>SJYX01017430.1:139488-378813 GCA_006410675.1 Oreotragus oreotragus
CCAGCGTTTCTCATGATGTACTCTGCATATAAGTTAAATAAGCAGGGAGACAATATACAGCCTTGACGTACTCCTTTTCCTATTTGGAACCAGTCTGTTGTTCCATGTGCAGTTCTAACTGTTGCTTCCTGACCTGCATACAGATTTCTCAAGAGGCAGGTTAGGTGGTCTGGTATTCCCATCTCTTTCAGAATTTTCCACAGTTTATTGTGATCCACACAGTCAAAGGCTTTGGCATAGTCAATAAAGCAGAAATAGATGTTTTTCTGGAACTCTCTTGCTTTTTCCATGATCCAGCGGATGTTGGCAATTTGATCTCTGGTTCCTCTGCCTGTTCTAAAACCAGCTTGAACATCAGGGAGTTCACGGTTCACATATTGCTGAAGCCTGGCTTGGAGAATTTTGAGCATTACTTTACTAGCGTGTGAGATGAGTGCAATTGTGCGGTAGTTTGAGCATTCTTTGGCATTGCCTTTCTTTGGGATTGGAATGAAAACTGACCTTTTCCAGTCGTGCGGCCACTGCTGAGTTTTCCAGATTTGCTGGCATATTGAGTGCAGCACTTTCACAGCATCATCTTCCAGGATTTGAAACAGCTCAACGGGAATTCCATCACCTCCACTAGCTTTGTTCTTAGTGATGCTTTCTAAGGCCCACTTGACTTCACATTCCAAGATGTCTGGCTCTAGATTAGTGATCACATCCTCATGATTATCTGGGTCATGAAGATCTTTTCTGTACAGTTCTTCTGTGTATTCTTGCCACCTCTTCTTATCACATCATCAGAGTAATAGTAGTACACACACTATTAAATTTCTCCAGATACAGAGTGTCACTTAGCACCACTTTTTGGCGGGTTCTCCCCAGTTTGTTGAGTTCTTGACCTCCAGGATCTATAATAGATATATTTACAACAATATATAGAATATTTGATTTTTTTTCCTTCTTAGTGTAGTTCTGTGAATTATATATGTATTAATTCCCACAGTCACCACCACAGTCAGCATACAGAATAGTTTGTTCATCCCCCTCAAGCTCCCTGTGCCATTTCATTGTATGACAGCACTGATAGATAATTGTGAGCTCTAGGTATTGAGTGATCTGTAACCTCCCTTTTAAATGTTTATTTTCAGTTTCTCTTGTGTGAAAAATGAACTTCTACCCAGTCATCCTCTTGAATTATCAGAAAAAAATGTAAGTATGTTACCTGTGTTTTTATTTTTACCTTCTGGTAGAAAAATGATGTTAATAAGACATGATTAAGACAATTCTGGTGTTGAGCATTTGGCCATAAAGAACATGAAGCCTTGTTTTCAATATCCTATGGAATAGGCTTTGGTTCACTAAAGCTCCCTTTCGACACCTTTTTCTCTGTCTCTTTTATGGACATTTCTAGAGGTTGGTCCACCTCTCCATTCCTCTCATAATATTTCCTCACTTGGTGATCTTTTTTTTTTTCTTTTATATTTTTCCCCTGCCATTTTTGTTGTTGATGTCCCTCCAGCCTTGGATCTTTTTTTCAGGCCCTTCATCTTCAAGTTACTGCTAGGCACAGGATGTACACAGATGGGTATGACATCATCCCCATCCTTCAGGGGCTAAAAATTTAATGGGAAAATAAGCAGTGGATTGGGACTACCTGAAGCATTATAGAGGACCACAGATGAAGCAGCCAACCTATGGGAGGCTTTCTAGAAGAGGGGACATTTGAACAGTTTTAGACCTATATTAGTCAGTTAAATAGGTGGAGAAAGGTCACTCCCAAAGGTAGGACATGCATAGATGTCCTGAAGAACACCTAAAGGGTTCTGTGTATGTGTGTGTCACATGGATGTCAGTGCTCACTGTTTTGAAAGCAGAATGTTACATTTAAAATGATGTGTTGTCTTTGTAGTTCCAGCTCAACCAAGATAAGATGAACTTCTCCACACTGAGAAACATCCAGGGTCTTTTTGCACCACTAAAACTACAGATGGAATTCAAGGCAGTGCAGCAGGTGGGTTTCCAGGTGTCAGTTTGCATGCATCCCATCTGTGTGCTGAATTGATTGGGAGGAGTCTTCTATCTGGTAAAAGCTGTACAAACCTCACCTTCTCTTCTTCCCTGCAGCCTCTCCTACTTTCCCCCTGTTAGGATATGACCTCCATTCCTACTTCATAGAGAAAAGCAGCTTTGAAACGGGAAACCCCTTTAATTAGAGGCTCAGTGTCTGGATATTTACAGGCATCCACTTTTATATTTCTCTCCTTTTGGGGAGTTACTTTGAATTTGTGGTGCCTCTAGGAATATCCAAGTGGAGGTGTCTAGCGGGCAGGTTGTATATCACTGAATACACATGTTGCTCAGGAAGAAAATGTCCTTCCAGGTGTTTAAGAACTGTCCCCCATCTGTGCTGTAGATTCTGTCATATCACACTGCATTGATTCCAGTGACTGCTGGATAGCTAACAACAGAAAAATGGAAAATTTGGTTTGGCTGCATTAAAGTTCGTTGAGTATGTGCTGGTGACTGCCATACTTTATAGCCAACTATGTGCCAGTGACTGCCATACTTTATAGCACGCTGTGCTGCAGGTGTGAGGGAAAGGTGCTGCTGTCCTGGGTCACAGGTATTGAACCAGGGTGAGACAGATCAGGTAACTAGGCAAGGCTGTAGGGTTGGTGAGTACTAAAAGCAGAGTTTGAACCTCTGCCTCTATAGCTCATGCTTTCTGCACTGTACTTAGGTACTGGTCTGCAGTATAAGTGAAAGTCATCCAGTCATGTCCGACTCTTTGTGACCCTCATGGACTATACAGACCATGGGATTCTCCAGGCCAGAATATTGGAGTGGGTAGCCTTTCCCTTCTCCAGGGCATCTTCCCAACCCAGGGATCGAACGCAGGTCTCCCACATTGCAGGCGGATTCTTTACCAGCTGAGCCACAAGGGAACCCCAGTCTGCAATACATGTATTTAGTAATTGGAAAATGTAGATAGCACTAGTTCAGAATGGCACTGTAGTTTTTAAAAGTCCACAGATGACTTTAATCTTTATCTCTAGTTATCACTACTGTTTTAAAGGGTCATGACTTGTATTTGTGCTATGAGCATTACAGAACAACATACAAAATGAATAATCAGTTTAGTAAGTGAAGTAATACTCTCAGTGCATTTCTTCAGAATTTCTTCAGGAATTTGATTGTCCCATGTTTTTTGGAAACAAAGCATGATGTTAGACTCAAGAGTTTTGTGTTTCATCAAGTGGTATGCTTTGGCTTTCCTGGACAGATGCAAAGGTCCCAGATAGTGTTCGGACCTGATGGGATTATTAAGTATTAGTAAAAGCTTTCAATTTCAGTGTCTATATTTTGAATAAGGTTATGAAGAATTAAAAATTTGGGTCTAAAATATGGACTTATCATTCCTCTCCTCCCCCCCTAGTTAAATAGATATTTTATTTAGTTTGTGAATTTTGCAAATAATGAAGACACTGAAATGTGATCATGTATGTTTTTTCCTCTCTACTATTTCTAAGTTTGCTCTTTTATACTTTTCCTGAAGGTTCAGCGTCTTCCATTTCTTCCAAGCTCAAACTTTTCACTGGATATTTTGAGGGGTAACGATGAGACTATTGGATTTGAAGATATTCTCAATGGTAAGTGTCATTCCACACCTTTTTCAGGTGCCCCAGTAACGTACAAGGCAACATCAGCAAACGAAACCTACAGTGTCTTTGTCATCATGTAGCTTATAGTTGATTAAATTCACTTGTGTTTATTCACTGAAATAAGATAAAATTTAATGGTAATAACTGTTCTTTAACTGGTTTTAAAAGTAAAGATGTCTATGGAGTTCTGAAATTATAGTCATTGAAGTTAACCATTGACAGTCATTGATTTCATGTCCTGAGGATAAAGTCTGACGTGTGAATCCAGTATGATATTCTTAGGGCAGGTTAAACAAGGATTGTTGTTGCAGTATTCAGAACATTTGTGGGATATAACTAGCTTTAAAAACATCTAGAAAAGAATGAAAGCTTTCTTCAAAAATACCCTCCTTGTCCTCCTAGATGTGTTTCTGTAGATGGCGAACACTAAAGAAAAAAATGTTAACAAGTTTCTCTGGATGGTTGTATTACGTTTGAGGCCAGTGACTTTTAATTAAGAACATATAGCATCCTGTGTTTTTCTGGTCCTGAGGAAAGAGAGCAAACACAGTTCTGTCCAGTATCGCCTGTGCTCATTGTGCCCCAGCAGTTCAGGAAAAACAGAAAAATGAAGCAGGATTAAATTATACTAGTTTTGCTTGGCTATCGATGTTTGGTAAGGAAGTGCTGTGGACACAGCAGAAGTCTCATGAGCCTTTTCTGTGAGGGCATTTTTTGAGTGCAGGAAACCTCGGATTCCTAAGCTTTTACATTTAGTCCTCATTTACAACAAGTAAGGTGAACAGCTAGGCCTTGCCTTAGCTGTTCCTTCTGCTTAGAATACTTTCCCCTCACTTCTCAAGTCCCAGTTTAAACGCCACCCCTTCACAGAGGCCTTCCTTGACTGCGCAGTCTAACGTGCTCCCAGTCACCTTGTCACCTCACTTTAATTCTTTGCATATCACTCTTCTGGTATTTTCTTGTTTCTTAATTGTTTTCCCAACTTAAGTACAGGTCCCAGGAGAGCTGGGGACTTTGTCTTGTTCACTCTTGTATTCCCAGGGCCTCCTAAGGTACCTGGTTCGTGCTGAGCGAGAAAAGCTCTGGCTCACCACTTTCTCATCATCTTTGATACAGAAAGAATTTTAAAGTCTACAGTGAGGGAGTACTGTGTTAATCTAAGTCCAATGTGAAGACTATTAAACTGGGATGAAAATCCATATGTTTTTTTAAAGTGTTGGAGGTGATGAAGGTTTCGCTTGCTTGCTCATCAGAGAAGTGCTTGGCCAACAAAAATCTGCACGCTGTATTATAAGGAAGGGAAGACAGTGTGAGACTTTTTCCTAATGCTGAGTGTGGCCTTCTGTTTACTCCCTTCCTGTCACTTGAAGATGAGGAAACTGAAACTGACCAGTGTGTCTCTTCCTCCCTGGGAGGACCCTCCATGGGCTGGGCCTTGCTCACCAGCACAGGGTGTGCTGTCTTCTAGGGCAAGTGTTTTATCAAATCAAAAGGCTTAGACAAGCAGAGTTTCAAGGAAGGTTGGCATTATATAAATGAGGATATTCTTTCTTTAAAAATTGAGAACATTACAGCCGAGACTCACGTTCTCCATGATTAATTACCCCCAGCCCATCTCCTTCCTTCCCTGTTTGGCTGCTGCTTTTAGTTAGTGGATGTCCTTCTAGACTTTCCATATAAAATCAGAAGATACTTGTCATTGGCTAGTATTTATCTTTTAACACAGTTGGTTTCGTACCTTGTGTACCTCAGAGGAGGTATGCTGCATCAGCACCTGTGTTGAGGGTATGCATGCTTCTCTCTCATTAACACGAAGCACTGCTGCAGCAGACACCTTTATTCTTTGTACTCCTGTGTAAACATACCTTTGGGTTTTGGATGCCCCTTGTATGCATAGTCCTCTACTCTGTTAATAATTGTAGCAAACTCTTGTATATTAACCATTTATGAATAATTATAACAATATCAGCTGTTGCTGAGGCTACTGTGTTGTGTGACAAGTGGCCAGAATCAGGATTCCTGAAGTGATAATGACACAGTCATCTCCAGTCTCAGGAGGTCCAGTGAGGAAATATCCAAATCGATTTGTTATTCTTGATAATCATTATTTTTAATGATTATTTAACAAACTGATTTTACAGTTTAATTCATTGGGTATCTATTCTGTTTCTTGTTCTGTTTGGAGGAGCAGAGGACAAAAAAGAAAATGCTTTATTTGTTTGTAGGAAGCTTACTGTTGGTATTCATTTTTTCTTAGGTACATTATCAAAGTTAAAGTAAGACTTTTGTCTGACTCATCAATACAGACAAGAGAGAAGATTCCTAAGGTTTTTTTACTCTAAGATTCTGGTTTGTGTATATATGTGTTTGCAACAGAGCACAGAATGATAGAAATGAAATTGTAAATTACATTAAGGATTGCTTAATCTCTTAGCGATTGTTCCTAGACTCAACTTGGAAGCCACTGGAAAATTTAAGAACTTTGAAACATGAGAACTTTTTCAATCTATATTTTCTTTTAAAATCAACTGAATTGAGGTATAGTCGACATACAGTGGAATGCATCTATTTTACAGCGTCCAGTCTGTTAATTTTAGTAAATGTGTGCAGCTTTGGAACTGTCTCCTCAATCAAGATATAAAATGTTTTCATCATCCCCCAAAAGTTTCCTTGGTCCTTTTGCAGTCAGCTCCTCCACCCTTGGCCTCAGGCACCCAGTGGTATATTTTCTGTCACTTTATATTTGTTTTGCCTAATTTAAATTTTCATGTGAGTGGAATCAGAGAATTTATCTTTTTTTGACCCTTTAACATGTTTATTTTTGTTTCTTTTCAGACCCATCACAAAGTGAACTAATGGGAGAGCCACATTTGATGGTTGAATATAAACTTGGCTTACTGTAATGCCGTGTACTGTTCAGGGAAGTGAGGGGCTGCGTCTTGTTCATAGTTGTCTTTTTCCTATAATTTGATGTGCACAACATTAAAAGTACTAACACATGAGAATTGTTGCCTAAACATCTGTGATCATTTGAAATTATTTGGGTCATTGCTTTATGTGATAATTGAAAGCACTCAAGGGAGTTGGTTTTAAAACTTATTTATATGAAAGCAACAGCTTTCTAGGTCTTTAAAAAAATGTTATTAATTAGTATTATAAAACTATGCATAGGTTCCAAATCAGCCTATTTTCTAGTTATTCCATAAATTTAATTTTGAGTAGTTTTGAGCCTGCAACCTTTATAGTTGCATCTTTCAGAATAAACATCTATAATTGATTTCAGTGGCAACATTTCAAAGTAAGGACAGAACAAGACTATTAGATTTTACCTTGTTTCAGTATAGTCCATTAATACTCAAAAGAATAATACTTGGTTTGTTGATGCTACATTAGAATTATAGGTATATTTGATTCTTTCAGGTTTTTGATTTTGGTCTTATCTGTAAACTGAAAACTTAAACAACCAGATGTCAGTTTTAAACTATAGTATTGCATAGATTTATGTATCACAAGATGTTTAAATTTTAAGATATAAGACCATTCATGTACATACACATGCTATCCATGAACAAATTCCATGATAGTTTGTTTAAAAATAAATCTTCCCTATGGTGGTTTGTTCTTAATAAGGTATTTTTTATGAACCTAGTTTATAGAAATTAAAGATTATCTGTTTCTCAGGAACATTTTTATTGTGTGACTCACTGATTTATGACTGAAGGCAGTGTTCCCCTCTGCTCTGGGAGGTGGGGGCGGGTCATTGAACAACATCTATGGAAGGTCTGGGTTGTTACCACTTCGGGGAAGGGTTTCCAGCTGGGATCTGGTGCTTGGAGGCCAGGGATACTAGAATATTGTAGAGTAAAAACTGCTCCTGACTGTTGAGATCAAGTGTAAAACTTTGCCAGCACAGTCTTTGCCACCCCACTTTACACTTAAATTATGAGAAAATATAGAAATAATGAAGGTTCACTTGTTTCTAAACGTGTTCTCTTTCAGCCAATTGAAAACAAAAGTTGGAGATTTCTGTACCTTAGTTGAAGAATTTTAGATACCTTTCCTGACCAGTAGAGGGTACTATGAAATTAATGAATACAGCCTAAATGGTAAAGCTAATGCTTTAAACACAGAAATGGACATGATTAGTGCCTATTTTCTGAAGGTCTTTTGCTTCCTACCCCCTGCCCCCACCCCTTCCTCTTTAACCATCTTTGTGTTTATGCCAATGATCCTCATTCCTGGGTGTGTGTAAAATCACCTGGAAATTTTAGGGGAAAATGTTTGTATCAGAATCTCAATCCCAGTAGGACAAGTCTGGGGTGGATCCCAGGAAGTCTGCTTACTTTTGAAAAGCTCTCTGATTTATATGCTTGCTTTCCTTTCTTTGCTTGTTTTTGCCTTTATATTAATGACATTTGTCAGCGCTAGTTAATTCGAGTGTACCCCAGTGCTGAAATAATTGCTACTATTTCTTAGTCTCTGCAGTCCATAGTTTCTACCTGGAGTTGGGATAATTTAGGTTCCTTCATAAGAGTAAACTTCAGATTCCTCCAAGTTAGGAGGAACTAACCTTTGCTTAGGTGTCAGGCTCTTCAGTTAGGCTTTTTTTTTTTTTTTTTTTTTTCAGATGCTGTGATTTTTCTTAAGGAGTCAGTTTAGTATTTGAAGAGTGTAACAATAGAGTTACTTCACAGGTTGCTGCCTGATTAAAATTAATTTTATTAACACAAAATTCACAATAAAAGATAATGAGACTAGAATGTAGTTCTGTGTTTTTTTAAATATCTGTGAATAAAGGAACTTGTAAGTTTTACTGTCTCAACGTATTGGGTGGGTTGGCAAACAGTTGAGCACTGTTTGGCTCATTGCAGGGTGGCTTTTCCAGTGAACATGCCTCTTCACACCTATCCTTGTATAAAATATGACAGGCTGATCACGTTAATCAGTGTTTATTTGCACTGGGTATAATCCCTCTTTCATTAGTAGACATAAATATAACCAGTGCTTTCATGCATTTTGTTATTCCTTAGAATATAGACATTGCAAGAATAGAAGATAGCCTGAACAAGTAGATTACTTTTGAAACAGACAATATAGTATATAATCTAACACTGGAAACTGCAATTGGGTGACTCTTAAGTTCCGTGCTGCGATTCATGGGGTTGCAAAGAGTCGGACACGATTGAGTGACTGAACTGAACTGAACTGAAGTTTAACAAAGCTTTGACTTGTTCTAATAAAGCAAAACCAAACCTGTGATACTTCATTGAACTTATTTAGCTCATGATTTCAAAATGAAATCCAGCTTCCTTCATGTACCATAAATCGTTAATTAAGAACCTGTACTTTAGGTTGGGAGGAGACCAAGATGGCAGAGTACAGAGACCCTGAATGTATCCATGGACATGCCAGAATACAGCTGTTTACAGAGCAAGTATCTGTGAAAAAACCTGAAGAATAACAAAAGATTTCCCACAAGTAAAAACATGAGGCATGAGTCAGGTAGGAGGGACAGAGATACACTACAGTCAGGACTCACACCCAGAGGTTGGTGAGGAAATGGGAGGAACATCACAATAGAGATCCTCCCCAAGGAGTTGCACCCATCGGACTTGCCAGCATGGGGCACCTACACCAGGAAAACAAGCCTCCAGAACATCTGCCGTTGAAAACCAGTGGGGCTTATGTTCAGAAGAGCCAGAGAGCTATAGGAAACAGACTTTTCTCTTAAAGGGAAACTCAGTGTAGATGTCAATTTGAAAGAACTCTGGGTCAGGCCTGCTTGCTGATCTTGGATCCAGGCAGGCAGGAGGCAGCTGGGATTCCCCCTGGACATGGAGATGCTGGCACTTTGGAGAACTTGCTCTGCCATGATAACAGCAGCATTGGCAGGCACCATTTGGAATTGTGATAGCCTGTTAGTGCCAGGGGCCTGGCCCCACCTACTAGTGGACCAGCAGCAACCCCGCGCCTGCATAGGTCAAACATCCAATTGTGGGAGGCCTACCCTCAGGTACAGCTCATTGCACAAGGCACAGCCTCAAAACCAAGTGGGCCAGGGCCAGCCCCACCTGCCAGCACACCTATAGTAGTCAGTCTTGCCACAAGAGAAGGGCGCACACAGCCCACATAGGGACAACCTGGAGCAGAGAGCTCTGTGGCCAGAAGGGAGCATGCTGCGCCCACAGGACATTAGCAACATAAGGTCACCTCCAAGATTAGGAAAGGAGCTGACTTATGCAACAGAAATAAACAACAAAATTGGGCAAAATGAGACAGAGGAATGTGTTCCAAGTGAAGGAATGAGACATAACTTTAGAAAAAGAACTAAATGAAGTGGACATACGTAATCTTCCTGATACAGAGTTAAGGTAATGACCTTAAAGATACAGACGGGAAAAGAATTGATAAGCATAGTGAGATTTTCAGTGAAGCGTTAGAAAATATAAAGAACCAAATAGAGCTGAAGAAAACAGTAACAATAGAAGGAATCAACAGTAGATTAGATGATACAAAGGAATAGATCAGAGATCTGGAAGGCAGAGCAGTGGTAATAACCAAAAACTGAACAGAAAAGAGTTTTTAAAAATTGGTGACAGTTTCACGAGACCTCTGAGGCAACATCAAACACGCCAACATGTGCATTACAGTGGCACCAGGAGAAAAGAGAGAGAACTTATTTGAGGAAAAAAAAGTTTAAAACTTTCCTTATCTGGGAAAGAAACACATCCAGGTCTAAGAAGCACAGAGTCAGTTGTAATAAGATGAACCCCAAGAGGTTCACAGCAAGACACATTATAACTGAAGTGGCCAAAAAAAAAAAAAAGAAGCAAGAGAAAAGAAACTAATTACATGCAAGGGAACTTCCATAAGACTGTCAGCTGACTTTGTAGCAGAAACTTTACAGGCCAGAAAGGAGAATATATTCAAAGTGAAGAAAGGAAAAAACATAACCAAGAATATTCTACCTGACAAGGTTATCATTCTACTATACAATCCAGTGGACTTCCCAGGTGGCTCAGCAGTAAAGGATCTGCCTGCCAGTGAAGGAGATGTGCATTTGATCCTTGGGTCAGGATATCCCCTGGAGAAGGAAATGGCAACCCACTCCAGTATTCTTGCCTGGAGAATCCCATGGACAGAGGANCAGTGGACTTCCCAGGTGGCTCAGCAGTAAAGGATCTGCCTGCCAGTGAAGGAGATGTGCATTTGATCCTTGGGTCAGGATATCCCCTGGAGAAGGAAATGGCAACCCACTCCAGTATTCTTGCCTGGAGAATCCCATGGACAGAGGAGCTTGGTGGACGGGCTGAACATGGGGTCACAGAGTCAGACATGACTTAGCAACTAAGCAACAACAACAAATGCAATCTAGCAACCTACCTCTGGGTATTTTTCTGAAGAAAACAAAAATTTGAAAAGATATGTGAACTCCTATGTTCATTGCAGCATTATTTAGAGTAGCCAAGACATAGAAACAACTGAAATGTCCATCAACAGAGGAATGTACAAAGATAATAGAATGCCACTCGGCCACATAAGGAAGGAAATCTTGCCATCTGTGACAATGTGGGTTGGCCCAGAAGGTAAGTGAAGTCAGAGAAAGACATAAGGTTTCAGTTATTGTGGAATATAAAAAACAAACAAACACAACAAAGCAAAAACAGGCTCATAGCTACAGAGAGCAAACTGGTGGTCACCGAAGGGGAGGAGTTTGGAGGGTTGGGCAAGAGAAGTGAAGGGGATTAAGAAGTAGTAACCTCTTGATAAAGTGAAAGAGGAGAGTGAAAAAGTTGGCTTAAAGTTTTCCTTCTCCAGGGGATCTTCTTGACCCAGGGATCGAGCCGGGGTCTCCCGTATTGCAGACAGACACTTTAACCTCTGAGCCGCAGGTGGGCCATTTCCAAAGCCTACAACTCTTGCTTCCTGTTAGAAGAGCTACCTCTGCTGTTGCAATGCTGAGCAACGGATACGTTTCCCTTAATACTCCATTGTTAATAAAACAGAAGCAAAGTGTAAAGAGAGAATACACTTAATGACAGATCAATTTCTCATGGCATCTCTGCTGAATGATATTCATATTTAGCAGAAAGACAAAACAATCACTAGAAACTCATATTCATCAGAGAGGTGACAGGCTAGGGATGTGAACTCTGAAGCAAAGTCCTGGACTGAAACCTGAGTTCCACTTACTGTTTAATCTTAAACAACTAACTATGCCTCTCTGGGTCTTAGTGTTGTCATGTCAAAATGAGGCTAATAACAGAAATTCTCTCTTTGGGTTGTTGTGAACATTTTTGGGGCTCCAAAATCACTGCAGATGGTGACTGCAGCCATGAAATTAAGACGCGTACTCCTTGGAAGAAAAGTTATGACCAACCTAGATAGCATATTCAAAAGCAGAGACATTACTTTGCCGACTAAGGTCCATCTAGTCGAGGCTATGGTTTTTCCTGTGGTCATGTATGGATGTAAGAGTTGCACTGTGAAGAAGGCTGAGTGCCGAAGAATTGATGCTTTTGAACTGTGGTGTTGGAGAAGACTCTTGAGAGTCCCTTGCACTGCAAGGAGATCCAACCAGTCCATTCTGAAGGAGATCAACCCTGGGATTTCTTTGGAAGGAATGATGCTAAAGCTGAAACTCCAGGACTTTGGCCACCTCATGAGAAGAGTTGATTCACTGGAAAAGACTCTGATGCTGGGAAGGACTGGGGGCAGGAGGAGAAGGGGACGACAGAGGATGAGATGGCTGGATGGCATCACTGACTCGATGGATGTGAGTGTGAGTGAACTCCAGGAGTTGGTGATGGACAGGGAGGCCTGGCGTGCTGCGATTCATGGGGTCACAAAGAGTCGGACACGACTGAGTGACTGAACTGAACTGAACTGAAGGTATAAAAACTTTGCAGTGTGTATTAAAATAAGTGCCTGGCACACATCTGGTACTCCGTAAATAGTTGCCATTGGTGTATATGTATGAGGGACTTCCCTGGTGGCTCAGATGGTAGACAATCTGCCTTCAGTGTAGGGGCCCAGGTTTGATCCCTGGGTTGGGACAATCCCCTGGAGCAGGGAATGGCAGCATCAGAAACTCTTCTTTACTGTCACCAGTGTCTTCATCCAGGAGAAGTGCCTGATACAGGACCGTCTTTTGGGGAGAGGAGTGGGGAGTTTGCAACTCTAATGATTGTTATTATTGAAACATTTGCTGTTTCTCGCTGTAAGGGCTATCTTTGAGTCAGCTCTGAGGAGTTTTCTGCTCATCTCTGTTCTTTTCACTTCCTCCATGCCTCTCACAAATGTATAGGTGAAAATTATCCTTTTATAGTCGAAACCCTCCTTTTTCCACCATGAAGGAACTGACGTATATCATTGGGTCTTTAGTTCCTGATGACTTGGTTCTGAGCCATTTTGGAATTTGGATGGCTCTAGAAAGCTGGTTTCTAGTTCTTCAGATCTGGAGTGAGTATCATATATATATATATATTTGCAACTGATTTTAAAAATTAAATAAAAATTTGTCTCAAATCCATTTTCATGTTATGTGACAAGTCAATATAATATATGCACACAAAATGTTTACCAGAAACAGTTTCATCACTAAACATTTAATGTAGGGAATCTGAATTTTAAAATACACTTTTGGAAAGCGTCAAAAAGCATAGCATTAGGCTGATTCGCAATGAAAAATTACCATTAGAATTGGAAATGACAGTGTAAATTTGATTTAAAACAAAAATGAAAGCTTGTTTTATCAACAGAAAGTTGCTTAAAGAAATAAATCATTGCCCTATAGAGCTCTCTGAAATAATAAATTATGCCTTGACAGTTGGGTCATTTCAATTAACAAGTAAGGAAAAGGCCCTTGTATCCTCTGTGGGAGTGAGTAGGTATTTTTTCTTAGCTAGATGGCAGTAAATAATAACAATTTGATTCTGGGAATTCAAGGGTTATGTACACTTATTAATATACTCAAAATTTAATCACAGTGTTTAATCAGCTTGTCATAAACCAAGTCCTGAAATGGCAGGATGAAACAGACAAAGTATCTCTTACTGAAGAGTAAGTTCCTTCTTTTCATTAGTGAGTATATAAACCTGAAGCATCATGCTACAGGTTTATTGTCAATTGTCAAATTAGGGAGGCTAAATTATTATGTAAATACTCATTTCCCTAAAAGTAATTTCACCCACACTAAGAAATGACACATTTCCACCTGATGGGTCATCTAAGATGGAATTCAAGTAATCTCCTTCCATAAAGTAGCTGAAAAAAAGGAGAATGTATATAGAAAGTTACTTGCTGGCTTATAAAACATACCCAGGAAGAGTAAAGACCAGAAGTGAGATGTGAAAATTATGGCTTCTTATTTGATATATTCTATGGTGGCTCAGCTGCTAAACAATCCACCTGTGATGCAGGAGATCCCGCTTCGATTCTTGGGTCAGAAAGAAAAGGCTACCCATTCCACTATTCTGGCCTGGAGAATTCCATGGACTCTATAGTTCTTGGGGTCACAAAGAGTCAGACACGACTGAGTGACTTTCACTGAACATATACTTTAAAAAATGCTAATAGTTTATTATATTTATATTCATTATAATATATATTAACTACTAATATTAATATGTAACATATAAATACTAATGCTATATAATATAGCCTAACATAAGTATATATACTCACCATATTAACCACTTGCATTTTTAAGAAAGTCGCAAGGGTTGCTAATTCTGTAACTGTTATAGAGGACAGGTGAATACAGTTTGCACCAATCTGTTCCAAATCATGGAACAGAATTTGTGGGGAAAAGTCATAAACTAGAAGATAAAACATGATATCTAATGAAGAATAAACTAGGGAAATAACTGCAAGAATTAACCTTTCAGTGCCATAGTTCATATTCCAAAGATGAGAAAATATTTAATAGTCCTCAAAACCTATTTGTAAATATGGTATCAATTCTTACTTTTTGACAATAAATAAAAAACTGCCCAGTGTTCTTTTTCTATGCTGATGAGAAGAAAGAGTGAGAAGCAAGAAATGGTCAGCTCAGCTGGGAGGTAAAACAAGGAGGATGTCATTGCTTTTAGAGACTTCCTGAGCTAAATCCCTGAGGCTCAGGGGTCACACAAGCCTTTCTTCAGATTAACTTGACAACCAGTACATTTTCTTTATGCTTTCAGAATAGCTTCTCCCTTACTACTATTTACTGGGACATGAGAGGAAAATTAAATTGAACAATAAGATATTTTATACACACTGTGACTAGTAACATAGTTTTCTTTTTCTCTTGTTGTTTTTTGTTTTTTTTTTTTTTTTGGTTCTAACAATTAATGTTTAGGATTTGCTGCCACAGTTTAAACAGCAATGAGAAAGCCAGTCTGTGACAATATTATTTGGAGCCTGGATATCCAAAAGTATGTTTTTCCTCCAGCAATTTCTTGAATAGGAAAAAAAAAAAATCTCTTGAATAAAAGTAATAAGGCTACCGACCTATATAAGAGAGAAAGTTGGCAGAGAACAGTGACTCTGAGATTATTTCATATGTGTTAGCTCCATTGCTTTTAATGTCTGAATCTTTAGGAAACATTAGGTAACTGCTGTTTCTCCAGAGCATGCCTTCTTGAGGAGTATTTAATACACTGGAGAGACTTAGCAACTTGTATCCCAAACCCAAGGATGATAAAAGGGAGAACAAAGGAAAGGTTCAAAAAGCAGCCTGGTAGAGGTAGAGAAAGGACCATCACTGATCTTCTCCCTCCGTCCTCTCCTTAAGATCAGTGAAAGTGAAGTGAAAGTTGCTCAGTCTTGTCCAACACTTTGCGACACCATGGGCTATACAGTCTATGAAAGTCACCAGGCAAGAATACTGGAGGGCTGCCATGCCCTCCTCCAGGGGATCTTCCCAACCCAGGGATCAAACCCATGGCTCCCGCATTGCAGGCAGATTCTTTACCCACTGAGCCACCAGGCAGATAAGCTACTTCTTAATAGCATTCCTTTGTTACCCTGATAGATCAAAAATACATCTCACTTGTAAGCCTTGGCTAACATTATGTACATAAAAAAATGAAGAATCAAAGTAAGTAAGGAGAAATATGAAATATTTTATTTCAAAAAATAAGTTGAACATTGATGCCTATGCATGTTTCAGTGGACTTTAGGTTAACACTTAATTCTTTTTTTAATTATCAAAATTTTTTTTATTGTTGTTTGTGTCTTGTTAAAGAAGTTAGCAGGAGTTTAAGATAGCTGTTACTCTGCCTAAGTGGCTTATAATTGCTTTAATATTTACTTCTACCTGTAAATCTCCTATTCTAATTAGAATAAAGTAGGGAAGAGATTTCAACTACTTCAGTGGATTGAAAGGTCAGGTCAAAAACAAGATAGTAGAAGCATGTTAGGATAGACCAGATGTTAACTCGCAAATCAGAATATTAACTTTGTGCAATAGCCTGTAAGTTATGAGGCATGGGACCACATTTATTTGATTTATCCATTTTATCCCTGGCCTCTATCACAATGCCTGACATATAATCTGTACCCAAATATTAACAGTCATGTAATAATTTGCTGTGACATAATAGCTCAGTACAGATGTTTAACCCTTTCCCCTCATGCCAAAATGGTATATTCCCTAATAGATTTATTTATCTTGAATTTAAGAAAATATTTGTGTAATAAGACACAATGAGGTAAAAAGAAATCCATTTGACATATACAAGTAAGGCAATGGGAATAAAAGGCTGAGAGGGCACAAAGACAGGAAGGTACCATGAGGATATAATTAGGAATGAGACTTTAATGCAATAGTTTATAAAGAACTGGCTGTTCTATCTGGGGATATCTACAAAATAACAAATTGTCAAAAAAATAACATGGCTTTCTGGCAACACCAAGGCTGTCTATCCCTGAGTCTGAAAGATGTTACCTGATGAAGTAGAGTCTGTGGGGTGAGACTGTAACAAATAAAGAGATGTCTAAGGATGAATGTTCAAAGGAACAAAGATGCCTTTTGAATGATCATTCACAAAAAATATGCTTTTTTTTAAAAGTAAATATTTAAGGTTGTTAATAATCTCCCAGGACATTTTATAGATTATTTTTTAAAGACTGTTAGTTACATAAATAGGAATTAGAAAACTAATTTTGCATTATTAAAAGAAACAGGTAGTAACCAGACCAGCTTTACTTGTCCTGAAAAGGCAAAAGAGGAGTAAATCCAAATTAGATTGGTGGGATGAAATACTGCTTGTAAGTGGATTCATTTTCTTCCTAAGATCAGGTATGGAATGAAAAGGATGGCTGGAAATTCTGTTAATTTTTAAATCAAAGAATGAAAAGAAAGTGAAGTCTCTCAGTTGTGCCCAACTCTTTGTGACCCCATGGACTGCAGGCCATCAGGCTGCTCTGTCCATGGGATTTTCCAGGCAAGAGTACTGGAGTGGATTGCCATTTCCTTCTCCAGGGATTGAACCTGGGTCTCCCGCATTGCAGGCAGATGCTTTACCATCTGAGCCACCAGGGAAACCAAAGAGAAATGTAAAAGTAAAGAAAAAAGTTACTTTGGAAAAAATTCCTATCTGGAGAATGAGTAGAACAATTCAATAACCATAGTTAATACAGATTGCAACTATAAAATAACTTTAATTCTATTCATTGTTAACAGCAATGAAGTGAATTCTGGGCATACAGTTGTATGATTATGATATTCATACTAAACTAAGGCCTCTGTATGTACCTTGACAGGTACCATTTTTAAGATGGACTAATCCTGTATCATTGGTTACAAATCTGAAACAGTAAGTTTTGTATTCACATTAAATCATATGTGTATAGTGGCCAACTATGGGTTGTGGCCCACAGTTACTTTACATTTAATTGAAATAGAAGCATATATCAAATGTAAATGTCTTTTATAATAATTTACTCTCCTTACACACCATCACCATCAACTACATTTTCAAAGACATGATAGAAATTTCTTACAACTTACCGATCCCTGAGAATGGTCCAGAGCTCTCCACCTAGGCAAGCTTCCATCAACATATACAAATATTTGCTGTCCTTAAATGTTCTGTATAATCTGTGAATTGCAAACAGAAAAACAAGAATTACAAACATTACTGTCTCTTAAAAACATGTAAATATTTTTCATTGCCCAGATTATAGTCTTACTCTTGATTTGTCAAACTTGAAATTTTTTTAATAGACTGAGAAAGATCTAAATTCATAAAGAGGGAAAAAGAGGTTATGTTTATGATTTACACACTTTAGGGCACAGATTCTCCTTTGAAATGTGTTGTGTTCAGTTGCTTTAGTCATGCTGACTCTGCGATCCTTTGGACTGTAGCCTGCCAGGCTCCTCTCTGTTCAAGGGATTCTCCAGGCAAAACTACTGGAGTGGGTCACCATGCTCTTCTCCAGGGGATCTTCCCAGCCCAGGGATAGAACCCGTGTCTTCTGCATTGGCAGATTCTCTACTGTCTGAGACACCAGGAAGCCTAATCCCAATGATTATGGACCAAAAGGACTTTTTGGGATTCCTCTAATTCCAATTTGGCTAACATTTCAAGCATGGCCTCTTGAGCACTATTTAGTGGTCATAAATATGCATAAACATAAACATGGATATACAGTGATGACACTTTAAAGTACAGGTGTGTATGATATTTTGCATTGGTCACTTAAATTCATGTGATACCCTGTTTTCAGCAAGTGCCACTGGCAAACTAACTAGCAAATCTTCTGCATATGTTAAAAAAAAATCCCACTGCCACCTTATGAGTGCTCTCAAAATACTGAGATGGAACAGTCATTTCATTTTTTAAAATCTTCAAAAAATATTGAAATAAAGAATATTCAAGGTAAAATAGTTTGATTTTTGGTATTAATAATTTGTCTTTCAAGTACCAGAGGTCTATGTAGAGTTCCAGAATAAATGAGGATAAAAATGGAACATTAGGAAGTCTGATTTTTCCTTTAGGAAAAACATATTTTTTTTTTCCAGAATCTGATTCTCATTTTTTATAAATCAATATTTTAGTGCTTTCTTATTTAGTGAAAACTTTCTTAAAATCTGATTTAAAAATATGTTTTTCTGATTGAATCTAATGTACAACAGTGAGCACACATGGCAGAGAGTCTAGTGGTTGCTTCCCCACTTGGAATGGGGGACTTGAACCCTTGGGCAGGGTCCTTGTTGTTGTTCAGTAGCTAAGCTGTGCCTGATGCCAGGCTTCCCTGTCCATCACCAACTCCCGGGGCTTGCTCAAACTCATGTCCATGGTGATGCCATCCAAGCATCTCATCCTCTGTCGTCCCCTTCTCCTCCTGCCCTCAGTCTTTCCCAGCATCAGGGTCTTCTCTAGTGAGTCAACTCTTCATATTAGGTGGCCAAAGTATTGAGGCTTCCACATCAGTCCTTCCAATGAATATTCAGGACTGATCTCCTTTAGGATGGGCTGGTTGGATCTCCTTGCAGTCCAAGGGACTCTCCAGAGTCTTCTCCAGCACCACAGTTTGGAAGCATCAGTTCGTTGGTGTTCAGCCTTCTTTATGGTCCTTACCTCACTATGAAGTCAGAATGAGCCCCCTGCATGATCTGCTTCTCCGAACGGATGTGTTCCTGCTGTCTTGTGTCCACGATGTGGCGTTTCTTGAGAATCTTCATTGCAAAGGTTTTGGATTCTTCACTTTTTAACTGGACCTTAAAGAAAGTCAGAAGGGAGTACGTGAGATAAAAAGTCTACAGAGATAATATAACAATGCATTCTTAGCTCCAAAGTAACAGGTGCATGGAGCTTTGAAATGACACCCCAAACACCACCTGTGTCATGGTAAAGGCTGTCTGGAGCTGGATTTGAAATCCAGGACTCACAGACATTGCCCAGTCTCATTCCACTGGACCTGATACATTTTCACCCACTGGATTCCCAATTAATTTTGTGCCCACTGGGATTAGAAGAGGGCAAGTGTATTTGATTCTCTTTGTATTATTTCATGTCATTCCATATTATGTGTTTGAGTAACTTTACCGTTTTTCTCCTTGAATCAGAAAACTAGAAATCAAATCTAATTTCTTCTCCAATTTTATTACTTCCAGTGAGTTTTGAAAAAGTGAGGCCATATGGTCCTATATGATGCTCCTCTTTAGTTCTAGTCCACAAACACTTCTAGAGTTATTTAATTCAGTGACAGACCCTTGCCTCTGCTGAGATTGAAAATTTATGTACTGTTACTTCTTTTTATCTCAGTCTTTCCCTTCTCTCCAGTTAAAGAAAAAAGAGATGGTAATGAGATTTTTTTGTTTTTCAAAAGATTTTGGAAACTACTTTCCTTTGTCTTCTCAAAATAGATATGATGGCTTTAATCCTCTCTGACCTTAAACTTTACTCCATGGTTATACTAACGGGAGACCTAAGCTGAGCCTTAGAGTCCCCAGTGCTTCCAAGCCTCTGTTGCAGCCCCTCTTGGCTCTTGGTGACTCTGGAGGGGCTTGGGTCCTCCAGATGCCATTCCAAATATAGGTGCTAGTGTTCGCTGCCTTACAAAGAATTCAACAAGGTGACTTGTAAAGAGGAGAGAGAGAGCAGAGCTAATCACCTAAGTTATCATCTAGTGCTCTCAGGACAAAGAATCCTCAAGATAATGCTAAACGGCCCACGTTTTTCTGAACTAATGAAAGCGCTGGAGAAATAAGACAAAAAGCCATTTCTGCTTTTCAGCTGAATTAGTTGTGAATTGCTTACAGCTTTGGCTGCACGGATTGTGAAGGTTTTAAGTGTCTTGTTCATGTACACATGGACACACTGAATTCAGCTGAGAATATATTAATGTGGCAAGGTCTTTAGAAGAAAACATGAAGACACTTCAGATAAAGAGGCTTCAGTCTGCTGCCAGCATTTGAGAATCTATGATGGGTTAGAAGGGGAAATGGATATTTGAAAATGCCTTCAACAGCTGAAGGCCCTCTATGCCGTTTGTGATACTTGTTGAGATGGTAGATTAGTGTGATGCAAAGGAACTCAGTTATAGTTCAGAATAAAAAACAAAATGTGAAAATTCACTTCTAAAAGAAATCTGGACAGAGAAGAAAGATGGCATGTGTGTCAGAGGTGTGTCAGAATACTAACATTCACATGGATAGACCTAGAGATTGTTACAGTGAAGTCAGTCAGAGAAAGAGAAATGTCACAGAATATCCCTTATGTGCAGAATCTGAAAGGAAATGATACAAATGAACTTATTTATAAAACAGAAACACAGGCATAGAGAACCAACTTATGGTTGCTGGGGGAATGAGGAGGGAACAATAGTTAGGGAACTTGGGACGGACATGTACACACTGCTGTATGTGAAATGGATAGCCAACAAGGACCTACTGTATAGTAGAGGGAACTCTGCTCAATGTTAGTGTTAGGATGGGAGGGGGGTTTGGGGTAGAATGAATACATATGTATGTATGGTTGCATCACTCTGCTGTGTGCCTGAAACTATCACAATATTGTTAATCAGCTATAGTACAATATAAAATAACAAGTTAAAAAAGAGTATTAACATTCAGAGAAGAAATCTGATCATATTCCCTCTTTAGAGTCTTACCCAGATAAATGTGAAAAGTAGGTCACACAATGTAACAGTTACTCTCTAGGAGGAGAAGGGGATGACAGATGATGAGATGGCATCCTTGCCTCAATGGACATGGGTTTGGGTAAACTCTGGGAGTTGGTGATGGACAGGGAGGCCTGGTGTGCTGCAATTCATGGAGTCGCAAAGAGTCAGGCATGACTGAGTGACTGAACTGAACAATATTCTGATCTGACTCTTCTGTCTCACTACTTCTCAGTAGGTCATCAACATACTGTAATAGCTCCATTTTTCAAGCTCAGTTCCCCACTTTCTTTGCCAATGTACTTCCCAAAAAGTGGAAGTCATCCACAAAACCCCATGGCAGTATTGTCCAGCTGTACTGAGTATCCTCCAGAATGTCAGTGTCCATCCACTCAAAGTCAAAGAGATATTGTGAATCTTGATGTTGTTGTAGGGGAAAACAGAAAAATGCATTATAAGGCCCAACACAGAGAAATACTGAGCATCCCCTGGCACCTGGGTGAGTAGAGTGTATGTCTGGTACCACTGGGTGAACGGGGAAGACTATTTCATTCACTGCCCGTAAGTCCTGCACAAACCAAGCTCTTTGGATGTGGAGAATTGGAATGCTGGAAGGAGACTCGGACTGAATGTGTCCATGATTGAGAAATTTAGTGAGCATTGGTTGGATTGCCTCAGGACTTCAGGCTTTATAGGGTACTTCCTTTTCCAGGGATATTTTTCCTGGGCTTTAATCTTACTTCTATCAGGGAAATATGCTTTGCTCTTTCTGACGCTAAATTAAGGTAAACCACTGGATCCACTTGTTCTCTCATTTGGTGGAAATATCTCATTGATCAGAAGACAGGTCATCTGAGGACTAATAGATGAATTCCAAGGAACAGATGTATTCTTTGTTCTGGTTTCCTGCTTTCTTGAACTTCTCCTTGTCCTAAGAAAAGACTGACTCCTAATTTATTTAGTTCTCTTCAAAGGAGGGGTGGAGGGCATTGTCATATACAAAAGAGGAATGAGTAGTAATAATAGACTTGATTCCTGGGTGAGTGGAGATGTAAACTGCCTTATCTGAGGTCATCCATCCCCTCCCATCACATTCAGGGTTGCAGTCAGGCTGGCCAGGTCAGAACAGAGAAGCAGCTCCAGAGTCTTACAAGGGAATTTAGTTCTCCTGCCTACCACATCAAAGATGACCCGAGGCTCTGCTGGAGTGATGAGGGTGGACTAGTAGCATCTCCTGCCAGGTGGGTACTCAGGCTCTCAGCCAGAGGGCTGGCATCTGTCATCCAAAGATTCACCCAGAATGAAGCTGGCCTCGGTTGTTCTTCAGGCATCTTCAGGTGCTAAAGATATTCCCTCTGCCACTGTCCCTCCTTCTGACAAAAGGGGCCCTGATTCCAGCCTACACAATTTCTTGACTGTCCATCTGGTGTTGGCTTCCTAGGGTCCCCTTGGGTGGATCAAAGAAGTCAAAAGCTCCATTTTCATTATTAACCTCCTATCTTTGTTGGCCTCTTCTATTAAGTCTGAGATACTAAGGCTTCCCTAGTGGCTCATAGGTAAAAAATCCTCCTGCCAAAGCAGGAAGCGTGGTTTTATCCCTGAATCAGGATGATTCCCCTGGAGAAGGAAATGGCAACCCACTCCAGTATTCTTGCCTGGGAAATCTTTTGGACAGAGAAGCCTGGTAGGCTGAAGTCTATGGGATCTCAAAACTTGAACACCACTTAGTAACTAAACCACCACCCATATGAGTAATATCAGTCAGTTCAGTTCAGTTACTCAGTTGTGCCCAGTGCTTTGTGACTCCATGGACTGCAGCACGCCAGGCCTCTCTGTCCATCACCAACTCCCAGAGCTTGCTCAAACTCATGTCCATTGAGTCCATGATGCTATCTAACCATCTCATCCTTTCTTATCCCCTTCTCCTCCCGCCTTCAATCTTTCTCAGCATCAGGGTCTTTTCCAGTGAGTCAGTTCTTCCCATCAGGTGGCCAATGTATTGGAGTTTCAGCTTTAGCATCAGTCCTTCCAATAAATATTCAGGACTAATTTCCTTTAGGATGGACTGGTAGGAGTAATACAATGTTCTTCTATTAAATCTGGGTTATCATAGACTTTAAAGTCTTCCTCTGCCAAAACTGAAAACAGGGTCTGGGCCCAGCCTTAAGCTTTGGCAACTGTCCCCTGACATCAGCAGAGGCCTGGGTGATAAAATCCATGACTAAGAGCCACCTCCTGTCTGCAGACTCAGGGTCTGTAAAGGTGGTTTTCCTAAAGGCCTCTGTCACCTGACTCGGGAAGACCACCAGATGTTCATCCTCTTGTGTAATTTCTCCAATCTTCTCATAATTTACCAGCTTCACCAAACACTTTCCCATCCCTTCTGATAAACAAGTAATATAGTGTCTCGTCCTGGCCTGACCTACATGATCCTTGTAATCCCAGTGTAGGTTGGTATCTGGAATGGCATCACTACCCATCTGATAAACCTGGTGATGTGGATTGGTGATTAGTAGGCTATCAGTGTATCCCCTGGTGTTCCTGAAAAGGAAGTATGCATTCCTTGTTATCCCTGTGTACCAGTGGGCCAGAACAACTGTGACATCCTGCTAGGTCAGGAAGAATGTTAACCCTAGGGTGATAAATCTGTTCCTGAACTTGGCAGAATTATTGAGAACCTGTCAGACCTCTCCTTGTAGATTCTGCATCAAAAAGGGGTCATGCACCCTAGTAATCCCTCTGTTCCCATCAGCTACCTCATAGAGAGTATAGCTTGTGGGGCAAAAGTGGGGGCTAACTTTGAACCTGACTGGAGCCCCGCTGGGGACAGCACTGGGAACTCTGATGTGAAGATTTCTGGTTTAACACAGTAAGGTGGGGGTTCTGGGGTTCTAGTACTGAAGATGATGTTAAAGGGGAAGGAATGGGAACTTGAGAAAGAGGCTCATGTAACATTGGCCAGTTGGTGGGTAAAGAAGGGGGCCCACGAAGAAATCTGACTCTGAATCTTTTGGGGATGAAACAGAACTAGAGGCCATGAACACATGGCAGGAGCCCTCAGACCCGGGTCCTGATAGAGCTTCATGAAGGCCTACATGTAACGGATTCTTCCCAGTTTTGAGAACACTTGCAAATCAGGTCCAGTTGTAAAATGGTATTAAAATTAAGCAATCCATTTTGGGCCACTTTTCCACTTAGGGCATATTGGGTGCAAGTTGTACAACAAAATAAAGGGAGCTTGTTCCTTTTTAAGCCATCTAATTTCCACTGTCCCAACTTGTTAAGAACGCAACCCAAGAGGGCATCTTTGGGGATTCCTGGGATATTTCCCATTTCTCTGCTCCTTACAACCCATGATTAATGGTTCAGGAGGAGAAGGGGGCCCCGAGACCATGCAAAAGCCTTAATTACCTGAACACTTCTGCTCCCAAAAACTGAAGAAGGGAATGAAAGAACGACAAGCTAAGGAGGACAGAGAAGGAGCCTGTGGAAACTCAAGGTTTCATGACCAGAGGAGTTCCACTGTTGTCTCAACTTTGTATCATGTCCAAGCCTCCCTCATTTCTTAGTGAAAAGCAATGAATCAGGTGCCTAAGGACGCAGGTGCATAAAGGAAAAACTGGGACTGACTGAGAAGTCTATGAGGAATGGACCCAATTCAGAATGAGCCCCCTGCATGATCTGCTTCTCCGAACGGATGTGTTCCTGCTGTCTTGTGTCCACGATGTGGCGTTTCTTGAGAATCTTCATTGCAAAGGTTTTGGATTCTTCACTTTTTAACTGGACCTTAAAGAAAGTCAGAAGGGAGTACGTGAGATAAAAAGTCTACAGAGATAATATAACAATGCATTCTTAGCTCCAAAGTAACAGGTGCATGGAGCTTTGAAATGACACCCCAAACACCACCTGTGTCATGGTAAAGGCTGTCTGGAGCTGGATTTGAAATCCAGGACTCACAGACATTGCCCAGTCTCATTCCACTGGACCTGATACATTTTCACCCACTGGATTCCCAATTAATTTTGTGCCCACTGGGATTAGAAGAGGGCAAGTGTATTTGATTCTCTTTGTATTATTTCATGTCATTCCATATTATGTGTTTGAGTAACTTTACCGTTTTTCTCCTTGAATCAGAAAACTAGAAATCAAATCTAATTTCTTCTCCAATTTTATTACTTCCAGTGAGTTTTGAAAAAGTGAGGCCATATGGTCCTATATGATGCTCCTCTTTAGTTCTAGTCCACAAACACTTCTAGAGTTATTTAATTCAGTGACAGACCCTTGCCTCTGCTGAGATTGAAAATTTATGTACTGTTACTTCTTTTTATCTCAGTCTTTCCCTTCTCTCCAGTTAAAGAAAAAAGAGATGGTAATGAGATTTTTTTGTTTTTCAAAAGATTTTGGAAACTACTTTCCTTTGTCTTCTCAAAATAGATATGATGGCTTTAATCCTCTCTGACCTTAAACTTTACTCCATGGTTATACTAACGGGAGACCTAAGCTGAGCCTTAGAGTCCCCAGTGCTTCCAAGCCTCTGTTGCAGCCCCTCTTGGCTCTTGGTGACTCTGGAGGGGCTTGGGTCCTCCAGATGCCATTCCAAATATAGGTGCTAGTGTTCGCTGCCTTACAAAGAATTCAACAAGGTGACTTGTAAAGAGGAGAGAGAGAGCAGAGCTAATCACCTAAGTTATCATCTAGTGCTCTCAGGACAAAGAATCCTCAAGATAATGCTAAACGGCCCACGTTTTTCTGAACTAATGAAAGCGCTGGAGAAATAAGACAAAAAGCCATTTCTGCTTTTCAGCTGAATTAGTTGTGAATTGCTTACAGCTTTGGCTGCACGGATTGTGAAGGTTTTAAGTGTCTTGTTCATGTACACATGGACACACTGAATTCAGCTGAGAATATATTAATGTGGCAAGGTCTTTAGAAGAAAACATGAAGACACTTCAGATAAAGAGGCTTCAGTCTGCTGCCAGCATTTGAGAATCTATGATGGGTTAGAAGGGGAAATGGATATTTGAAAATGCCTTCAACAGCTGAAGGCCCTCTATGCCGTTTGTGATACTTGTTGAGATGGTAGATTAGTGTGATGCAAAGGAACTCAGTTATAGTTCAGAATAAAAAACAAAATGTGAAAATTCACTTCTAAAAGAAATCTGGACAGAGAAGA
Organism: Oreotragus oreotragus; assembly: GCA_006410675.1. Taxonomy (NCBI): domain Eukaryota; kingdom Metazoa; phylum Chordata; class Mammalia; order Artiodactyla; family Bovidae; genus Oreotragus; species Oreotragus oreotragus. The sequence goes on from SJYX01017430.1 coordinate 165,925, forward strand.
AAGATGGCATGTGTGTCAGAGGTGTGTCAGAATACTAACATTCACATGGATAGACCTAGAGATTGTTACAGTGAAGTCAGTCAGAGAAAGAGAAATGTCACAGAATATCCCTTATGTGCAGAATCTGAAAGGAAATGATACAAATGAACTTATTTATAAAACAGAAACACAGGCATAGAGAACCAACTTATGGTTGCTGGGGGAATGAGGAGGGAACAATAGTTAGGGAACTTGGGACGGACATGTACACACTGCTGTATGTGAAATGGATAGCCAACAAGGACCTACTGTATAGTAGAGGGAACTCTGCTCAATGTTAGTGTTAGGATGGGAGGGGGGTTTGGGGTAGAATGAATACATATGTATGTATGGTTGCATCACTCTGCTGTGTGCCTGAAACTATCACAATATTGTTAATCAGCTATAGTACAATATAAAATAACAAGTTAAAAAAGAGTATTAACATTCAGAGAAGAAATCTGATCATATTCCCTCTTTAGAGTCTTACCCAGATAAATGTGAAAAGTAGGTCACACAATGTAACAGTTACTCTCTCTAGAGATGTTAACATTTTAACTTGTGTATAGGTTCAGTTCAGTCGCTCAGTCATGTCCGACTCTTTGCGACCCCATGAATCGCAGGACGCCAGGCCTCCCTGTCCATCACCAACTCCCGGAGTTCACTCAGATTCACATCCATTGAGTCAGTGATGTCATCCAGCCATCTCATCCTCTGTCGTCCCCTTCTCCTCCTGCCCCCAATCCCTCCCATTATCAAAGTCTTTTCCAATGAGTCAACTCTTCGCATGAGGTGGCCAAAGTCCTGGAGTTTCAGCTTTAGCATCATTCCTTCCAAAGAAATCCCAGGGCTGATCTTCAGGATGGACTGGTTGGATCTCCTTGCAGTCCAAGGGACTCTGAAGAGTCTTCTCCAACACCACAGTTCAAAAGCATCCATTCTTCAGCGCTCAGGTTAGGAGGAAAGAACTCTGGCTTTAGGGTGACAGGTCTGGACTTCAATCCTAACTCCACTTAAGGTCCCTCTCTCCTGTCTTCTTGGGCAGCTGAGTAACTTCTCTGAGCCCCAGTTCTGGCTGAGGATAACACCACGTACTGTACGGCGTAAATTGTGAGCTGAGGATAACACCACGTACTGTACGGCGTTAATTGTGACCTTACATGAGAAAGTACTGCCATATAGGCAATCATTGTTGTCTCTCTACGTGTATCTTGGGTAGCTCAAATGTTATCCTTAAAACAAAGCTAGATCATGTCACTTCTGTGCTCAAACTCATGATAAAGACAAAGCTGTCACAGATGCCTACAAGGCCCTGCTTCATTTGAACTCCGGCTCCCTGTGAGCCTCACTCCCCACTTGGGTCACTGTGTTCAGGTCACACTGGATACCTTGCTGCTCCTTGAGCACAACAGGCAAGCTCTTACCTCAGGCCATTTGCCCATGCCTGCCTAAATAGTCTCCCACAGTTATCCTCCAGGCTAGGTGCTCAGTTTCCTAAATTCTCTGTTCAGATGTTTCCTTAGAAAGTGTCTCCTCACCCTAGTCTACATAAAAGAGAGCCACCTACTCCCTTCCCTTTTGTAGCGTTCTATAGCTCTATCACAAGCTATATTTATTCTGTATTTATCACACCAAATATTAATTCAGATTACTGGTTTAGTTATCTGTCTCCTTTCACTATTCTGTAAACAACCCAAGACTGGGGATGTTTTTGTTCACTGTGTCTGACACAGAATAAATGCTCATGAAATATTTGTTGACTAAGTGAATCAAAGAAAGGATGAAATAAGCCATGACGACTTATCCCTGACAAAGCCACAAGAGAGCTGGTATCTTAGCACCATACTGTGTATATCTGAGCTTAACAGGATAGAGCAAGGGAACTTATAAATGACAAGTATATAGCATTTACTCTTTCTTCTTTCCAAAACTGCCCTTATGCATAAGAAGGAAGAAAAGATTTCCCTATGCTGATATGGCATAGAAAATATACATACCAAATATCTATATAGTTCAGCTCTGAATGTTCAGTTTTTATGCTTACAACATGTTTTCTTAACCTTCATGTTTCCTTGAATGACTAAGATGTGGTATTATTCCCAGCCACACAGCCTGCTACATTAATAACATCATCTCTAGGATGTCAACTGAATTTTGGGGACAGTTGTCCATCTGCATCTAAATACAAAATATATTTATGAGGTGTCAAATAGAAATGTGTTCACTGATATATTAACAATGGTCTCTTAGGGAGATTTTTAGTTGATTTAGTTCTTTTTAACTTTTTTCAAATGGTTAATCCATACAATTAGCATATCTCACCTATATGATAAGTGAAAATAATGACTCTGGTCATGGAAAAAATTTTAAAGTCTCTTTTAAATCAGAATAGCTATTTATTCTGACTCTCTCAAAGGATTCTGCTACAGTGGAATCCACTCTATTAGGATTCCATGAATGCAAAGACCTTGAGAAGATGTGTGCAATAGGATAACAACCTATTCAAGTTCAGGCTGAACCACACTAGTCATATCTTTAAAGAAAATACCTTATTTTCTGTTCAAATGTTAAGTAAGTCTAAACTATTGTGCTTTATTACGAAGGTGTTTTCACAAAACTAATCCATGAAAATTTTTAAGGTGAAATTTACTTTGCTTTTTATTTGTCCTATTAGCCAAATTAATTATTTGGTGGCTAAGTGATAAAGAATCCACGTTTAATGCAGTAGATGCAGGTTCAACCCCTGAGTCAGGAAGATCCCCTGGAGAAGGAAATGGCAACCCACTCCAGTATTTTGGCCTGGGAAATCCCATAGACAGAGAAGCCTGGCAGGCTACAGTCCATGGAGTCACAAAGAGTCAGAAACGACTTATCAACTAACCCACCACCACCAAATTAGTTATACCAACACTGCTTGTGCCAATTTGAAATAATGATGATAATGATTTTCTAGCAGGTCAGCTAGAGATGACAGTGTTGAGTGTGAACACAGGCAGTCAAAAGAGAAGGAAAGGAATGTATACTTTCCTTCTTTTGCTCAGGAATCCTTCCCAGCCTGGTTGATCAGGCATGATTCCCAGGTCTGTCTTTGCAGATCATTCCAATACCACCTAGATGTATAGCCTAATGCCCTGGTTGAGAATGTGAATTTTGAAACCTGTCTACCTTTGCTTAAATATCAACTTTTTTCTTTCTTTCTTTTTTTTTTTGGATTGTGGTCCTGGACACATTTCTAAAACTATTTCCTCATCTGTAATATGGGAACATTCTTACCTGTGAGGAAGAAATAAAAGGGCCTATACATCAAACATAGTGTCTGGAATAGAGAACACATTCCGTGAGTTGCTTTCATTCTTTTGTGCTTCTTAGTTCAATGGTCTCTTCAAGCCAAAGCAATTTTGTCAAAATATGACCCTCTACAGGAATGAAATTTTGAACCAGTCTGTGTCCCAGCCTACCTGCTTCACCTCTACCCAGTGAATAAGCCGCAGATTGAGAGGCTTTGGGTGAAAGATTGCTGGCCCTTGTACCACACTGGTTTTTCTCTCAAGAATTCTAGGAAGCAAATATGAATCTAAAAGTGCTAACACTCAGTACCTTTCTTCTGTTTTTTATAAGTAGTGCTCTGTGCTGTATCAGAAATTGAAATTAGCAAAAGTTTCATTTGTGTAAAAAGCTATTTTAATGTGAACCACTGGGTTGCCATTTGAAGGAATATATACTTGAGCAAGGTGAATCTTAATATGGGAATTTTTGACAAAGATTTTGACACATTCTTAACTATCAGGCTCTACCTGGTACCCAAATAATATGGACCTGAAGATGAGAGGCAGTACCACCAGTATTTTAAAGAGCTTTGAAGACACAATTGCTGGCTGTATTTGAATATGTGCTTTCTTTTATCTGGGACAAACATTTGCTTTATAAAGGCTTGTCTCCTCCTGGACCTAATTCTTTACACTTACTAGGAAAGAGGATTCTGATCAGAGCAAGGTTAAAATTAGCTCAGTGCAATGACTAGGGGTTGGTCCTTAGAATCTACTTGGCCATTCATCCATTGAACCTTTTTATTAACAGTTCATAGTTATTTAGCACTATAGATATCTTTTCATTATTTTGGAAGAAAATAGATTTCTGAACTATACTGTAATTAAAATATTTTTTAAATTAATGTTTGAACTGACAATATCACATAGCCTATTATTATGCAAAATTCCTTTATAAAGTCATTCAGATTACATTTCCATGCACAACAGGAAAGGATGGCTTGCTTAGGTAAGCTAATGCTATAAAGTTTAGAAAAGCTTATAACAGGGAGAGGTGGGCAAGATGGCAGAGCAGGGAGACCATGAACTCATATCCTCTCACAGACTCAGCAAGATTACAGCTGCTTACAGAGCTACCATCTATGAGAGTGACATGAAGACTAGCAGAAAAGATTTTCTACAACTAAAGACAGAAAGAAGGAATTGCCATGAAACAAGAAGGAGGGGCAGAAACGCAACACTGTCAGGACCCACACCCTTGGATCTGCAACTCACAGATAAGAGGAATATTACACTCACAGAAGTCCTCTCCAAGGAACAAGGGGTCCAATCTCACACTCGTCTCCCTGGCCTGTGGGTCCGACACCTAAAATATGAGCCCCTATAACATCTGGGTTTGAAAACCAGCAAGGTTTGCGCTAGGGAGAGCAGGAGGGCTTTTTTCACTCTCAAGTGGCATGTACAAAAATCTCACACACTTCAAGTCCCAGAAGTTTGAAAGGCGCCTGGATCAGAACTACTTACTAATCTCTGAGAGCCTCTAGAGAGGCGGGGGCGGGGGGGGGGTGCAATAGGAGCACACTTGGTGTTGCTCTAGGGAGCTTGTTCTAACCATGTGGACTCAGGCACTGCAAAATGCAACTTCAGAATCCTCTTTCCATCCTATTAGGCTTCCCTAGTGGTTCACCTCAGACGGTAAACGAGGTGTCTGCTTGCAATACAGGATACCCAGGTTCAATCCCTCAGTCAGGAAGATCCCCTGGAGAAGGGAATGGCAACACATTCCATATTCTTGCCTAGATAATCCCACGGACAGAGGGGCCTGGCAGCTGCGGTCCATGGGGTAAGACGCGACTGAGCGACTCTACCCTAATAGTGCTGGGAACTCGGCACCAGCCCCAGATATGCCCCTCCAGCCCAAGTCACACAGACAGCGCTGTGGGGGCTCAGCCCCACCACTGAACTAAGGGAGAAGACCAAACCTCAGAAAAAGAACAGAACAAAGTATAGACGAGCATTCTACCCAATACAGAGTTCAAGATAATGGTCATAAAAATGCGTGGATTAACACAGAAGTTTACCAAAGAGTTGGAAAACATAGAGAAGAACCAAACAGATCTGAAGAGCATGCTGAGTGAAGTGAAAAGCACGCTAGAATGATCCGCAGTGGACTGGATGATAAGTGAAGCGAAGTGAGAGTCGCTCAGTCAGGTCCAGCTCTTTGCGACTCCATGGACTACACAGTCCATGGAGTTCTCCAGGCCAGAATACTGGGTAGCCTTTCTCTTCTCCAGGGAATCTTCCCAACCCAGGGAGCGAATCCAGGTCTCCCACGTTGCAGGTGGATTCTTTACCAGCTGAGCCACAAGGGAAGCCCAGAGGAACAGATAAGTAATCTTATCCAAGTAATGGAAATCACACAAGCTGAACAGAAAAATGAAAAAAGGATTAAAAAACAATACAGATAGTTTGAGGACTCTTAGACAAATCCCATGGGTGGAGGAGCCTGGTAGGCTGCAGTCCATCGGGTCGCGAAGAGTCGGACGCGACTGAGTGACTTCACTTTCACTTTTCACTTTCATGCATTGGAGAAGGAAATGGTAACCCACTCCAGTGTTCTTGCCTGGAGAATCCCAGGGACGGGGAGCCTGGTGGGCTGCTGTCTATGGGGTCGCACGGAGTCGGACACGACTGAAGCGACTTAGCAGCAGTAGCAGCAGCAGCAGACAATACTGTATGTACTAACATTAAAGAGAAAAATACATTTCTGAATCCATTCTCCCAGGCCAGCATCACCCTGATACCAAAATGAGATAAAGATACCATTAAAAAAAAATTATAGGCCAAATCACTGGTGAATATAGATGCAAAAACCCTCAACAAAATGTTAGCAAACCAAACTCAGCAAAACATTAAAATGATCATAAGCCATGATCAAATGAGATTTACAGCAGGGAAAGCAAGGATGGTTAATATCTGCAAATCAATTAATATGATACTGACTGAGCGACTTCACTTTCACTTTTCTCTTTCAAGCATTGGAGAAGGAAATGGCAACCCACTCCAGTGTTCTTGCCTGGAGAACCCCAGGGATGGGGGAGCCTGGTGGGCTGCCGTCTATGGGGTCACACAGAGTCGGACACGACTGAAGTGACTTAGCAGCAGCAGCAGCCACATTAACAGACTGAGGAATAAAATATCTCAATAGACACAAAAAATCTTCTGACAAAATTCTACATTGATTCATGATTGAAAACTCTCAACAAAGTGGGTATTGAGGGGAAATGCCTCAATATATAAACAGAACATGTTCACAGCTAACATGGTGTTATTCAATAGTGTAAAGCTAAAAGTGTTCTCCTTAAGATTAAGAACAATAAGGATGCCCACTCTCATCACTTTTATGAAACATAGTACTGAAAGTCCTAACTATAGTAGTCAGGGCAGAAAAGAAATAAAAGGACTCCAAACTGGAAAGAAGCAGTAAAACTTACTGTTTACAGACGGCATGATATTATATATATAGAAAATCCTAAAGATATCACTCCCCCCCAAAAAAAACCCTATTAAAACTATAAGTGAATTTGGTAAAGTTTCACGATACAAAATTAATATACAGGAATCTACTGTATTTCTATAAACTATCAATAAACTGTCAGAAAGGAATTAAACAATCCCATCTATAACTGTATCAGAAGAATAAAATACCTAGGAATCTAACCAAAGAGGTACAAGAGTTGTATCATGAAAACTAGAAGACATTAATGAAAGAAATTGAAGAAAATAAAAACAGTTAAAAAGCTATTTCATGCTCATGAAATGGAAGAATCAATATTGTTAAAATGAACATACTACTCAAGGCTCATCTACAGATTCAATGCGATCCCTAACAAAAAGCATTTTTCACAGGAATTATAATTCTAAAATTTGTATGGAAACACAAAAGACCCTGAGTAGCCGAGGCAATCTTGAGAAAGAAGAACAAACTTTGCAAGTATAATGCCCCTTGATTTCAAACTATACTGTGAAGCTATAGTAATCAAAAAAGTAGGCACTACCACAAAAACAGACACAAAGATCAATGGAACAGAATATAATGCCCAAAATTAACCCAGGCTTATATGGTCAGTTGATTTATAACAATGGAAGCAAGGATATGTCAATACATGAGGAAAAAAGGTCTTTCCAATAAATGGTACTGGAGAAACTAAACAGCTACATGCATAAGAAATTGACTACTTTCTCATACCATATACAAAAAAAAAACCTCAAAATGGATTAAAGACTTAATTGTAAGTCCTAAAACAATAAACTCCAAGAAGAAAATACAGGCAGTAGACTCTCTGACATCAGTATTAGTAATACATTTTTCAAACTGTCTCCTCAGGGAATGGAAACAAAGGCAAAAATAAACAAATGGGCTACACCAAACTAAAAATCTTTTGCATGGTGAAAGAAACTATCAACAAAATAAAAAGGCAACCCATTGAATGGGAGGAATATTTGCAAATAATATATCCAATAAGGAGTTGATATCCAAAATATACAAGGAAACCATACAATGCAACATAAAATACTCCAAACAATCCAATTTAAAAAATGGGCAGAGGAACTGAACAGACATTTGTCCAAAGAAGACATACAGATGGCCAAGAGAAACTTGAAAAGATGCTCAACATCTCTAATCATCAAAAGGAGATGCAAATCAAAACCACAGTGAGAATCTGCCTCACACCTGTGAGAATGGCTGTCATCAAAGATACCATAAACAACAAATGTTGGGGAGGATGTGGAGAAAAGGGAACCCTCCTTGGTAGGATTGTAAATTGGTATGTGTGTGCACAGTCACTCAGTCATGTCTGACTCTTTGTGGCTCCATGAACCTCCTGCGCGGCTCCTCTGTCCATAGAATTCTCCAGGCAAGAATACGGTAATGTGGTGCCATTCCTTACTCCAAGGGATCTTCCCATCCCAGGGATTGACCCTTATCTCTTGAATCTCTTACATTGGCAGGTATATTCTTTACCACTAGTGCCATTGGTATAGGCAATTACAATTATCCAATTTTTATAGATTCTTATTAAAAGTAAAAAATAGAACTGCCATATGATTCAGCAATTTTACTTCCGGGTATTTGCTCAAAAAACCCAAAACACTAATTCCAAATGATGTATGCATTCCCATGTTCACAGCAGTGTTATTAGCCATTAAAAAAAAAAAAAGCCAAGATATGGAAGCAACCTAGGTGCCATCAATAGACAAATGGATAAAGAAGATATGGTGTGTGTTTTATATAAAATATTAGCTATAAAAATGAAATCTTGCCGTTCGCAACAACATGGACAGATCTAGAGGGTAGTATGCCAAGTGAAGTAAGTCAGACTGAAACAGAAATGCTATAATATCTTAATTATATGTGGAATCTAAAAGCAAGACAAACAAACTGAACAAAAAAAGACTTACAGATACAGAGAATAAACGTGAGGTTGCCAGAGTGGAAGGAGGTGGGGCCACAAAATAAGGGAAGGGGATTCAAGAGGTACAGATGTTCAGGTATAGCCTAAGCCAAGGGGATGCACTATATAAGTAAGGAACATGGTGACATAATATTGTAATAACTGTAGGGGGGCAGATGCTGCTGCTAAGTCACTTCAGTCGTGTCCGACTCTGTGTGACCCCATAGACGGCAGCCCACCAGGCTCCCCCATCCCTGGGATTCTCCAGGCAAGAATACTGGAGTGGGTTGCCATTTCCTTCTCCAATGCATGAAAGAGAAAAGTGAAAGTGAAGTCGCTCAGTCTGTCCGACTGTTAGCGACCCCATGGACTGCAGCCCACCAGGCTACTCCGTCCATTGGATTTTCCAGGCAAGAGTCCTGGGGTGGGGTGCCATTGCCTTCCCCGAGGGGGGCAGATAGTACTAGACTTATTGTGATCATTTCATAATATATGCAAATATCAAATCACCATGTAATATACCTGAAACTAACATAATGTTATATGCCAACTATATTTCAAGAAAAGCTTACAGGAAACCTGGATGCTAGTCTTGGATCTTTTAGTAATAGGTTTATGATTAGTCATATAACCTTATTGGGCCTCAGGACACCTCTCAGAACATGAAGGGCTAAACTAAATTACATCCAAGGGTTCTGGAAAATTCTATGAATGGCTTACATTCAAAGGTTCTGGAAAATTCTATGAATCCGAAATCTGACATAATGTACATTTTAAAAGCATATTTTAATTATATTTAACTTTATGGAAACAGTCCAACAAACTTGTGGTGGTAGCTTGGGCCAAAGGATAAAGGGTGGATTTCCCAAGTAACAAAAAGGTAGCTTAAGGAAACGTGATGATTCACTCTGAAAGCGTGACCCTGCATTTATAGTACGAGCATATTCTGTCGGGAGGTGGAAGTCTCATTTATTCTGTTCTCTCAGCCACAGCACCTGAAGATCTGCTTACCTGTTGCATTCTCTGTGTTACTAATTTTCAAAGACTAAAGCACTGGCTATCCCAAGTGGCTCAGTGGTAAAGAATTTGTCTGCCAATGCAGGAGATGCAAGTTCACTCCCTGGGGTGGGAAGTTCCCCTGGGGGAGACAATGGCGGCACACTCCAGTGTTCTTGCCCAGAAAATCCTATGGACAGAGCAGCCTGGTGGGTTCCTCTACAGTCCATGGGGTCACAGAGTCAGAACATAACTTAGTGGCTGAGCACGCGTACACTGGATGAAATAGCAGTAGCTTTCCCAAAAAGAGCATTAAAAAGGCCCCAAGGCATAACGGAAATCTAGGCAGAGTCACCCTACTTGTAATAGCTGGACAACAGCGAAACAGAAATGACAAACAGTTTCTCTAAACAAAACAGCACAGGATTCAATCAGGCAATCCATGTTACATGGGATGGCATAAAATCATTTCTTTGTTTTTGACATTTTTTAAATTGGGAAAAAATAATTTTCTAAATAATTCAAGATTTAAGTAACCATGGTCTGTATAATAAGATTTCAGTAGCCCGTATTTACTTAAATTGAGGTTATTTATGGAATTCATAAGGTCTGTAGTAAAAATAAAAATTCTATAAGTGAAGATGGAAGGAAGGAAGAGGGGGAAGCAAGAGAAGGAGGGAGGGAAGGCAAAAAAAAAAAAATCCTGGACTGAGAGAACTGTTTGGGTCCTCTTCTGTAAGATAAACTGAGCCAAACTGGGGTGCAGGAGAGTATGCTTTCTCTATTCCAGTTACAGTTCTCAACCAGATACACCAAAAGAGGCAAAAGACCCATAATAAAACTTTTAATAGCTGAGTAAATGAGTACACCAACTATTAGACCCTCTAGACATGCATAAGCCCTAGGTTGTTCTGTCTCCACCATTTTCCAGGATTCCCTGATTGCCAGACATCGCTTCACAGCTTGAGATACTGACCTCAAACTCTGTGTTCAACAAACAACTTAAACAGCTCTATTCTATAGCAACTGGGTACAATAACAAAGCTGAAACAGGGTATAAAGGAGACATAAAATCGGCATAAAATTCAAAAAGAAGAAAAACATGAAGTTGTTGTGTATTAAACACATGTTTATTTAGATCTACAAAGAACTAGATTTACATCGAATAATTATACATTTAGAAAATAAAAGCTTTTTAGTGTAAAACACAGTTTTAGCGTAAGAAAACATGCAGTAAAACGGATAATCTTTAGAGAGAGAGAGTAAATTAGCAGTTGCTGGAACTCAGAGTAGGAATGGAGAGTATTTGCAAATGGGCCACAAGGGTTCTTATTAAAGTGATGGAAATGTTCTAAAATTGGATTGTGGTGGTGATGGTACAATTTGTGGTGAATAGATTATACCTCAACAAAGTTTTTAAGGAATTTAAAAAAGAAAAGGCCCCCCCAAAATATGTGTATCTATATTTTCTAGTTCTTTTCTTTATTAATTGTGTGATAGTTATGTTTTTAATTTACATTTTAAGGAACTGCATGTCAGAAATGCTTTTCTTTCTATGCTTATCTTTAGCTCTTCAATAAAATTTCCCCAACTAGTCAAAACTATATTTCATTTTTACTCTAGTATTGGGAAACTAGTAACATTTTTAAAAACAGTTTATTCTTTCGTAATGACTTCCCTATTTTATGACTTTTCTTTTAAGCCCTAAGTTCAAAAAAGTTGTGTCCAAGTAAAGGCTGGATCGTGGGTCAATTTAAGCAACATGTATATACCTATCACAAATTCTTAAAACTTTTCTATTAAAAATAATATGTATGTGCTGGGTAATGTCTTATTATTTTAATAACATACAAACTACAATCATACCCAGGTTCATGTAATCTGGAGCCTCATTTTCCTCACTTACGAGAATAAAACCACATTAGTTTATAGTTGCACATATTGCAAGACCAAATCAGATGGTGTATGTGAAAATACTTTGAAAATTAAAAGTGCTATGTAAGAATCATTATCATTATTACCATGAATTCCAAGATATGTGGGAATGCTAATTAAAAGGGATACTTTTTCCCTGATAGCTCAATTGGTAAAGAATCTGCCTGCAACGTGGGAGATCCCAGTTGGATTCCTGGGTCAGGGAGATCTGCTGGAGAAGGGATAGGCTACCCACTCCAGTATTCTTGGGCTTCCCTTGTGGCTCAGCTGGTAACAAATNCCCTGATAGCTCAATTGGTAAAGAATCTGCCTGCAACGTGGGAGATCCCAGTTGGATTCCTGGGTCAGGGAGATCTGCTGGAGAAGGGATAGGCTACCCACTCCAGTATTCTTGGGCTTCCCTTGTGGCTCAGCTGGTAACAAATCCATCCGCAATGCGGGAGACCTGGGTTCGATCCCAGGGTTGGGAAGATCCCCTGGAGAAGTCAAAAGCTACCCACTCCAGTATTCTGGCCTAGAGAATTCCACAGTTCATGGGGTCACAGAGAGTTTGACATGACTGAGCGACTTTCACTATAAATAGTATTTTACTACTATAATTCATAATTAAATCTGTTTTTAAATTAGTTGTTCTTACCATCTGAATGGAAAGGAACAGGAAAAATTTATCTATCTGAATTTAAGGAAGTTTCTCTTTCAACAGAGAAAGAAAAAGCACTATTACTGCTGTGACTCACATAACATTTCTGGACATGAAATACTGCTGCTGCTAAGTTGCTTCAGTCGTGTCTGACTCTGAAATACTGATGTGCCCAAATATTCAGGAAGAACTGACTGACTGCATTAGTGAAAGAAAGGTAAATTTTTTAAGGCCACAGAAGGCTTCTATTCTACAAAGTAGTTTGGGACTGTACTCCTCGACATTTCCTAACCAAAAAAAAAAAAAGATAACTTTTGTGAGAATTATATTTCACTGTGTAAAAGTACTATCAAGTTCAGGAAACATTAAGAATAATCTTAATTAAAAGCTTGTCTGCTATCACACTGTTTTTCAAACCTCTTTTCTCACTAGTTATCCACAGTTTTATTACTTATCTGTCTCTCTACATTACACAGTAATATCATAGATTTCTTTTCCTTCATCTATGTCTGAAGCTTAAGAAAGAACCATGGCATCTGTTTTGTTCCATAGGATACACAGGGAGAAACAATGAAAACTTGTCACTGTCTGGATGATGCATATCCAAATGACAGAGAGAATGGAAAGGCTGGACAATGAGTTAAATAGGGACGTCAGAGTTTGAAAATTATTTAGCCATGAGCACAGAGGTGTGGCCCTGTTGTAAGATTTTTTACTTAAGATTTTATTCATAATATTAAGCACTATTATGTATAATATTAAGTACTTAGTAACCACTAAGCTATCTATATTAATGATCAAACATATCAATTCAGAACAAAGAACCTAGAAAAAGTGATTTGTCTTATCTTTTTTCATTTGATTCCACCTGCCATTTGCAGAAGTGATACTTAAGAGACAGTCTTTTCATCCTTGTTTTCCTTCCCAAGGTCACCACACCTGTCATGAAAAGTGTCCATAACCCCATTTTCTCTGTAACTTGCCTTTAGACCTAAAATTCGGTTCTATGGCTAGTGACAAGAAACATAAGGAAATACATATTTTCTTAAATTAAAATTGAGTAAAGGATGTGCAAAGCAGTGTTCATAGAGGAGATAGTTTTCATTTTAATTTCTTAAAAAGACATTTAACTTTCAGTTTAGAGGAAGATGAGAAAGAGCTTCATACTTTTCAATTTTTAATTACAACATGAACAAAAGTTTGGATTATATTATGGAAATAATTTGCAAATGAAAGTACACTTGATTTTGCTTAATAGAGAATTAGCAGTGATACATTTTTACTCAAAGGACTACTTACATTTCAGATTGTCTACTGAAATGTGAAATTTAAACATATTATTTCTCTTCCCTACAGTACTTATTTTATTTTCTAGTGATATTAAAATTGATTTTAGGACCTATGATATACTTTAAATTATTTTCCTTCATCAGATAATCAGTTTCTTTCCCTTAAGATTTAATTTCTATGTATAATCTCACTAATATAAAGAAGTACTATATGCAATGGTTTTATACTGTTAAGTATTTCACATAATTCCACTTATTTTAATACTTAAATACTTAAAACACCATATATAGGTGGAGTTCAATATAAGTTGACACTTCACTTTCTTTTGCTTATTGACTCAGTGAAGGTTTAAAATGAGTTTAAATGACACAGAGAGAATCATATATGGCAAAATTCTACTCTCTGAGATGTAATCAGATTAATTTATAAAAGTGTTTGCATTCTAGTCATACTTTTGAGATGTTAGACAAATAAACCTTGTAATTTTTAAAGAAATGGTTACATACTGGAAGACTTTTAATCAAATGGCTTATAATAAGATCTTAATATCCTAATATATGGTATACTCTAACTTCACCCTTTCTGTGACCTGGGTTCGATCCCTGGGTTGGGGAGATCCCCTGGAGAAGGGAAAGGCTACCCACTCCAGTATTCTGGCCTGGATAATTCCATGGACTGTATAGTNAATATATGGTATACTCTAACTTCACCCTTTCTGTGACCTGGGTTCGATCCCTGGGTTGGGGAGATCCCCTGGAGAAGGGAAAGGCTACCCACTCCAGTATTCTGGCCTGGATAATTCCATGGACTGTATAGTCCATGGGGTTGCAAAGAGTCGGACACGACTGAGCGACTTTCACTCCCTCACTCATCTGACCCACAAAGTCTCCTGATAACTTAGCTCAGTGTTTAGCCTAATATGACACACATCAGGGGCATTAATGTGAGGACAGAGTATGACTTAGCAATGAACTATAAATGTATACAGTTGATGAGATACACTGAAATATTCAGAATCATCTTTTTTCAGTTTATTTCCAGAAAGCAAGACCAATCATTTCATTTGATTAAAGAGGACACGGCTATTTTCAACACTACTAATAAATAGAAGATGTTTTGCCCTTTCATGGAAGGGATCTGTCACTGACAGTGTTTATATAAAATTTTCAGGGACATGGAATACAGCTTGGCACCAAGTAAACTACCTTATTCAGAAGTGAAATTATGATGTTTATTTCTGGGAGCACTGCCACCTAAAAATAGCCTGTCTAGTCACCGTATAGTGTGTTCTTTTATTTCATGGCTGGACGTTGCGAGCTGAGTCTGTGTTTCTTTGTGTTCCTCGCTTGACCTAATGGCCAAAAATGCCTGATGCCTTAAAGTGCATCTCCTTTAAGAATATAATACGGTTATACCCTGTCAGTTGGTCATCTAGTATTTCTCCCTGCTCCCTCACACAACCTCTAGTCAGGCCACTTGCTTTGGTGTCCTGTGAAAACACATGGCCTTCTGTGCTGCAAACTTTTCCTGGAATGGCCTTTCCCCCGAACAGCCTTTTCTCATCTCTCTATTTAACTCCCAATCTATTCTCTCAGCTCTAGCTTGAGTTCTATGTCTTCTTAGGACTTCACGACACCATCAGCTCCAAATGTTCTCTTTCTGAAATGCTGAGAACTCTCCTGCATGATTTAGAATTTAATACAGTTCTAAAAGATTTCTTTTGCTGTTTTTCATACGTATGAATCTTCTTACTTAGGAGAAGGCAAGAGGTTCTTTGAGGGAAGGAATCATACCTCATATTTCTACACTCCACAAAAAATGTGTAGGAAATTTTTACTAGATAAACTTCTGCTGCATGTAATGTGACCATAAATTCACTGGATTAAAAAAATCAAATTTATGTCATAGAAAACAAAAAAGGTGAGTGAGTGGATTAATTGGTGATGAAAGAGTTCATCCAGAATTTATCTTAAGCCTTGGAAAGACACGCCCACTGCCTCTAGATTTGTGATGCTTGCCCCGTCGCTTTCGTCATGTCTGACTCTGGGGCTCTAAGCACTGCGTCTCGCCAGCCTCCTTTGTCTACGTTTGTAGTTGTCCCTTAATATTCTGAAGGGATTGGCTCCAGGATCCCCCGTGGATACCAAAATCCTCAAATCCTCAAGTCCCAGACATAAAATGGCATAATATTTGCATATAACCTAAATTAACCCTCCTGTATACTTTAAGGACATCCCTTGTGGCTGAGACAGTAAAGTGTCTGCCTACAATGCAGAAGACCTGGGTTCGATCCCTGGGTCAGGAAGATCCTCTGGAGAAGGAAATGGCAACCCACTCCAGTACTCTTGCCTAGAAAATCCCACGGATGGAGGAGCCTGGTAGGCTATAGTCCATGGGGTCGCAAAGAGTCAGACACGACTGAGCGACTTCACTTGGTCTTGGTATACTTTAAATCATCTCTTCTTTGCTTATGATATCCAATACAATGAAAATGCTATATAAATAGGTGTAAATACAGCACAGTATGTAAATAGTTGTCAATACAATGTAAATGTTATGTAAATTGTTTCTGTGTCAAATTCGTCATTTTTCTAACAGCATTTGCCCACATTTGTGTTCCTGTGACACTTTGGTGATTCTCACAATATCGGAAATTTTTTCATTAGTATTTGTTATCATAATCTGTAATCAGTAATCTTTGATGTTACTACTGTGACTCACTGAAGATTCAGATGATAGCATTTTTTAGCAATAAAATGTTTTAATTAAGGTATGTACATTGTTTTCCAGACATAATGCTTTTTCATACTTTATAGACTACGGTATGGTATATACATGCCTTCCCTAGTGGCTTAGTGGTAGAGCATCTGCCTGCTAAGCAAGAAATGTGGGTTCAGTCCCTGGGTCAGGAAGATCCCCTGAAGAAAGAAATGGCAACCCACTGCCGTATTCTTGCCTGGAAAGTCGCTCTGACAGAAGAGCCTGGGGGACTATAGTTATGGGGTTGCAAAAGAGTCAGACAAGTTAGTGACTAAACAACAGTAGGACACACATAACTTTTATATGCAAGCCAAAATTTCCTGTCACTTGCTTTATTGTGATACTCACTTTATTGCAGTAGTCTGGAATTGAACCTGCAGTATCTCTCAGGAATGCCTGTATTGTGACTGCACCTGTTATGTTCAGTTAGCATTTATCAGATTGGATTTTCTTTAGCTCTCTGAATAACTTATTTTCTCAGAAATCATTCCATCTATCACAACTAATAATTTGTGTCAATTTTCATTCTTTTAGAGAATAAATGAGGATGACACGTTTAATAATAATCCTAGTAGGGTATGGCAACCCACCCCAGTATTCCTGCCTGGAAAATCCAGTGGACAGAGGAGCCTGGTGTGCTACAGTCCACAGGGTTGCAAAGAGTCGGACATGACTCAGAGACCAACACTGGACTGCCTAGTAAGGTATGTCTAGAGAAAAGGCTGTATCAAAAGGAGGCCATTTTGAGTGCTCACCCAGGATAGAGTCCTGATTCACTTTGGTTACTGAGGACACAAGGCCGTAGGGTGGCAGAGTTTTCCCCAGGCTTCCTCTGCAGCATAAACTGCTGTGGCCACAAATGGCAGCATTGCCCAGTGATCCCACAGCTATTCTATANTCTAGAGAAAAGGCTGTATCAAAAGGAGGCCATTTTGAGTGCTCACCCAGGATAGAGTCCTGATTCACTTTGGTTACTGAGGACACAAGGCCGTAGGGTGGCAGAGTTTTCCCCAGGCTTCCTCTGCAGCATAAACTGCTGTGGCCACAAATGGCAGCGTTGCCCAGTGATCCCACAGCTATTCTATTTCACTGTCGTGTGTGTGGCTTGGCAGCAAGAAGCTCTTGAAAAGTTTTCATCCTTCGTGGGGTTTCCCTTTGGAGTTAAGCTTTTCCCTTTCATAATAATGAAACAAAACTGTTGACTGAGCAATAGGCGTTTCACCTCATTTCTTTCTTTAATCATCTCTTAGTCCCTTTTTTTTTTTTAAGTTGGTGTACATAGTCTTCCGCATCACACATAGTGACAGCCGCTGGGAAAATGCCGTGAGAGTGGCATGGATACACACATGTACAGCACATAGACCCTGTCGCACTAGTGTGGTTGTGAGTGTAGGCAGAGTTCTCACAGCTTGCTTCTCTACTGCCCCATCCTGGGCAGTTCACACCATGGAACTGTGCCACAAGTGAGATGAGAGGTGACCTTTNCGCTGGGAAAATGCCGTGAGAGTGGCATGGATACACACATGTACAGCACATAGACCCTGTCGCACTAGTGTGGTTGTGAGTGTAGGCAGAGTTCTCACAGCTTGCTTCTCTACTGCCCCATCCTGGGCAGTTCACACCATGGAACTGTGCCACAAGTGAGATGAGAGGTGACCTTTGTCCTCCATTTGGGAAGAGCCAGACCCTTGTTGTGCCCAACCAGGGTGCCATGGTCTAAGAAACTTATGGAGAAAGTGGGTATGATTTAGCAGTTTGCACCAAAAATGATTTCCTATCCAGAGGTTAAGGGGTGGGGCTTTACAATGTAGAAGAGAAATGGATAAGTTAGAGCAGACTACTTCAGGTTCACAAAGGTTTAGTGTGAGGATGACTGAAAATCGTTTCCCATCTGCACTCATGACAGATCAGAAAGTAAGGAGCTTAGTGCTTTGGGGGAATTCGATATAAGCTCTCATTGTAGGTCGTTTGAAGACCTCAGGCTCTTTCTTATATTGGGGAAATGCTTATATTCTCAGGACTTGGCCTAACAGTGGTAGAAAAGAGGAAAATTATTTCATGCCTTCCCTTTTCTATAGGCAAAGCCGAAAATGATCAGTGGGATCATTGATCATCGGATCAGTGGATCAATGGATCAGTTATTACTAGCATATTTTAATAATATTAATAACACTGCCAACGCTTACTAACCTGTTATGTGGAAGGCACTATTTTAAGGAGTTTAACTCATTCAATCTTTGCAATCTGTTAGGCACATACCCTTTTATTATTCTCAATAAAAAACCTCTGAGGCTCAAGAGGTTTAAGTAAATGACTAATCACACACACAGTTGGCAAGATCTGAATCCAGAAAGCCTCATTCCAGAGTTCTAGCTTTTAGCTACCATGTCATACAGTCTTGTGTTTATTTTTCCCTCCATAGATATTTTAACACTAACCTAGGAGCCACAAAAGAGAAAAGAGAATCTCTGAAGGTTTGACAGAGGAAGAGGTGAATAGTGGATAATCATAAATACAGGTTCTTGAATTCTAAAGATTGTTTTTAAAAAAGAAAACAAAGGTACACATGTGATAATGAAGTGTGACACTTGTTTGATTTTATAATGGTGGCTGTTATTGGCATGACAGAATTAAATATTTTTAGAAGTCAGAATGATTGAAAAAGAAATTCTAGTTTAAAAATCAGTAGTTCTGGGCAATAACAAACAGCTCTTTCAGTGACCTGTGATCTTAGGTCACTTATACACATTATTCTTGACTTCTTTCCTGTGAAATGTGGATTATACCTCCCAGAGTAGTTATAAAGGGGATATTATACACAGGATATGAGAGCAATTTGAAAATTATAAAGCTGGGTTCAAATAAAAAGCTTTATTATTTTAGTAAGAAAGTAATATCAATTTATCAATAAACAGTACTATCAGTTTATTAATAAACTCTCTTGCAATAGTTCATTTTATGAGAAGTGCACCAAAACGCTTTAGGATATTTATGTCAGTGCCTTAATGTGTGATCGTCTGTCGTAGAAATTCTAAGACATTCAGGAAGTCTTGCTCTTTTCTCCGTGTGCTGAGCTCATGTTGCTCATACTCTATGGGTTTACTTATTTCTTTGCATGATTGCCTGTCCCAGAAGACTGTGAGTCCCTAGAGGCAGTGGCTGTTTTCTATTAAACTCTGTATGTCTCAGCAGAGAGCTGGCTACATAAATATAAAATAAATGATGCAGAAAGAATATAATCCAATAAGACAGAGATCATGTTTTCCATATCACTGTTCCTATATTTTATCCAAGTATGGTATTCTGGAGTAGGTTTGAATTGCTGAATAAATAGATTAAATACTTAACATTTAAAGCAACCACCACACAGCACTGCTAGATTAATATATTTGACTTGTATCAGTCTACTCTGAGGGGCTTCCCTGGTGGCTCAGACAGTACATAATTCTCTTACAATGCAGGAGACCTGGGTTCGATCAGTGGGTTGGGAAGATCCCCTGGAGAAGGAAACAGCTACCTACTCCAGTATTCTGGCCTGGAGAATTCCATGGACAGAGGAGCCTGGTGGGCTACAGTCCGTGGGGTCACAAAGTTGGACACAACTGGGCAATTTTCACACAATCTACTTTGAAAATCAAGTGCCTCTCTGACAAGAGCAAATGAGAGTAAATCTGAAATGTGACCATAAAGGAATGAGATTAATTTTCACTTGTGATTTGTAAGAATCAATCTCCTTATTTTATACTTATGTCTTATAAATTAAGAGGATTACATAGATGTCTTACAGCAGTGCTTATAGCTTTAACAATTATGTCATACATTAAAAAAAAAAGTTATTTCACTGAAGATGCTATTATAAATGGAATGTGATCTTCTGGAAAATACTCTGTAAGCAGGTAGCCCTGAATAAGTAAGAAAGCAATTCTTCAAAATAAAATATGTACAGAAAATAAAGCATATAGAAAGGAAAGCAGTATAAATGACTTCCCAAAGGTAATGGGTGTGAATAAGACATGTCTGAGAGTAGTTCAGAGTTCCAGAAAAACATCTATTTCTGCTTTATTGACTATGCCAAAGCCTTTGACTGTGTGGATCACAATAAACTGTGGAAAATTCTGAAAGAGATCGGAATACCAGACCACCTGACCTGCCTCTTGAGAAACCTATATGCAGGTCAGGAAGCAACAGTTAGAACTGGACATGGAACAACAGACTGGTTCCAAATAGGAAAAGGAGTACGTCAAGGCTGTATATTGTCACCCTGCTTATTTAACTTATATGCAGAGTACATCATGAGAAACGCTGGGCTGGAAGAAGCACAAGCTGGAATCAAGAATGCCAGGAGAAATCTCAATAACCTCAGATATGCAGATGACACCACCCTTATGGCAGAAAGTGAAGAGGAACTAAAAAGCCTCTTGATGAAAGTGAAAGTGGAGAGTAAAAAAGTTGACTTAAAGCTCAACTTTCAGAAAACGAAGATCATGGCATCTGGTCCCATCATTTCATGGGAAATAGACGGGGAAACAGTGGAAACAGTGTCAGACTTTATTTTGGGGGCTTCAAACTCACTGCAGATGGTTACTGCAGCCATGAAATTAAAAGATGCTCACTCCTTGGAGGATAAGTTATGACCAACCTAGATAGCATGTTGAAAAGCAGAGACATTACTTTGCCAACAAAGGTCCGTCTAGTCAAGGCTATCTTTTTTTTTCCAGTGGTCATGTATGGATGTGAGAGTTGGACTGTGAAGAAAGCTGAGTGCCAAAGAATTGATGTTTTTTAACTGTGGTGTTGGAGAAGACTCTTGAGAGTCCCTTGGAGTGCAAGGAGATCCAACCAGTCAATTCTGAAGGAGATCAGCCCTGGGTCTTTGGAGGGAATGATGCTGAAGCTGAAACTCCAGTACTTTGGCCACCTCATAAGAAGAGTTGACTCACTGGAAAAGACTGTGGTGCTGGGAAGGATTGGGGGCAGGAGAAGAAAGGGATGACAGAGGATGAGATGGCTGTATGGCATCACGGACTCAATGGACGTGAGTCTGAGTGAACTCTGGGGGTTGGTGATGGACAGGGAGGCCTGGCGTGCTGTGATTCATGGGGTCGAAAAGAGTCGGACATGACTGAGCAACTGAACTGAACTGAACTGACCTTCCCTTTGTGTCAATCCTGTGATGAATTAGACTTAATAGAGGTGTGGTACATCTTAAGATGTATGAGAGCTATTAATAAGGAACTTCTTCTATGCATTATTTAAGAAGCTCTTGTCCTTAAAGCTTCTCATTGAGTTGCTGCTACAAGCAACATAGTGCATGTTAAAAGCTTCCTTTGCATCTAGCCTGGGGCTTTGCTGTTGATGTAAAAGTGGAGGAACTGAGAATAGCTCATGCATTCCTGGGTTCTATCCCTGGGTTGGGAAGATCCCCTGGTGAAGGGAAATGCTACACACTCCAATATTCTGGCCTGGATAATTCCACGGACTGTATAGTCCATGGAGTTGCAAAGAGCTGGACACAGCTCAGAGACTCACTTCTAGCAAACATGCATTTTTTAGTTGTGATGTTTATGCTTATGTCCCTATGAGGACAACATTTGACCAATGGTGTATAATAATTTACCTCTTGATTTCCTTGAGGGTCAGCCCTGAGATGCATTTATTGACTCTTCAGTATATTTACTGAGGTTTCTTTGTACATGAGAAGCAGTTCTGAGCTACTCATTGCCTGAGTCTATATGGTATAAAGGATTTAGGTGGTTCTATAGGTCAAGGAATCCACTTCCTTCACTTACTAAGATTAGAACCAGCATTCCCAGTGCAATTTTAAGGGTGCTTACTGACTAATCTCTGAAAATCACAACCTCCACCTCAACTTTCAGACCTGTGTCCCATGTGGTAATTGGATATACTTCCAGACAACCACTCATTGCTTTTGTACTTTTGACTAGGAGAATTCAACTTTCTCTGAGATCTGGTCCCTTACTCTTCTTCAGTTCTTGGCAACATTCAAAGACCACTTGGCATAACTACCATGAGTATAGCCTATAAAAATATGATACTTTTAATCACTCTTGAGATAGCAAATCAATTTTTTTGCAGACCTAGATTATTGGATGTTTTCATTTTTCCCTAAAGAACTTGACATTAAGAAATAAAACAACTAATTTCCCAACTTTCTTTTTTCACAAAATTTGGTGGGAAAGCAAAACTTACCTTTGATGTGGACAGGAGAATATTGTACTTGAGCACTAGATATAATTGATTTTTCTCTCTTTCTTATGAAGTGTATGTCTTTGAGTATGTCTGAACCTCAGTTGTCTCACCTTTAACTTGGGAATGATAATATCTATAGTATAGGATTGCTACGGAGAAAAAAAGCAATAATATTTGTGATAATCTGCCTTCAATTTACAGAAATGATCAGTCAGTTCAGTTCAGTTGCTCAGTTGTGTCCGACTCATTGCAACCCCGTGAACCACAGCGTGCCAGGCCTCTGTGTCCATCACCAACCTCAGAGTTCACCCAAACCCATGTCCATTGAGTCGAGGATGCCATCCAACCATCTCATCCTCTGTCATCCCCTTCTCCTTCTGCCCTCAATCTTTCCTAGCATCAGGGTCTTTTCAAATAAGTCAGCTCTTTGCATCAGGTGGTCAAAGTATTGGAGTTTCAGCTTCAGCATCAGTCCTTCCAATGAATATTCAGGACTGATTTCCTTTAGGATGGACTTGTTGGATCTCCTTGCACTCCAAGGGACTCTCAAGGGTCTTCTCCAACACCACACTTCAAGAGCATCAATTCTTCGGCACTCAGCTTTCTTTATAGTCCTATTCTCACATCCATATAACTACTGGAAAAACCATAGCCTTGACTAGACGGACCTTTGTTGACAAAGTAATATCTCTGCTTTTTAATATGTTGTCTAGGTTTGTCATAACTTTCCTTCCGAGGAGTAAGCGTCTTTAATTTCATGGGTGCGGTCACCATCTGCAGTGATTTTGGAGCCCAAGAAAGTAAAGTCTGTCACTGTTTCCATTGTTTCCTCATCTGTTTGCCATGAAGTGATGAGTCCAGATGCTATGATCTTAGTTTCTGAATGTTGAGCTTTAAGCCAACTTTTTCACTCTTCTCTCTCACCTTCATCAAGAGGCTCTTTACTTCTTCACTTTCAGCCTTAAGGGTGGTGTCTTCTGCATATCGGAGGTTATTGATATGTAGGAAGTATCTATTATTATGGATATATAAAATCCATGTTGACACAGTGTTGACTATATCCAAACATTTTTGTTCAAAAAGAATGCTACACATTAAATAAAAATACATTTGAGAGAGTGAGAGAGAGTGAAGTCACTCAGTCTTGTCCGACTCTTTGCGACCCCATGGACTGTAGCCTACCAGGCTCCTCCCTCCATGGGATTTTCCAAGCAAGAGTACTGGAGTGGGTTGCCATTTCCTTCTCCAAAAAATGCATTTAATGAAATACAATCATGGAGTCTGTCACTGAGTCAGAATGAATAAAAATGTGCATCTACATCTACTTGAACAAGTAATAGAGGAAGGAAGTGCTGCTGAAATAGATGGGGGTGGTTTCTATGCCTTGTGAATATCATCTATGTAGTAATATATATTTATATGTAGCCTTATAATACCAAAGTTAAAGAAAAATATGCATTAAAATTAAAAATAACATTATAGCTCTCTATATTAAAGAATATTCTTTTCCTATCTGATTAGATTTTAATATTTACTCTTAACTTTACTTATCTGTAAAATGGCAGTGAGAACATCTACTCTAGAATGATTTATTTCTTCTAATTTCTCACACTTTAAAGTGCAATAAATATTTAAGGAATGTTTCCTGAAGAAATTTCTGATGAAATTTTTAAAGGCTATAAGAAACTAAGAAAATAGAAAATGCAATTTTCTTTTAAAGTATATCTTTATACATGCATTGTTCATGATCAGAAATCTTTAAGTGGAATCATTGAATAATCAAATCATATAAAATGAACTTAAAACATCACAGTGATTTATTAAAACCACGTTTATTTCTTTGATACACCATACTTTCCTTACACTTGATTAGTAGAGTATGACAGGAATGATATCAGTAAAAGAGAGTTGTCTCATTTCATGACTATCCACTGCTGACTGGCCTCATTACTTGAATGTAAGCTTTCATTCTCATTTCCTTTAATAGCCTTAAGGGAAATCCAGGTGTTTCTGAATGGGAAATGAAGTGGACTGCATTTTTGATATTTATGAAAGTGTGTAGAATTCCATATGATTTGTATATTGTAGCCAGCAAAGATTAAAAGGCAACTTTCTGCATCAATTAGGAAAGATAGAATATGCCTTGCTTTTAATCATCTGCATAATTAATTTTGACTTTTATTTACAATGTTCCAACCACAATAGAGAAATGAAATAGATTTTTTTAAAAGACCATGATAATGTTCTTTGAATGCCATCATTCTGCATAAGTAGATCATATTTTTGCTTTTATCAATGATTTCAAAACAAAACAAAACAAAGCTTTCTATAAGTCCAGGTACCATGGAAGGAAAGAGAGATTATTTCTTCACTGAAAAATCACATTTGTGAATTCACAAGTGTAACTGGGTTGTTTAGAAGTGAAATGCCAAAAATCATTTTAAAAAAGAAAGTTGCAGTGTTTGAAGCATTAATTAAGCCTCCTTTTTCTGACATGTCATTCCACTTCACCAAAACATTTCATTTAAAAAAATTATCAAACGTGTGGAAAATATTTAAGATTAGTAAAGATAACTCCCATTTTATTTATTTATTTGTTTTTCATTTGTAAGACCCTACATCTAGGTTCACCAATTAAGAAGTTTTTACTGAAGGAATTTCCAGTGAAAAATTTAAAGACCATGAACTAAGAAAATGAGAAGCTATTAGTTTGCTACATGTGTTTTATCACTGTTCTTCACACACAAATGCACATGCACATGGTACTATTATTTTTTCTTATGAACCATCTGAAAATTGTTGTCATGACCAAAGGTTGAATAAAAGCATTTCTCATTGGCATGAAAATTTGGTCTTTGATGAACTCTCTAGCTCTGTTCCTTTTGTTATCTGATAAATGTTGGATTGTCAACTGTGTTGCTAGACACTTACAGAAAAAAAAATATATATTCAAACTGGTAAACTGCATGAATACTCAACAGTAAACCGTATCATGGGTTTCCCAGAATGTGTTGACTCATAACTGATATATTCTTTGGCTTGGGAAGCACTGTTTATGAAGTTCTCATTGGAGATACTGGCCCTGTGGAGCCTGAAACATTTTAGCCACATCAGTTCCTGTAACCTCTTGATTAGGGTCATGTCTCTCAGCCTTTGGGCTGAAGCAAGGACTCCTGCAGAAAAGCCATGCCTGATGCTCTCCTTCTGTAAGCTGTGATTCCCTCTTTGCTCCTTCTGATTAGTAGGATGCTAAGGGTGTCCTTTAAGGCTCTTTGTGCCAAGTGTGACCTTTAAGGCTCTTATGAGACTGAATGTCAAGTTGAGCCTGAGAGCCTCAAGCTACACATATCATCCCCCTTGATCTTTAAATTTTTCAGTGTATATTTCCTGAAAACAGAGATATTTTCTTACATAGCTACATTCACACTTTGCAAGTTCAGAAAATTTAAAATTCATACAATGGTTTTTCAAATTTACTGACTGTATTTCAATCTTTTATATGGTGAATAGAAAGTAAATAAAAAGTATACAGACTATAAAGGAAGAAATTAAACAGGCTTTGTTCATAGGAGATACAATCAGCTATATAAAAAAATTCTGAAAAACACCTGGGGAAAATCTCTTGGAACTATTCACAGGTTCAAAGAAATAAACTACTGACATAGTAACAACAGAGCTTCCCAGGTGGCGCTACTGGTAGAAACCTGCCTACCAATGCAGGAGGCATAAGAGAAGTGGGTTCAATCCTTGGGTTAGGAAAATCCCCTCAAGTAGGGAATGGCCACCTACTCCAGTGTGCTTGCTTGGAGAATCCCAAGCCAGGACAGAGGAGCCTGGCAAGCTGCTAGTCCATAGGGTCACAAAGAGTCAGATATGACAGAAGAGACTTAGCAGGCTTGCATGCACATAGTAACAACATGGATGAATCTCAAAATAATGTCTTGAGATTTAAATCTCAAAACAATATTTAAAAATGATAATTATTATACTGAGCCCAAAAAATTAGATAAAAGCAATACATGTTGTATACATTCCTTTATATAAAATTCTAGGAGATGAAAACATATCTATAGTAACAGAAATGACTCACTGTTTGCCTGTAGACAAGATGAGGATGCAGGTAGTGGCAGGAAGTGGATGTTAAAAAAATGATTTGGGAACTTGTTGAGGATGATGGGTATACACACTATCTTCTTTTGGTGGTTTTACAGGAATGGGCATTTATTAAAATGAATTACATGCTTTTTAACATGTGCAATTTATTTTGTATCAACTTTCTCCCTACAAAGCTGTATTTTTTAAAAATTAAAATTAGCTTTAAAAAGAACAAAACTAATTTATTTTTATAATAGACAATATTTCATATTAAGTTATTTAAAACTTTAATAGTTTCATAAAAATAGCTTATATTAACCTCTATTCTACAGACCTTAACCTCTCAATATCAATGTAGGTTTGATAGCTAACTAGTAGTTCATCCATGTCAAATCTCTGGGTACGATATTTTAGAAAAAAATTATTTCTGTGTTTGATCACTATTCATCAAATTAAAATTACTGCTCTCTCTGTCTTCATGTCCCAGTTCAATTACTGAACTTCTGCTTGTTCTGAGATATACACTCTGCTCTGTATTTCAGCTTTAGTTAGCAGAATGTTTCTTTACTTACCCAAATCGGGGCCATTATTTGCATATTCTGCTCTTTACATCTCCTGTGTCTACTATATTTAGAACCAAGTGTCTGAACTCAGACCCTGTATTGTGGCATCTCTCCTGCTTTGTTTCTTGACTGCCCCAACACCTCTTCTTGCTGCACTCTATCACCCTTTTTCTCATGTGTTTGTCATTTCTTTCCAGCTATTCCTTATGCATATGCTCTAGACTTTCACCCATTATCTTTTCTGGATATTGCATTATATATAAAACTTCAGGAACTGAAAGATGACTCAGGATCCCAGTAACACATATTGCTGCTGCCGCTACTGCTGCTGCTGCTGCTGCTGCTAAGTCGCTTCAGTCGTGTTCGACTGTGCGACCCCATAGATGGCAGCCTGCCAGGCTCCTCTGTCCATGGGATTCTCTAGGCAAGAATACTGGAGTGGGTTGCCATTGCCTTCTCCAACGAATGAAAGTGAAAAGTGAAAGTGAAGTCACTCAGTTGTGTCCGACTCTTAGTGACCCCATGGACTGCAGCCCAGGCTCCTCTGTCCATGGGATTTTCCAGGCAAGAGTACTGGAGTGGGGTCCCATTGCCTTCTCCGAACACATACTAGCCATAGGAAATGTGGAGTTCAAGGTCAAAAATTTCTAAGTTGTTCAGTTTCATTGACATTTGTTATCTCATGCCACAAGATATAGCATAGGTCAAACAACAGACTTATTGAAGAAGTTTCATAAATGGGCAAAATGGATGTTCAGTTCAGTTCAGTTCAGTCTCTCATTAGTCTCTGACTCTGTGACCACATGAATCACAGCACGCCAGGCCTCCCTGTCCATCACCAACTCCCGGAGTTCACTCAAACTCACGTCCATTGAATCAGTGATGCCATCCAGCCATCTCATCTTCTATCATCCCTTCTCCTCCTGCCCTCAATCCTTTCCAGCATCAGGGTCTTTTCCAATGAGTCAACTCATTGCATGAGGTGGCCAAAGTACTGGAGTTTCAGCTTCAGCATCGGTCTTTCCAATGAACACTCAGGACTGATCTCCTTTAAGATGGACTGGTTGGATCTTCTTGAAGTCTAAGGGACTCTCAACAGTCTTCTCCAACACCACAGTTCAAAAGTATCAATTCTTCACCACTCAGCTTTCTTCACAGTCCAACTCTCATATCCATACATGACCACTGGAAAAAAAAAAATAACCTTGACTAGACGGACCTTTGTTGGCAAAGTAATGTCTCTGATTTTCAATATGCTATCTAGGTTGGTCATAACTTCCCTTCCAAGGAGTACATGTTTTTAATTTCGTGGCTGCAATCACCATCTGCAGTGATTTTGAAGCCCCCCAAAATAAAATCTGACACTGTTTCCACTGTTTCCCCATCTATTTCCCATGAAGTGATGGGACCAAATCCCATGATCTTCATTTTCGAATGCTGAGCTTTAAACCAACTTTTTCACTCTCCTCTTTCACTTCCATCAAGAGACTTTTTAGTTCCTCTTCACTTTCTGCCATAAAGGTGGTGTCATCTGCATATCTGAGGTTATTGAGATTTCTCCCAGCAAACTTGATTCCAGCTTGTGTTTCTTACAGTCCAGCGTTTCTCATGATGTACTCTGCATATAAGTCAAATAAGCAGGGTGACAATATGCAGCCTTGATGTACTCCTTTTCCTATTTGGAACCAGTCTGTTGTTCCATGTCCAGTTCTAACTGTTGCTTCCTAACCTGCATATAGGTTTCTCAAGAGGCAGGTCAGGTGATCTGGTATTTCCATCACTTTCAGGATCTTCCACAGTTTATTGTGATCCACACAGTCAAAGGCTTTGGCATAGTCAATAAACCAGAAATAGATGTTTTTCTGGAACTCTCTTGCCTTTTCAATGATCCAGTGGATGTTGGAAATTTGATCTCTGGTTCCTCTGCCTTTTCTAAAACTAACTTGAACATCTGGAAGTTTATGGTACACGTACTGCTGAAGCCTGGCTTGGAGTGTTAAATTGGTCAAACAAATGTTATTTATTATTAGCCTTGTTGAGTTTCTCATTTCTAAGTTTGAGAAAAAAGTAATAAATATTACAAAAAATATAATTATTGATCAGTGTTTGGGAAGTTTGGTTCATATTCCATTAAGAAAAAAAAATAATACAAGCCCAATTCTGCAAATATGCAGCATAATTTTAAGAATTCATCCTTCATTTTTTCAAATTTAAATTAACACAATATGCTCTGAAGAAATTGATAGAACATAAATTCCCTGTGGGAACTGTGTGACCAAGAAGCAGATTTTTAGTTGAATTTCCTTTAAGCATTATTTTCTTAATTTAAACTTGGAATAATGAAGGGTGATTTGCAAATTTATTATGCAGGTTTATTGTTTTAACATGAGCATTTAAAAAATTCTATGTGACACCTGCATAGTCAGCACAAATTTAGATAAATCTTTGGTGTGATGTAGGTCTGAATAACCCATATATTTAAATCTGCAAAGGAAAAGGAACTAGATTCAGGAAGATCTCTTCACAGATAATCTTTTGCTAGCAAGTGCCCTTGATGAGATTTGAAAATTATCATAGTTATTTATAGAGCTCACTAAATGTATAAAGCTAGTAAATAGTACTTGCAAAATTTTACCCTTTGGGATATTATAGATCTTTCTATCATAAAAGGAAAGAAGTGAACTGAGATTTTAAGTGTTAAACTTTTAGATAGCACATGCTAACATCATCTGATCCACCTATGGGGAGACCACTATAAATAAATCTTAGAAACCTGGTTAAATTTACTTTATCATATGATTTTATGTAAATTTCATGATAGTTTTTAAAACACATTATTTCTTTACAGAGCAAGTGATTAAGTTGGCTTAAAGATTTTTTGGTGATTTTTTTTTTTAAAGTAAAACATGGAAGAATTGGGGGTTGGCTAGAGATGATATTAAAATATATAAATCAGTATATTGGAAAATACCATTAAATGTTTTAAATGCTCTTAAGGAATTCATAAATATTCTAGGAAAAACGTAAAGAAGAAAAAATATCTTTCCTCTCAATCTCGCTTCTTTGAAAACCTAATAGGTAAATTGGAGATGTCCACAGGAAGAAGTGGATTTTCTTCCCATTAAAGTATCATATGAAATATTATTATACATATCAGTTATGAATGTACAAGATGAAGCTTTCTGTCTGAGAAATTAAACATGGGTAGTTAGCAACAGTTAAAACTAGACATGGAACAACAGACTGGTTCCAAATACAAAAAGGACACAGTACATTATGCAAAATACTGGGCTGGATGAAACACAAGCTGAATTCAAGATTGCCAGGAGAAATATCAATAACCTCAGATATGCAGACGACACCACCCTTATGGCAGAAAGCGAAGAAGAACTAAAAAACCTCTTGATAAAAGTGAAAGAGGAGAGTGAAAAAGTTGGCTTAAAACTCAACATTCAGAAAACTAAGATCATGGAATCTCCATTACTTCATGGCAAATAGATGGGGATACAATGGAAACAGTGAGAGACTTTATGTTTTTGGGCTTCAAAATCACTGCAGATGGTGATTGCAGCCATGAAATTAAAAGACTCTTGCTTCCTGGAAGAAAAGCTATGACCAAGCTAGACAGCAAATTAAAAAGTAGAAACATTACTTTACCAACAAAGGTCCATCTAGTCAAAGCTATGGTTTTTCCAGTAGTCATGTATGGTTGTCAGAGTTGGACTATAAAGAAAGCTGAATGCTAAAGAACTGATGGTTTTGAACTGTGCTGTTGGAGAAGACTTTGGAGAGTCCTTTGAACTGCAAGGAGATTCAACCAGTTAATCCTAAAGAAAATCAGTCCTGAATATTCATTGGAAGGACTGATGCTGAAGCTGAAACTCCAATACTTTGGCTACCTAATGTGAAGAACAGACTCATTGGAAAGACCCTGATCCTGGGAAAAAATGAAGGTGGGAGGAGAGGGGGACGACAGAGGATGAAACGGTTGGATGGCATCACTGATGCAATGACATGAGTTTGATTAGGCCCCAGGAGTTGGCGATGGACAGGGAAGCCTAGCTTGCTGCAGTCCAATGGTGTCACAAAGAGTCAGACATGACTAAAAGACTAAACTGAACTGAGTTAAGCTTTCATTGATACTCAATTTTCTTGAAACCTTAAGTCACTGATGCAACTTAAGGGTGTACATAAAAGGGAAAAAAAAAATCAGTGTTCATACAGATCAATCAGTTCCAGGGACATAACTGGTAGACTAACTCTATTTTTTGAACTAAACTTGACTGTATGGAAATAACCAGTAGTGTCTGTCAACGGATCCTTGTAGTAGAAAAGAATGCAGTCTGAGAAGAAGCATCACTGGTCACCTTTAAGAAAGCCATTTAATAGAGTGGTGACAAAAGAAGCCAAGAAACAAGGGTTTAGAAGTAAAAAGTTGATAGCATGTTCAGCCAACAAACCTCACTTAGAATAGCAAAACTTAAAAAAAAAAAAAAAAAAGAACCTGTAAACTGAAAAGGATTTAGTGGATGAATACAAAAACCTGTGAAAGAAAAAGGAAATTACTAATAAAATCAGAAGAAATAAAATGCATACTTTTTGAAAAAGTGAGGGAAAATCCTTAGTGTGACAAGAAAAGCAAAGAAACTTTGAGGTGGAAAGAAAAAAGTGAGAGTATTTACATGAATTTTCTGATCACCTCACTGTAATAAGAGAGTTGTCATCTGTAGAGAGAAAAGGGTCAAATTTTTGAAGGGTGGAAAATGAGTTAAATAAGTTCTGGGAGATAGAATGAGCAATCCGTCAGAAATTAAGGCAAAATTGACTGAGATACCATATATGAAGTATTGCTGATTTTGGTTTTATGTCACAACATTTATTATTTATTTATTCATTTTTAACCTCATAGATCTTTTATTCTGTTTTACCTATAACAATAAGGATATTGTAATATTGACAAAGTTGGTGATACAGAGATTGCTAAAAATGGTCTAGCTAACTAAACAGATGAGGAGAATAATGCAACACAGAAAACACTGCAATTCTTTACTATAAATCTTGCTTTGTCTGGCAAGTAGAGCTATGGAAATTCTGCTTATATTTCCTGGCTTCTACATATCATTCAGTTCAGTTCAGTTCAGTTCAGTCACTCAGTCCTGTCTGACTCTCTGAGACTCCATGAACCGCAGCATGCCTGGCCTTCCTGTCTATCACCAACTCCTGCAGTCCACCCAAACCTATGTCCATTGAGTTGGTGATGGCATCGAACTATCTCATTCTCTGTTGTCCCCTTCTCCTTCTGCCCTCAATCTTTCCCAGCATCAGGGTCTTTTCAAATAAGTCAACTCTTTGCATCAGGTGGCCAAAGTATTGGAGTTTCAGCTTCAACATCAGTCCTTCCAATGAACAGTCAGGACTGATCTTCTTTATATACTTTTAGCTAGATCTTGACTCCCAGTTGCAACCTATTTATCTAGCTTATATATTAGTGAACTTTTCATATAATTATTAATATCAATATATTCTACTTAGATTTACTGGACTTCCCCAAATGTCCCTCATTGTACTTTGACAAATATACAAACCTTAATTTTAAATGATAATTAGAAATATGATGCACCATCTCTGTTCAAGCTTTAGTTTACCTGTGAAAGTGAAAGTCGCTCAGTTGTGTCCTACTCTTTGCGACCCCATGGACTGTACAGTCCATGGAATTTTCCAGGCCAGAATATTGGAGTCAGTAACCTTTCCCTTCTCCAGGGGATTTTCTCCAGGAATCAAACCTAGGTCTCCTGCATTGAAGGCAGATTTTTACCCACTGAACCACAAGGGAAGCCTTAGTGTAGCTGATGGAGTATATAAAGTCTTGTGCCTTGAATACTAGAGGTAGGAGCTTAATGTAGCAATTTAAGATAAGGCTAAGGTCATCTTAGGTCTATTTCTGAAAAAAGGTACAAAAGGCAACACTTTCCTTAATAAAAAGGAATTACTCAGAAAATTTCTTGTGTGGCTGAATGCTACATTAGTTTACATGTGTGCTAAGTCTCTTCATTCATGTCCAATTCTTTGTAACCTTATGAAACTGTAGCCTGTCAGGCTCCTCTGTCCATGGGATTCTCCAGGCAAGAATAATGGAGTGGGTTGCAGGGCCCTCTTCGGGGGGATCTTCCTAACCCAGGGATTGAACCTGCATTTCTTAAGTTAGGAAACATTAAGCAAAAGGTAAAAATGTCAAGAAAACTAACTTTGTACAGAATAGAAATCTATTCAAGAGGTGATTGTAGCGTAGCAACACTAGTGTATTGGAATGAAATTTAAAAGTGTTTGTAAAATGGTAATTAGGCAGAAAAACAGAGTGGATTAATGGATATTTGCAGTAATTACAGCAAAAACTAAGCTTCTACAAAGGATAAATCTGAGTAGGAGCCCATAGACAAATGCAGAGCCTGTGATGCACATACTCAGAGAAGAGCTGCCTTAAGATAACTAATTTGCTTCTACAGTCTTGGACAGAGTCAGTAAATGAACTACTTTGTTCAAAGGGTTTAAAAATAGAGAATACATAAGAGGAGTATTTATTGAATTGTTTTAAACAACCACATGCTCATAATTCCAATCAATAACATTTTTAAAAAGTATAACTAGAAAAATTAAGGTGTTTTTTTTTTTTTTCCTGCTGTCTCACTCAAAACACTACATTCATCTGCTTTAAGTTTGGAAGAGGAGGCAATGTAAAATTATGGTAGTAGAAAAATATATTTATTAACTGATTCTATCATAAGCTGATTAGTTGATTTCTGTGTTTCTTGGGTTTGGCAAGGTTTGAAACTAAATCTTTTCTTCTGTCTGCTTCTCTCTGTTCTTCGAAAACACTCCATCAGTGGTCATTTTTTACCTGAAGTTTTATTTTTTAATATGGAATGGTGCAATTTCTCCATCTAGCATCTACCTAATTGCTTCCTCTGGCATCTAACTCCCTTTTACTGAGAGCTCCTTGACCTCTAAGCTGGTCTCGTTGGCCAGAATCCAAAAGAACCTCCCACCAGGTGTCTTGAGTACATCACATGGTATCCAAACAAACAAACAAACACATGTATCCTTTCTCTCCTGCTCCCACCTCACTAAAAAAACAAAAAAAAAAAATTTGAAAGCATTGGAAGACTGCAATTCAACAACCTCTTTTTTATCAGAAGAGCTTGACTACCCACCATTCCCAGCCCTTTAGATTTCACAAATGTAAATAAAAAACTCCAAGATATAAAAAACTTCAAGATCTAAATCAGTTACGATGAGTGCTGCATTACAGCACCCTTCCCAAGCTTGAGCTGATAGTAAAAGCACAACTTATCATTTCTTCATAAGGAAGGGAGGGAAGGAGATTCGTAGAATACCAAAGCTTTCCCTAAAAATCTCCCAAATTGCTTATAGACTATACAGTTGGTCATAATATTGTATTACAGAGTGCTGTAAAATAAAAGTAAAAAGTTAACAATGAAGAAACTGGAAAAAACTGGCTATAAGAAAATAAAAGAGGAATGCAAGATCAAATATGAAGTACTTAATTAAATGTCAATTCATGTTAGATATAATATTCACTACATTTCCCCATGACTCTGTAAAAAGGTTCTTGGCATTTGAAAGAATTTGCTGCATATTTTCTTGTGTTTTAGTCAAAACTATTTAAAGTAATAATGTAAAAATGATGCAGCTGATTGGAATATTTGAACAATATTTATTTTTCTATAATTTTTATAACATTTAAATGCATGTGCCTATGCTTAGTCAACCAATTGTGTCCAACTCTGTGACTCTATGGACTGTAGCCTGCTAGGCTCCTCTGTCCATGGGATTCTTTCAGCAAGAATAGTGGAGTGGGTTGCCATGCCTGCATCCAGTGTATCTTCCCAACACAGGGATTGAACCTAGGTCTCCTGCATTATGGGCAAATTCCTTATCATTTGAGACACCAGGAAAGCCCTTTAAATGCATGAGGATTGCTAAAGTAAATGGTTTAGCTGAATAATGATTAAAGAAAAGGGACAAAAGAAATATTGCTTAATTGCTTGTTTATGTTATCTTTTGAAATCTGTATGAAGGTCAGGGAGCAACAGTTAGAGCTGGACATGGAACAACAGACTGGTTTCAAATAGGAAAAGGAGTACATCAAGGCTGCATATTGTCACCCTGCTTACATGCAGAGTACATCATGAGAAATGCTGGACTGGAAGAAACACCAGCTGGAATCAAGATTGCCGGGAGAAATATGAATAACCTCAGATATGCAGATGACACCACCCTTATGGTAGAAAGTGAAGAGGAACGAAAAAGCCTCTTGATGAAAGTGAAAGAGGAGAGTGAAAAAGTTGGCTTAAAGCTCAACATTCAGAAAACGAAGATCATGGCATCTGGTCCCATCACTTCATGGGAAATAGATGGGGAAACAGTGGAAACAATGTCAGAGTTTATTTTTCTGGGCTCCAAAATCACTGCAGATGGAGATTGCAACCATGAAATTAAAAGACGCTTCCTCCTGGGAAGAAAAGTTATGACCAACCTAGATAGCATATTCAAAAGCAGAGACATTACTTTGCCGACTAAGGTCCGCCTAGTCAAGGCTATAGTTTTTCCTGTCCTTATGTATGGATGTGAAAGTTGGACTGTGAAGAAGGCTGAGCACTGAAGAATTGATGCTTTTGAACTGTGGTGTTGGAGAAGACTCTTGAGAGTCCCTTGGACTGCAAGGAGATCCAACCAGTCCATTCTGAAGGAGATCAACCCTGGGATTTCTTTGAAAGGAATGATGCTAAAGCTGAAACTCCAGTACTTTGGCCACCTCATGCAAAGAGTTGACTCATTGGAAAAGACTCTGATGCTGGGAGGGATTAGGGGCAGGAGGAGAAGGGGACGACCAAGGATGAGATGGCTGGATGGCATCACGGACTCGATGAACGTGGGTCTGATTGAACTCCGGGAGATGGTGATGGACAGGGAGGCCTGGCGTGCTGTGATTCATGTGGTCGCAAAGAGTCAGACACGACTGAGCGACTGACCTGAACTGAACTGAGCTGAACTGATGATCTTCACCTACAGATATGGAGGCAGAGTGAGCAATGTGAGGCAGTGATCACTAAGGGGCAGTTAGCGCTCCAGGCAAGTCCAGAGGAGGCATGCAGAACTCCTGGGGCAACTGTGCTGGAGTTTGTGGCATCCAATCCCAAACAGCAGGTTAAGAAGCAAGCAGGGACAGCCACTGGCTTTGCTAGGTTACTCCTGTGCTATGGAGGGCCTTTCTTCTAGTTGTTATGTAAAGCATCCAAGCCTACTTCCCTGGTTCTCCCAGGGGACTCTATAAAATGCCTACTCTCTTTTCTTTTTTCAAATTGAAATGTAGTTGACTGAGCGTGCAGTCATTCTCTCTGACTTACATTAGTTTCAGGTATGGGTGTGAGTCTGCTAAGCCGCTTCAGTCATGTCCGACTCTTTGTGACCCTATGGACTGTAGCCCACCAGGCTCCTCTGTCCATGGGATTCTCCAAGCAAGAATACTGAACTGGAATGCCGTGCCCTCCTCCAGGAGATCTTCCATCAGGGATCAAACCCCAGGCTCCTGCTTCTCCTGCATTGCAGGCAAATTCTTTCACCGCTGAGCCACCAGGGAAGCCCCAGTTTCAGGAATATGGCATAGTGATTTAATTTTTTTATAGAACATGCTTCATACAGTTATTATAAAATACTGACTATATTCCCTGTGTTGAATATTACATCCTTTTTTAACTTTTTTTTTTAACCTAGTAATTTACACCTCTTAACCGTCTTCTTCTGTCTTGCAACTTAACCCTACATGGTTCCCCTCTGGCAGCCACTAGTTTCTTCTCTGAATCTGTGAGTCTGTTTCTGTTTTATTTGCTCATTTGTTTTATTTTTTAGATCCCATTTACGAGTGAAAACATGCAATATTTGTCTTTGACCTATTTCTATGTTGTCGCAAATGGCAAAATTGTGTTGTTTCTTATGTGGAGTAATATTTACATCTTTATCCATTCATTTGTTGGTGGACACAGGTTGTGATTAATATTCAGAAATCTATTGCATTCCTATATACTAATAATGAACTATCAGAAAAATCGAGAAAATAATCCGATTTACAACAGAATCAAAAGAATGAAATACCTAGGTATAAATTTAACCAGGGAGGTGAAAGCCCTGAAAACCATCAGACACTGATGAAGAAAACTGAAGATGATACAAATAAATGGAAAGATGTCCCACATTCATGGACTGGAAGAATTAGTATAAATCGAGAAAATAATCCGATTTACAACAGAATCAAAAGAATGAAATACCTAGGTATAAATTTAACCAGGGAGGTGAAAGCCCTGAAAACCATCAGACACTGATGAAGAAAACTGAAGATGATACAAATAAATGGAAAGATGTCCCACATTCATGGACTGGAAGAATTAGTATTGTTAAATAAGTCATATTACCCAGACCA
Organism: Oreotragus oreotragus; assembly: GCA_006410675.1. Classification (NCBI taxonomy): domain Eukaryota; kingdom Metazoa; phylum Chordata; class Mammalia; order Artiodactyla; family Bovidae; genus Oreotragus; species Oreotragus oreotragus. The sequence goes on from SJYX01017430.1 coordinate 203,649, forward strand.
GTCTACAGACTTAATATTGCCATTGCTGTGTAGTCGTGTCTGACTCTGTGACCCTAAGGACTGTAGCCTGCTAGGCTCCTCTGTCCATGGGCTTTCCCAGGCAAGAATACTGGAGTGGGTTGCCATTTCTTTCTCCAGGGGATCATCCCGACCGAGGGATCAAACCTGGCTCTCCTGCATTGCAAGCAGACTCTTTACCACTGAGCCACCAAGGAAGCCTAGATACTAACTTTCAATAAAATCTTTTTGCTTAAATTAGCCAGAATGGGTTATTTTGCCTGGAATTAAGATCATTGAATTTACCGTCTTCCAACTTCTTGTGATCTTTGAATCATTCAGAAAATCCTAGAGCCATAGATTTTATTTAATTTTGTTTTGTAGATCCTGACAGAGAGTACTATTAGCATTGAAGATCTACCATGAGCCCTATAGTGGTATTAGAAAATCAGCAAATCCCGTGCAGAAATGTTAAAAATAATAACCAATCAATCAGATATGACATATTCATATTTACTTTCAGTAAAATCTTTAATGTTAATATTGATAGTGTTAAGCAATAAAAGTCTCATTATTGATAACAAAATGCTTTAACTATTAAAAAACAAATTTATGATTTACTTTTAAACTTTCATCTTTATCTTCCTTTTGACATTTCTGTTTTGGGGGAAATGTTTTATAAGGGATATATTTTACAGTAATATCCACATGTAATTTTTGTTCGGGGGGGTGTATAGTAGTATATATATGTTAATCACAAACTCTTAATTTATCCCTCCCCCCCACTTCAACATATTTATTCTTAAAGAGACCTTTAAAAATTAGATATTCTAGATGTTAAATTTTAATTTTAAATTAAATTTTAGATATCAAAAATATGTAATCTAGTAGTCTGTGAAATGTTGTGATGGCAGAAATCTTTCATTGAAGAAAGCCCCAATAACTAAAACAAACAATATCCTTGGTAGAGCTCCCCATCTGCTCCCTTCCTGAAGGGCTCAGAAAAGCATTATTTGCAGACCATTGATGTGTTAATCCTTTCTCTTTTTATAGATTAGGAAACTGAGGCCCAGAAAGGGAATATCTTGACCAAGATGATTTTTCTATTTGATGACTGAACTGGAGCTCAATCCACATTTCCTGAATCTCTGTTTGGCCAAAAGCCTTCCCACCACATTACACTACTTCACGGAAATGCTAGATTCGAGGAAGTTTCATGAGGCTTTCTAATTTGCGTTTCTTCTCTGGTTCTGAGATGTTGAAAGATGTTTGCCAGGGTCCTGGGAATATTTGAGAAGCTGGGGAGACCTACCCACCCCACCACCCTCACTTGTACTTCCTTGCAAGGATTATCATGTAAAAACATTTTTAATATGTTCACCATGCATTTTGTTTCTGCTTCTTTTTTCCCGTTGGCTTTAGTCAAAAGAATCTGGTTTGAATGCTCAGCCAAACACTTTGAAAAGATCCAATCACAGTCACTCTGTCATCAGATAGAAGCACAGCATCACCCGAACCTCTGGGTTTCTTGTTCACACATGTGGATTCTAACCAACAAAGGAATAAGCTGTAGCAACTACAAGCAAATATCTCTGAACTTCACTGAGACTGATAACAATGGTAATAAAAATAGTCTTTTCCATGATGAACACTACCAGTAAGTCAATAGTTAAAAAGGGATCATTTTTAGAGTAACCAATGCATTAGCTCTTGTCAATGAGATTTCTTTTGGCAGTAATATATTCTGGGGATTAAGTTAAACCAAATGTTTGTAACAACGGCAATGTAGTCATGTTAACAGTTAGGATTATCATATTGGTGGATATTTACTGTAGTTACATTCAAATTTACCCTTTATTTTACCCCTCTGGACACTGTTTGATCATTTTCATCTCCTTTTGATAAATTCCATTTTAGATTAAAACCAACAGAAAGCATCCTTTAACATTTTAAAAGCCTTGCCGTTTATTTTCTTTTAAAATGTTTATACTTTTTTTCCCCTCTTTGAGCTGCTGCTCACCCTGCTGCCTTCACAGTGATGAGGGTAAGCTGTGAGAGCCCTGCTTGAGAAAGTTCTTTACGTTCCGTGGCTACATTTGACACTACTTGGTGCTCTTAACTTTCAGTCCGACCCATAGCTGAACACCACATGCATCTTTCCTCGTTTCCCTTTGATGTCACATCTGTTTCATGCCACTTGGTCACTTCATGGCAGTACAGGTAAGAGGCCCCATGTTGCCTCTGTAAACTAGGCAACTTAGCTCTCTGGTTGCTGTGCTTAGAGGGAGCTGTGTAGAAAGCCCCATCCATAGATGACTTTACCTGTGGCTAGCCTTCCGTTGCCTCCTGTGGCCCTGGCCAACTCTTGGGCGCAAAATTCAACAAGACGAGGAACTTTTTCAAAAGCAACTTGCTGCTTACAGGACTGTTTCTGAAATTGTTCTGTTATAATATTTTTATTGACTGGTATTTTAAAAATTCTTTGTAGCTCATTAGGCCATAAGTGACACCTTATCATGTTTTTAATCCATAAAATGGGTGGAGGAGGGTAACAGGGAATTTACCCTTTCAGTGGCTTTGCTGTTGTTTTGTTTTACTGCTTTTGACCATATACACACAAGGGTGAGGTTTAGTCCTCCACATTGAAAGAGAAGAGAGAAGCCCATGAGCCCCCTCAGAGTGTCTGTGACCCAGGTGCTTTGAGAGACCCTCCCAGAGCTGTGCTGTGCTGGTGGGCGTGACGGTCACTCTCTCAGCCCACCCCACCACAATGAGCTCAGAGAACCCCAGGACGAATGCTTGCAACGATGGCAATGTCCTCATGTTAACAGTTAGGATTATTGTCCCAGTGAATACTCACTGTAGTGACATTCAAATTTACCCTTTTGGACACTGTTGGACCAGAGGAGCAGGAAAACTTTGTTCTTTCCTGGGTTGTTCCCAGGCCACCATGCAGCCACAAGTTCACTGCCTTCACTCCTTCCACTAACCACTCAGTCCCCAAGTGTGAACTGATGGTCCATCTTCCTGTGACACAGTGGTTTTTAACCACAGTTGCACCTAAATCACCTACAAAGCTCTTAGGGAATTCCCTGGTGNTGTTCTTTCCTGGGTTGTTCCCAGGCCACCATGCAGCCACAAGTTCACTGCCTTCACTCCTTCCACTAACCACTCAGTCCCCAAGTGTGAACTGATGGTCCATCTTCCTGTGACACAGTGGTTTTTAACCACAGTTGCACCTAAATCACCTACAAAGCTCTTAGGGAATTCCCTGGTGGTCCAGTGGTTAGGACTCTGCATTTCCACCACAAGGGACCAGGGTCCAATCCCTGGTTGGGCAACTAAGATCCCACATGCAGAGTGGTGCCGCCAAGACATTTTTTAAAAAAGATAGAATTTTCCTTTTTAAAAGTTTTTCATTAGTGTCTCTCCCCACTTTCACAATACTCTAGCGAAAACACTATCATATTCAGCTTTACTTTCCAAACCTCTCTGCGACATCTAAAAGGAACTTCAAACTTAATATGTCTCCAGTTGTTTTTTTTTCTAACACCACAAAATAATCTGGTCCTTCTGCAGTCTTCCAATGTCATTCAGTGCAACATCACTCACTCAGTTCAAGCCTTGATTGTTCTCTTTCTCTCATATACTATGCGTAATTCATCAATGTTTTATTGGCTGTTCTTCCAAAAATACCCCTGAATCCATTCACAACTGTCTATCTCCTATTATTCCAGCCGATTCACCAACAACCTTCACTGGCTCACTGGGACTTAGCCAACATCCTCCTCACAGCCTTCCATCTTCGCTCTTACCTCACGACATCCATGTTCTACACAACAACATATTTGTTTTTTTAAAAAAAAAAAACAGATGTGATCAGGTCGTGTCCAGTAGCTTCCCTCTTAGAATAAAGTCTCTTTCCTAAGGCCTCTCTGGTCTGACCCTTGCCCAACTCATCAAACCTCATCTCAGATCACTCCTCTCACCACTGCCACCAGTGCCCCAGCCGTGGGGGCTCCTGCACATTCCCTCGCCATTCTGTGTTGCAGAAAAATCTCAAAGTCTTCATTTCTTCTGGGTCTCCTCAAATGTCTACCTCCTAGACCATCTGTTGTTCAGTTTCTTCTTGGCTCAGCTCAAAAGTCACCTCCTCTCTCTGACGAGTCAATGTGAAGCAGCCACCAGCCAACCCATCACTTCTCTTTACAGTATGCACTTTTCTTTCCTTCAGGACACTTGCAACAAATGAAATGATTTTAGTTGACATGTCAAGACAGGTAGAGCTTCCCTGGTGGCTCAGACGGTAAAAGCATCTGCCTACAACGTGGGAGACCCGGGTTCGATCCCTGGGTTTGGAAGATCCTCTGGAGAAGGAAATGGCAGCCCACTCCAGTACTCTTGCCTGGAAAATCCCATGGACAGAGGAGCCTGGCAGGCTGCAGTCCACAGGGTTGCAGAGAGTCGGCCACGACTGAGCGACTTCACTTTCAGAGCTGCTTTTAAAGGTAATCTCCAAGGATTAGTTCAGTAAGAAAAAGCCTTTAAGGTGAAGGTGAAGTCGCTCAGTCGTGTCCGACTCTTTGCGACCCCGTGGACTGTAGCCTACCAGGCTCCTCCGTCCATGGGATTCTCCAGGCAAGAATACTGGAGTGGGTTGCCATTTCCTTCTCCAGGGGATCTTCCCGACCCAGGGATCGAACCCTAGAGGAGCCTGGCAGGCTGCAGTCCACGGGGTCGCAGAGAGTCGGCCACGACTGAGCGACTTCACTTTCACTTTCACTGTTCTTGAATTAAGCTATGGTGACCACCTTTATGGAATCTAGCAAGAAACTGCCTTATGAATACCTTAAGGATTGAAAAGAAACTAATGGTTACCAGTGAGGAGAGAAAGTGGGGAGGGACAAATTAGGGGTATGGGATTAAGAGATAAAGCCTTCTGTGTATAAAACAGATAAGCAAGAAGGATATAATGTATAGCCCAGAGAATTATAGGCATTATCTTGTAAAAACTTTTAATGGAGTATAATCTGTAAAAATACTGACTCACTATGCTATGCACCCAAAATTAATATACTGTTGTAAATCAGCTGTACTTCAGTAAAAGCAAAAGGATACCCTAAGGAAAAGGTAGCTAGTTTGTCACCATGGGGAACATTTCACAGTGCTGTAACCCTGTCTCTGATTGGTGAAAGGCAGACGTTATGGACTGCGCTGGGGAAAGGACTGCTCCAGAAGACAGAGCGTCATTCTAAGCACAGCTGGATATAATCTTTATTTTAGATGTGGCCTTTTACAGGCTTTAGGGACTTTTAATTTAATTCACTTTTCAGGTGAATATTCTTCATTTGAGCCTTTGGGCATTGCTAAAGAGCATACAACCCTAAAAATTCAATGCGATGATCTTGGAACCGCCCTAATTTCTTTCTTTCCATTCTCAGTCTCTTCCCACTTGCTTTCACTCCTCTGAAAATTAACACCTGCCAGTGAAATCAAGTTTATGCTGCTTTCACTGGAGACTGGTGTCTAAAAATCCATCCTGGCAACTAATGTAAAGTGAAATTTGGAAGACGCCTGGATTCTCATGGAGTCGTGCAAGCTGAAGTTATTAAAGAGGATTAGAGACCACAGCTGGTGAGCAGATGGAATGCTTATAATTTCACAATCTTAGATAGCTTTAAACCTAAATATGCACAAAACCTATTTGCTTTTTCTCTAGTTCATTTCACTTTATCCTCCTGGAATATAGCACTGGTCAGTGTGATACTTTAATTGTTGTGAATGATGAGCCTTCATAGATCACTCAGTTGATAGAAGCATTTATAATTCTGGTTGTGCAATTTCTTACTCAATTGCATTTCAGTAACCACTGTTAAATAATGTACTGTGAGAAGCTCAGTAGGTAGGGAGGAGGAGTAAGACTTGTAAATTTCATTCAAAATGTAGACATGAAGATCACAGTAATTACAGCTAAACAGTCCAACTGCTTGCTGCTTAAGGAAACTTGTGAATCAGTTTCAACAGCTCTTTTATGTGTCCATTTGTTAGAAATTTCTGTGTTGTGCAATCGAAGAAGTCACCTTCATCAGCTGCCTTCAACTTCTGTATCACCTAATTACAGGCCACTGCTCCACTTCCCCATGTCCTCTCACCTCTTTGTTCTGGCCCATTATATGAGGGTCTTACATGTGCACAAAGCAACCGTTAGCTCCCCAGAAATGCACTTCCCTGTACTTTCTGGCATGTTGGTGTCTCCTACACAAAGGAAAGTATTTGAGAGATTTTTGCTCAGTGACTGTTAAGAAGGTCAAACTAGGATCTTTATTCTACTAAGATAAAAATATTAATCTATACTCTAATGGCGGTTACTTTATCTAAGAACAGAAACTAGCACCCACTGTACGCTTTGTGCTGCCATACTTTAGTCCTTGTGGAATGTCTGAAAATACAGAAAAACAGCTGGAGCCATAAATAAGTTGAGTAGTCTGAATACACTCTGTACTAGCTGGTTAGGGAGAAAACAACACGCAGATATTTCAGGTGGCACACTGCACAGCAAACAGCTGTAGTTTATGGTCCAACATAGTCTCTATTCTTTTGGAGCCAGTATGTGCTTCTTCTCTAAAGCCACAGTCAGCTGCAAAAATATTTTAACATGTGCTTTGGAAACAATCACTGCATAATAGTATTCTAGCCTCAGAACATCCTGAATGATATATTTCTATACATGGGGAGAAAGGGGAGAGCATATTGAGTTACTGATGCACTGGCATAGAATAGTCAGTAGAATTATTTTTTTTCTTTCTGACTTCAGAAATTCTGAAATCAGTGTCCAGCCAACAATAATTACTGCTCATTACAATAATCATCACCATCAGCCTGATCTGTCCCCTGGAGATCAAGTCAAGGCCTAAGGAAATGCATTTTTATCTAGGACGATGATGAATTTTACCTGAGGCCCAGTGTGGCCTCTCAAGGAAACAAATTTGATGACTGACACTGGCAGCTGTTAATATATTGAATTCCTAAGTCAGAATTATTGTTTTAAGTGTTTTCTGAGTGAAACCATATTCAAAAGAATCTGAAATTTCAATCTCATGTTGAAAAGTCTTTACAGGTCCCATATATGAAATGGAAATAAGAAAAATGTGGAAAAAATATGAGAAGTTTATTAAGCAAGGAAGGTAATTTCAGCAGTCACCCATATTACAGAGAAGTGGAAATCAACCTCTGCTTCCCAGTTTGGGGGTTCCCTTTAAAATAACATGCAATAGAATGGCTGGGGAGGAGGGTAAATGCCAGAGTGAGAGCAGATACTGTATAGTGGTTTACAGAGTAAAACCATAAAATCTCAGGATTGAAACAGATCTGAGACTTCAATCCCATTTTTAAGCACTAGAGTGAAACTTAAATTCTTTGTACCAAGCATGAGGTATATTCAGGGTTCAGAAGTAAGGGCCTGGGTTTTATCTTTAAAGAGATCATTGTTCCCTAGTGGGACTATCAGTCAAGATGCAATTCTATCAGGATGGCATTTAGTTACATCCAAGTGAAAAAAATCCACATACAGTTGCTAACGAGGGTTGTATTCTGGGCTTCCAGTGGTGGTCTGGTGGTCTGGACTACCTGGTGGGCTACTGGTTTAGAATCTGCCTTGCAATGCAGAGAACACTAGTTTGATCCCTGGTCCAGGAAGATTCCCACATGCCTTGGGGCAACTAAGCCCATGTGCCCCAACTACTGAGCCTGCATGCTGCAACTTCTGAAGCCCATGCCCAAAGGGCCCATGCTCCACAACATGGGAAGCCACTTGAATGGAAGCCTGCGTACTGCAGCTAGAAAGTGACCTCCGCTCGCCACAGCTAGAGAAAGCCAGCACAGCAATGAAGGCTCAGCGCAAACAAAAAGTTTTTAATAAAATAAATGATATAATTTTTTAAATGAATAGAGGATTGTGTTCCTCCCACAGTTAGATCCAGAGATGGGCAGTTCAGAGTTATCCAGGCTCATCCAGGCTCTAGTTCCAAATACACCCACCTTCACTAACAGAGGGCTTGTCACTCAAGGCTGCCAGGCAGCAGCTTTATCTCCAGCCTTATGCCTCGTTTCAAGACAAAGGAAGGAGAATGAAGAGGAGAGAGAAAGCTGCCTAAATTAGGAAAATAAAGCTTCTCCTGAAAATCTCAGGTAGACAACTTAGGTCTCCTGGTCAGAACTGTGCAGCAAGGTCACCTCTACCTGCAAAGTGGTCTCAAAAGGCAAGTATTTAACCTAGGCATATTGCCCCTCCAAACGAAACAAGGATTCTGTTGTAAGAAAAGAGAGAATAGGGGTTGGTTGGTGATAAGTAGTGTCTGCCATAGACTAACAAGTATATTGACAATTATACTAGAGTGTGGTTTGTACATAATAAAGTTTGCAGAACACAAGACTATCTATCCTCACATTAGGGGAAATGTTGAGCAGGGCTTCTCTGAGGAAGTAACATTTGCACTGAATTTCAAAGGGAAAAGGAAATCGTCAGAGTGGACAAAAGCAAGGATTGTTTCAAGAGACGGACTAAGAGGGTTAAGTGGGCATGGAAAAGTGGCCATTTATCAGAACATTTTCAGTTGCCACTGACAGAATGACAGCTTACACCAAAAGTGCAGAAGTAAGATTTCAGGTATGGCTGGCTCCAGTAGCCCAGATGATGTCACCAAGACTCAATGTCTTCTCTTTTTTCTTCTCTTTGATTCTGCAACGATCAGTAAGCCTCTCCAGGCTTATGTCCCATCCTATCAGCAGTCCCAGAAGTTCCAATAAAGTTACGACTATCCATCTCATTAGAAGAACTTTGGACGTGCATCCATAACTCTGACCAATCACTGTGGACAAGAAAATAGGACATGCTGATTGGGCAAGGCTGGGTTCCATGTTCAACTCAGGAGCCCTACCCAAACCATTTGAATGAGGAATGGGAAAGGAGATTCTTTAAGGGAAAAGTGGAAGTAAATAAAGCAGACCGAAGTAGTGAATGTCTCTAGTTCAGTTCAGTTCAGTCACTCAGTCGTGTCCGATTCTTTGCGACCACATGAATCGCAGCACTCCAGGTATCCCTGTCCATCACCATCTCCCGGAGTTCACTCAGACCCACGTTCATCGAGTCCGTGATGCCATCCAGCTGCGGGCCGGAGGCCGCCTGCCGGACCTGCCCCGGGGAGCAGGGAAGTGTCAGGTCCGCAGGCCTGTCCTGGAGCCCTGCGCGCTTGGACCCGGGTCCGTGCCTCTCTGCTGCTGGTTCAGACTTGACTGTCAGGCCTCGCGGGGATCTTTTTATAGGAGCTGCTTGATCGTAGTAACTGGGCTCCTGGACTGGCTCTCGCTTCTCCTCCTACGACCCCGATATGGGGGTACTTTCCTTCACAATGCCATTGGTTTCAGGAGTGGGTGTGGGTCGGGGACCGAAACCCAGATATGAATGAATCGGGCCGTAAGGTCTTCTTTTATTCTCCCTTGAGGATCTCAGGAAGGAATGAAGTCGAGTGCATCGGTTTAGAACGGGGGGCAGGTAATGCTACTGCTCCTCACTGCAGAGAAACGAGGTTTATTTCTCCAGCAGTCTTGCTCAGGCCTGGTTTCTCTCCTCTCCACTGTTTTTGTTGTTTGTTTGCATTGGTGGGAGATGCTGCTCTCCTAGAACCAAGCTCAGGGGGAACCGCGATCTCCAGCAGTTCTTGGCCTTTTGGGATCTGAGAATGGGTCTTAGGTCGGTGCTGTGCGGCCTGTTCCAACTCCAGATGGCCGGTTGGAGCCAGCAGCTCTGCTGTGGGAAGGGGAATGTGTTGTTGACGGAAGCATTCATTACATTGGCTGCTGGTGCTTCTGAGGGTGGGGAGGTTGTGCTCTGTGGGGTACGCCTTGTCAGCTTGCATCTTACTGGGGTGGCCGAGTTGAGCTGTGGTTGAGGTTGTTGAAACGCTGTTCAGTTCCCTTTCTCCCCACTTTACTGGTTAACACCTGCAGAGTCTGTGCCACTGGCACCCCGGAACCACCGAGGGAAATGTCAACAGAGCTGTACCTTTTACAGCTTTCCTTCTAATGTTAAATGTATCACCCAGACTGCACCTGCTTGTTTAAGAAGTTAGGATTAGACAAGTTCTGGGAAGTTACTAGATTAATTGTTAACTTTCTAGGAGTTTACCCTTTGTATCCTGTTCCACCTGGTAGGAGATTGAATCATTACGTTACGTGCAGATGTGTTTCATATTTCAGAAGTTAGACCTGATTAGAATAAAAAAGGTGCCTTAAAATCAGGATTTGGGAAAACAGCTGTGAAGACAGTCAAGCCCCCTCTTTATTCTCCCCACACACTTTTTAAACAAAAACAAGATAACTGAGCCGGTGAGCCCTCCGTCTCACAGCAATTTAGTAATGTAACCGGAACTAGAAAAGCAGGACTCCTGATGCCTGTTGTGTTGTGCTTTCCACTACATCATGTTGTTTTAGAAGTTTTTTTCTTGTTATTTATTTAAAAGTGGTGTTAAAGGAATAATCACTTTTTTTTTTTCACCAGAAGCTGATACAATTAAGGTGTAGGATTCTTAAAGCAGCCCTAATTTGTGCATATTTTCAATTTAGGAAAATCTCCAGCGATTTAAATGTGACATTATCTGCAAATGAAAAGTTTTTTTTTTAATTTTCTGATATACTACTTATGTTATATAATCTGTCTCAGAAAAGGAAGTAGTTGTACTATGTGTTACATACCAGACACATTAGGCAGGGAGGGACATTACATTTATACACAAGCATACTGACTAATTGCTTTGCATTTCCTATAATGTTTACTGGTGTCAAAGAAATGACAGACGTGTAAGAATACAGCGATAGATAAAGAATGAATTTCTGTCATTTAGATCCACACTGTTGGAGTTACCTGCTCTTGTTGTATGAAATGGTTGCAAAGATTAATATTTGAAGTCTCCAATTATTAGACAGTAAAGAATGAGATCTTAATTTCTGGAACAGTTCCCTCCCCCTCCCTCTTTGCTGACCATGCAGTATTTTGTACATTACTGAAATATTTTGTCTCATTAAAAAAAAAAAAATCATCCAGTGAGATTTACAGGTCAGACCAAATTTGTTAAGAATTCTCAAGAAAATGAAGCTGGAGTAGTTATAGTCCTAGCTGTCAAGGAGTTTGATTCCTTCTTTCACTCAGCAAATTAGTATTGAGTAGCAAAGAGTCGGACACAACTGGGAGACTTCACTTTCTTTTTATAGTTCCTTTTGGAGAAGGAAATGGCAACCCACTCCAGTGTTCTTACCTAGAGAGTCCTATGGACAGAGGGGCCTGGTGGGCTACAGTCTATGGGGTTGCAAAGAGTCAGACACAACTAAGCAACTAACACGCACACACAGCTAATTGTTGAGGTCAAAATCAGAGTTGATGTGTCCCCTCAGGGATCTTACTGAATCTAGAGAAAGAAACTAATGTGTAAACTGCTAAGTATATCAGTACTTCACAGTGACTGGTAAGACACTGCATGTTACAATGGAAAATATCCTGGGTTTGTAATCAGCAGTCTGGGGTTTAAATTCGTAGTGTCAATTTGGATAAGTTTCTTAAGCCCCCTGTCCTAGAATTGGTTTTCTCATTTCTAGAATAGGGATACATCTCATTGGGTGGTTATGTGTATCAGAAGGACTGTGCATAGATGTGTCGATGTTGTTATTTTTATAAAGGTTTAGGAGATCACAAGAGAGGATGAGTAAAAGCATTTTAGAATGGTCAGTACTTGAATATTTAAGTCTAGAAAGTATAGTCATCATTGAATGCTCAAGTCCCTGTCAGTCAGTCCTTCATATCTAGAAATTCAGAGGGTCAGCTGTTCCCCCCAGGTTGTGAGAAGTATGAAACAGCTTGGGAAGTCAGGGGACCTACTGATAGTATGTTATGGAGCAAGAAGGGTTCTCAGGTTTACATATGTGTTGGAATCATTGGGAGATTATTACAAATGTGTATGGCTAGGTCAGATTCCTAGATAATATTCAGATTCGTTGGTCTGAGGTGGAACTTGGGCATTTCTGTTTTTAGCAAGCTTAATAGAGGCTAAGTTACATCACAGTTTGAGAATCACTGCTGAAATTCACAGTTTTCTAATAGGGTGATCCTGAAGCACGTTGGAAATGTTAATAGGTTTTCCCTCAATTTTTGGCCCATATTCTCTGAGTTATGATTAAATTAAGTTGAGCTCTTTCAGGATGCCATTTCTGTATCCCCTTAAAATAATAATGCATATTTCATAGATGTGGATGTAAGAGAGATGCAGTTGAGAAAGTATTGCACTGATTAGTGGTATACCACAAGATCAGATTTGACTTTTAAAGTTCGAAGAGGAAGGTGGAGTCACTATAGAAGGATTGGAGGCAAAGGAGGTCAGATACATGTTTACAATAAGCTCCATGAAATATGATGAGGGTATGAATTAAACCAGTGCTGGTGGGGTCAAGGACAAAAAGACTCCCAGTAGAATTTCATCCCCCTTAGAGGGCATGAGAGAAGGAAACTGGGTAAGAGGCACGTATAAAACAATCGGCAGAAAAAGTATGTAGCAACATGCATGCGTCACTATGTGTAAATATGCCTAGATGTTAGTGAAACTCTAAGTTGGTGATTGTTTTCATGGAGGATGTGACTCTTCAGTAAATCTATAGTTTTACCACAGTTTTAAAAAATAGATTTTGAGAAAGCTGAGGTTTCATTTAAAGCCATATGTAAATATATGTTAATGTACTTTTACATAAAGTTAATAGTTAATTTCTATTAATAGTTAATCATTTCTATTAAAGTTAATAGTATTGAGTAGCAAAGAGTCGACACAACTGGGAGACTTCACTTTCTATTTTTACATAATAGTTAATAGGTGCAGTTCATAGCTGTTAGTATTTTCTTAGAACAATTAAAAAGGGTTAAACACAAGATCATTAGGTCTTGTTTTGTTGTTAATTCTTCTGCCTCTCATGTCATGTGATTCATTATTTTCTATAAAGAGTATAGCCATCTTGCCAAGAAGAGGTAAATATGTATATATGTTCCTTATTCAAGGACGATATTAAGAATTGGGGAAAAAACAAAGCCTATACTCTCTCTCAGCAACCATCTCCCGTTTGGATGGACTGCTCCCATTCCCTGCATAGTCACTTGGTTTGTTTTCAAGGTTTAGTGATATTTAAGAAATTTTAATTAACTAATTTAATGTTTATTTATGTATTTATTTTTAGTTCCTTAGCACTTGCTTTAACTTGCTTATTATAGTCTTTTAATTTTTGTGTATTTTTTTTCTCACACTGTATGTAATTCTGTGAGATTAGACTTTACATCTACAGTCTTATATAATTTTGATAATAACCAGCATATAGATCACTGCATACTTCTTGATTGCAAAATTAAAATAGCTTGTATACTCCTTAGTTCATTCAGCATTTCTCATTGCTTGATCAGGTTGTTAAAACCTTCAGTTTCTAATGCGCATGGTATCTGGACTTTGGTCTTCATTTATTAGGAGAATAAAGTGGTTTAATTCTTCTGCTTAACTAGTGTAGTTGGTAGCAGTAGCTGTCCAACAGTTAACTTTGTTTCTGTTCTAAATTCATAAATAGGTTTAGAGGGAGAGGTGCCTAGAGAGATCATTGTCTTGATGAAGGCCTAAATTGAGGCAGTCCCGGAGGGAAGTTAGTTCTGGGGCTATATTTCACCTTGAGTTTTATGTTAGGAGGGAAAAGGTTAAAATTCATGCGATTTGGATTTGGAAGAGACAAAGATAGGAAGACAACCTAAGCTAATGAAGAAGAAAAAAGGTGAATACAAAAGTGAATTTCATACAGGATAGGCTGTAAGCACAGGAGATACAGAAGAATCCAGCAGATCTGGGTTTATCTTAGCTCTGTAGTATAGGCAGACTTCTTCACAAGTATAAGCCTTAGTGTCTGTATTTGTAAAATGAACTTAGCCAAGGATTTCAGAGAATAGTACAATGATGTGTGTACAGCAGTTAGAATGCCTGCCACTTATAAAGTGTTTTGGGAGTTTAGAGAAGCATGTGAAAGAATGTTGTCATTAATACTGTTGACTACTTGGTTTAGGTTTCTTGTTACTGACAGGGAGGTTTTAAAGTAAAATCTTGAACTGTATATTACATTTGTTTTGATTTAGGTAAGTTAATACTAACATTTTGGCTGAAAGTCAGTACATTATAGAGTATGTAAATAAGAGTTAAGCAGCAGCTGGAACAAATCTATTTGGTGAATTTCTGGGTAACCTTAGCCCTTCTGGTTGCTGACCGGAAAGGGAAGAGGGATACTTGTATAAGAGGAGTTCCTTGGTTTTAGTCCACACTCTGCCACTGATTAATTATGAATGTGAATAAGAATCTCCATCTTCGTAACTTTTCTGACCACTTTTCTGATCTGAAACAGTGGTTGAACAGAACACACCACAGTCTTTCCACCTTTAATGTTCTACCACTCTAAATATTCTAGTTGCCAGGGACTCTAGCAGAGAAAGATCAGCCCTTCTGTTAACCTTGACATATTTCTGTTTTGCACAGTGGAGACAAAGATAATATATATCTAAGTGCAAGGTAGATTATCTAAGTGCAAGGTAGATCATCCATTTCATTGCAGATTCCCATTTCTAACTCACTCTTTCTTTAGCATCACAATTTAATAGGCATTTTACCTCAAAAAGACCAGGGTTAACAGAATTAATCTGCATTAGTAATGGAATAATCAGGTCTTAACTTTGAATTATTATTATTTATTTTAAGTATAAGGCATTTTTATATTAAGTATGCCTTTTAATTAAGATGGAGTTACCAATTCCAATATTTTGTTAACCAATTCCATCTAGAACCTTATTTCTTACATGACACTGTGTTAGTGATATGATAATTTGATATTACCCTTTATTGCTTATTATCTAAGGTTAAAAATAATTTGCTATTTTTTTCTTTCAGTTTTGAGTTTGTAAGTGTTAGACGCAATAGTTATAGTGAACTGACTTGGTTATTTTAGGGAGACTAAAAGTTGAGGTTTATAAGAGCAGGTAAGAGTTCAGTTCAGTTCAGTCGCTCAGTTGTGTCCAACTCTGCGACCCCATGAATCACAGCACGCCAGGCCTNAGTCTTGATCAATATAGAAATAATAATAATAAAATATAAATGTCCCATTCATTTCACTAGTACCGATTCCCTAGTCTCTCATCAGAGATCACACTATCAAAAGAGTAAGTACTGAATGAACTTATTTACAAAACAGAAACAGACTCACAGACACAGAAGACAAACTCATAGTTACCAAAGGGGGAAGGGAGGTGAGGATAAACTAGGAGTTTCAGATTAGTAGATATAAATTGCTATATGTAAAATAAAAAATAGGTTCCTACAGTACAACACGGGGAGCTATATTCAATGTTCTGTAATAAACATAATGGAAGAGAATATATATAACAGAATCACTTTGCTGTACACAAGGAAATAACACAACAGCATAAATCAACTATACTTCAGTGAAAAATGTAAAAGGTAAAATAAAATTTAAATAGAGTAAGTACCATCTTCTAGCCCCTAGTCCTATGCACTCACTCACAAACACACACATACACACACACACTTACTTTCATATGTCCATTGTCCTTTTACTTATATTATTGGAAGTATACAGTACCAAGGCTTTATTTATTTTCTAAGCTGTCTTGAGATCTCACCAAGTCAATATTTATAGGCTCATCTCCTTATTGTTTACTGTTACATATAATTCCATTGTATAGATGTACTATAACTTATATAACCACTCCCCTAAAAGCGCAATTTTATTTTATTTTTTCAATTTCAAACAGTGCTGTAAAAAGCATTTTTGTACATTTATCTTTATGGGCCCATCATTCTGCAGTTAAGATTCACAGAAAGAGAAAGCAAAGACATAGATTGTCATGAGAACATGGTTAGGTATGCTTTCTATTTTCATTTTGTGAGAAAATGTAGGTATGTAAAAGAGTGAGTTCTTTTTGTATTTTCTCTCATCAAAAAGCATAAATATTAATTATTAAATGTGACTAAGCTATTTGTGTTTCAAAATAAGTATATAGCCAACATTCAAAATATAAATAACATCATACAGTATAATATATGGAGAGTGGTTCTACTTCATTTTTAAGCTAATAGAACACCAAATATTAATAAAGTCAGAACCATAGTATGCATATATTTTGTTTTAGTAATGGTGATATCTAAGCATACCTTCAGGAACAGGATGTAAAAGTAAATATTATGTTTTGAGCCAGGGAGCGAGAGATCAGTGTGATATTTATGGAGTTTCTATTTTGCAACAAACATGTCCACCCTTAATCCTCATATAAACTTTTGAAGTTAATGTTTTTATTTCACTTTGTACCTATACCTACAGTTCACAAATATTCTAATATCCTTTTTGAGGTCAAGAGTCCCTGTTACATTACAGGAAATTATATTTATATCAACTGAAATTCTAAATCTCTTTTCAACTTGATATCAATCCTTTAAATCTAGATTCTTAGAGAGTGTTTACTCAGCCAGTCCAAACCCTTCTAACTGATCCTTAAAGTGGTATGAAACAGCTAAGAAATGTCTTACGGAAATCAAGATATATTTTCACATAAAATTCTCCTGATTTACCTGTCTAAAAACTCAATGACGCAGTGAAGCAAGGCTGTTCACATGACTTCATATAGCTGGGTGTATGGTAATTGCTTTTTCTTGTGTTAAGGACTCAAATTTATTTTCTAATTTTATCCAGGGTTGTCATTGGCACAGAGTTCCTGAAATCTGCTTCTGCCATTTCTTTGAATATTAAGAAAGAATTTGGCAAACCTGTCAACTGGCAGTTTCTTGTTCCCTATGACATTTCAGAGTTAAGATAAGGTTTCTGCAATCACAATTACAAATAAGAGCACTTAGAGGAAAGGATCTTTGTCTCTTTTTTCTTCCAGCTCCATGAACATACGCAGAGAACAGTGCTGGCACTTGGTAGGCACTCAATAAATATTTCTGGAATCAATGAGTGATTTGTTACAACTAAACTGGAATTTAATTTGTTTCTGCCTGAAGACATGAATTTAAAATATTTAAGTGCTGTCTTACCATCATGCATAATATTTTTCTTTCCTGTTCTGAATTTCAATTTACTCTTAACACTGTCTGTTTTACTCTTTCAAGTTTGATGATTCTCTTTTGCAGAAAAGTCTTGACACAGATATTAAGACAGAAATGAAATCATGTGAGAGCTTTCAGGATGACAACCCTGTTTGCCTTCTCAAGTGTTCCTCCCAGGAAAGGTTTCTCGACACCTTAGCTGCCTGTGACTGCTCATTTTAAGTAGGTTTTTATCCCTGCTGAGTTCAGTGTCAGAGACCAGGCCAGGGCCATTTATTTCACAGACTGTCAGTAAAGTGCAAAGTTACACTTCCCCTGCTGACTCTTGCCTTTGCCTTTAAACTAAGGAGTTCCTGCAGCCATGAACACAGGTGCACCTCTCCCAGATAAGGTGATCTTAGGGGGAAATATGCAGTGGTCTTTCAGGACCCCTGCTTTCCTGTCATGCCCCACAGAAATACTTCCTGTCACTCCAGATTTCCAGCCCTTGAAAAATGCCTTCAGAACCACATGGAAGGTTTGGAAGGCATCCAGCAAGGAAAAAAAAAAAAAAAGTTTAAATCTGGGAGAGATCTTCCCAATCAAGAAACTAAAATCAGACAGACTTTGTATGTGTCTAATTACAAGTGGTTAATTAAGTTTGCTACTCTTCTAAACTTAAGGTATCTGTTCAGTTCCGTTCAGTTCAGTCGCTCAGTCATGTCTGACTCTTTGCCACCCCATGAATCACAGCACGCCAGGCTTCTCTGTCCATCACCAACTCCCGGAGTTCACTAAAAAAAAAAAAAAGTTTAAATCTGGGAGAGATCTTCCCAATCAAGAAACTAAAATCAGACAGACTTTGTATGTGTCTAATTACAAGTGGTTAATTAAGTTTGCTACTCTTCTAAACTTAAGGTATCTGTTCAGTTCCGTTCAGTTCAGTCGCTCAGTCATGTCTGACTCTTTGCCACCCCATGAATCACAGCACGCCAGGCTTCTCTGTCCATCACCAACTCCCGGAGTTCACTCAAACTCGTGTCCATGGAGTCAGTGATGTCATCCAGCCATCTCATCCTCTGTCTCCCCCTTCTCCTCCTACCCCCAATCCTTCCCAGCATCAGAGTCTTTCCAAGGTATAAGATACATAAAAATTAGAGAAGACATACTCATAAATTTTTTCTCACAAACTTATGAACATACACACATATACACACAGCACTTTATCAGGAGATTTCTGTTTTTACTTCTTTTGAAGGCAGGTCTTTTTAATCTGCATCAATGAGGCAGCAGAGAGAATTTTGAAAGAGGACTGGAAAGTATTTATTTACATTAGAAAGGCAGACACATCAAACATCATCAGACATAGTAGGTGGGCAAAGAAAGAGAAGATCCTGCTGAGTTTGGGTCTGCGGATGGTTCCAGGGCAGAATTTGTGCTGGGGGTTGGTGTTCAGCCGAAGGGGGACTTCAAGGAGGTAAGTCAGTAATAAATGGAGTTCCATGTCTGGTTCCTCCCAGGTTTCTCTTAAGTTGCTCAAAATGTTTTAAAACTCTCTTTTAAACATTGGGTAATACTAAGGTTTATATTTATGTGTTTTCTTAGTCAAAAACAGATAAATGATAATCTGCCTGCACTGGATAGAAGTGGGCGTTGTATTCTAAATTGTAAAAGAAAATGTGAAGACTTCCACCCAGATCCATGTGGAACAGCAGGGAAGATTTATGTTTCTACTGAAGCAAACCCCCCAGTAGGAAAATGTATGAAACAATGGATTTCAAGACACTGGACATCAGGCCACAAAGAATAGTGATCTATAAGACATGGAAATAATGATCATGCCACTTCCTTCTAGCCTACAGTTTTCCCAGTTTTCTGATTTAGAAAGTTGCAGGCTACTGTCCAAGAAAGGGGAATGCAGGCAGAGCCTGGCAGACTTCCTAAGATGGAAAGATCAAGCTGAGAGTTTGGAGACCAGCATGTCAGACAGAGTTGGTAAATGAGAGAATGCCTCACAAGGGAGAATTCTGGAGATCTAAACAGGGCATCCTTGATTACTCAACATGGTGTTAATACACTACCTGAGTAAGGAAACTACTCAATACCAGAGAAAGAAACACATAAGAAGGTTAAAGAGCACAGGACCCAGTGCTCAGGCAAACTTGATTTTGTCTTTTAATCTTCCTATTAGATTTATAAATGGAGGATCACTACCTGCCTGCCAATGCAGAAGACACATGAGACTTCAGTTCGATCCCTGGGTCAGGAAAATCCCCTGGAGGCTGGCATGACAACCCACTCCAGTATTTTTGCCTGCAAAATCCAAGGGACAGAGGAGCCTGGAGGGCCACAGTGCACAGTGTTGCAAAGAACTGGACACAACTGAAACAACTTAGCATGCACTATCTTTAATGTATATTTGCCTTTACTTAGAATATTTTTCCTTTGGTAGTTCTCATAGTTTTAGTTGTAGAGTTTTCTTTTCCACTTAGAGAATTCACTTAAACATTTCTTGTAAAGCTGGTTTGGTGGTGCTGAACTCTGAGCTTTCACTTGTCTGTAAAACATTTGATCTCTCCTTCTAATCTGAATGAGATCCTTGCCAGGTAGAGTATTCTCAATTGTTGGTTTTTCCTTTTCATCACTTTAAAATGATCATGCCAATCCTTTCTGGCCTACACATTTTCTGCTGAAAAGTCAGCAGACAGTATCATGGGAGTTGTCTTACATGCAACTTGTAGATTTTCCTTTGCTGCTTTTAATATTTGTTCTTTTTTGCCATATTAATTACAGTGTATCTTGGTGTGGGCCTCTTAGGGTTGATTCTTTCTGGAGTGCTCTGTGCTTCCTGGATTTGGATGTCTATTTCTTTTCCCAAGTTAGGAAAGTTTTCAGACATTATATATTCAAATTTGTCCTCTGCCCCTTTCTCTCTTCTGGGATTCTGTAATGCAAACAGTAGTACACTTGATGGTTGTGTCTGATGGCTGACTGCTAGACCCTGAAGGTCTTGGAGCTAGTATTGGTCCCCTGGATGGTGTAGCCAGGTCCTGGGCCCTCTTGTGGGTGGGGCTTGGTTCCAGGGTGAATAGGGTTTGGGGGGTCCCATGGCATCCTACCTGCAGGTGGATGGAACTGTGTGCCAGCCCAGGTGGCCACTTGACCTGGGACGTCCCAGGAGCAGTGAAGACTAGCTGGTGAGTGGAACTGAGTCCGGCATATAACCTAGGGGGAGGACTCCCAAATGGTACTCGCCAGCACCACTGCCTTCATGGCGGGATGACTTCCCTGAAGTGTCTGCTCCCAAAGTCTGGGTCCTCAGAGTCAGACCCAGTTGCCTCGCGCTTCCCAGGGAAACATTCCAAGATTAGCAAGTGAGTCTGACTCAGCTTTGTTTAAATTACGGTTTTTGCCTTGGGTCTTAGAAAGTGTGAAATTTTGTGTGAGCTCTTACACAATAGGAATCTCTGTTTCTCACAGGTCCCTGGCTCTCCTCAAAATAAGCACCACTGGACTTCAGCAACAAACATTCTAGGCTTTCATCATCCTGATGAAGGGCTCCTGGTCTGGGAAGCCCGGTGTGAAGCTCAGACCATTTACTCTTCACAGAGAACATTAGCAATTGTAATTATTCTCCTGTTTGGGGGTCACTTACCTAAGGGTATAGGTCTTGACTATACTGCATCTCCACCACGTCCGCCCATTTCATTGTGGTTTCTCCTTTCAGTTTTTGTATTCGGTGTTGTTGTTGTTGTTGTTATGCTGGGTCTTTGTTGCTGCACGGACTTTCTCTAGTTGCTGTGAGTGGGGGCTACTCTTCATTGCATTGCTCAGGCTTCTCATTGCAGTGGTTTCTTCTGTGGCAGAGAGCAGGCTCCAGAGCACGGAGCTTCAGTAGTTGTGGCGTGTGGGCTCAATAGTTGCAGTTCCTGGGTTCTAGAGCACAGGTTCAATAGTTGTGGCCAACAGGCTGAGTTACTGCATGGCAGGTGGGACCTTCCTGGATTAGGGATCTAAGCGAGTCTCCTGCATTGGTCGGCTAATTCTTGACCACTGAGCCACCAAGGAAGCTCATGTCATGTGGTTCCTTCTTTCTATCTTTAGTTGTAGAAGATCTTTTCTGCTAGTCGTCACATTGTTCTCATCTATAAAATAGTTGCTCTGTAAATAGTTACAGTGTAGGTTTGCCCCTGGGGTGAGGGTATTCTTACTCAGAGTATTCTTATTCTAATACCACCTTGACCACCATTATATGTTTCCTTTTTGATGCAATTCTAGAAAATGCAAACTAATCATAGTAACATCAGATCTGTATTTGCCTGGGATGGGAGGAGAGGTAGGGTTTGGGAGGCATTACAAAGGTACAAGGGGGAAAGTTTAGAGTAATATGATATTTATTATTTTTATTGTGGTAATGGTTTCATGAATGTATTCAGTTCAGTTCAGTTCAGTCGCTCAGTCATGTCCGACTCTGCAACCCCATGAATCGCAGCACTAGACTAAAAATGACACACACACAAAAATTGTAAGCTTGGTTCCAAGGACAGAATGAAAAGCAAAAAAAAGATTAATATTTGAGAAGAGGTTAAAGCCATCTTTTATTTCAATTTCTTTATTGAAAGAAAACTGATTTGATCTCCTTGCTGTCCATGGGATTCTCAAATCTCTAGTACCACAGTTTGAAAGCATCAGTTCTTTGCTGCTCAGCCTTCTTTATGGTCCAACTCTCATATCCGAACATGACTACTGGCAAAAAAACATAGTTTTGACTACAGGGACCTTTGTCTCAAAGTTATGTCTCTACTTAATATGCTGTCTAGGTTTGTCATGGGTTTACCCCATGGTTCAACAGTAAAAAACCTGCCTGTGATGCAGGAATTGAAGGAGATGTGAGTTTGATCCCTGCATTGGGAAGATCCTCTGGAGGAGGGCATGGCATCCCACTCCAGTATTCTTGCCTGGATCATATCATGGACAGAGAAGCCTGTCCGGCTGCAGTCCATGGGGTTGTCTCATGGACAGATTCAAACACGACTGAAGCGACTTAGCACATACACACACAGGTTCATCATAGCTTATCTTCCAAGGATCAAACATCTTTTAATTCATGGCTGCAGTCACCATCTACAGTGATTTTGGACCCAAAGAAAATAAAGCCTAACTTTTTGCATTTTTTCCCCATCTATTTGCCATGACGTGATGGCACTGGATGCCATCATCTTAGTTTTTTGAAAGTTGAGTTTTAAGCAAGTTTTTTCACTCTCATCTTTTACCTTCATCAAGAGGCATTTTATGTCACACACAGGTTCATCATAGCTTATCTTCCAAGGATCAAACATCTTTTAATTCATGGCTGCAGTCACCATCTACAGTGATTTTGGACCCAAAGAAAATAAAGCCTAACTTTTTGCATTTTTTCCCCATCTATTTGCCATGAAGTGATGGCACTGGATGCCATCATCTTAGTTTTTTGAAAGTTGAGTTTTAAGCAAGTTTTTTCACTCTCATCTTTTTACCTTCATCAAGAGGCATTTTATGGTCCAACTTAGTTCCTCTTCATTTTCTGCCTTTAGAGTGATATCATTTGTATATCTGAGGTTGACACTTTACCTGGCACACTTGATTCCAGCTTGTGATTTATCCAACTCAGCATTTCACATGATGTACTGTGCTGCTGCTAAGTCACTTGTCATGTCTAACTCTGTGCCACCCATAGATGGCAGCCCCCCAGGGTCCCCCATCCCTGGAATTCTCCAGGCAAGAACACTGGAGTAGGTTGCCATTTCCTTCTCTAATGCATGAAAGTGAAAAGTGAAAGTGAATCTCTCAGTCGTATCTGACTCTTAGTGACCCCATGGACTGCAGCCTACCAGGCTCCTCCACCAATGGGATTATTCAGGCAAGAGTACTGGAGTGGGGTGCCATTGTCTTCTCCAGATGTACTGTGCACATAAGTTAAATAAGCAGGACAATATACAGTTTTGTCATACTCCTTTTCCAATTTTGAACCAGTCCATTGTTCCATGTCCATTTCTAACTGTTGCTTTTTGACCTGCATACAGGTTTCTCAGGAGGCAGGTAATATGGTCTGGTATTCCCATCTCTTGAAGAATTTTCCACAGTTTGTTGTAATCTACAGAGTCAAAGACTTTGATGCAATATAGGTACATTGTGCTATATAAGTACACATGTGTCTAGGAAAAGGGGAGAGAAATCTTATTGACTTTCTGGGATTATAAGGTTGGAAGTTCTGATTTTCCATGTGCTTGACATATGCTTGCCAGTGGATACAAAAGCATTCCATTGAACTATAAGCTATAGCTTCCATCTGGGCACATTGGACTTCTATCCAGGGACCAACAGGTGAAAGAGGATTACCATTTTGATAACTGACCCTGATCAGCAGGATGCCATATGCTGTTTTCACACAAAATGAGATGACGGAATATGTGTGGAAATGCCAGCTTCACCCGTTCCCCTCCTGTTCCTCTTTTTAACTGTGATTGTACAAATATAGCAACTGTGGTTTGAGATTACCAAGCGATACCAAAGACTCAGACTCTCTAGGAAGGAGGATGTAGTCACATCAAAGCCAGTACTTTCTACGGTGATAATTGGAGGAGAGGGAAATTTGTAATGGATGATACAGAAGAGAGTCACAAGTATTAAATGCTGAGTCCAACTGCAACAAAGGGTGCTACATTATCGTCCTCTGAATTTATCCTCAGTAAGACAGCTCCACAGGAAGTATGGATGAGTTCCTCCACAATTGTTTGTAGAAAGGGGTGGGCTTTATTGGCCAATGAATGTGCCCTACTCAGGTTTTTTGGCAAAAAAGCCTACTTCAAACAGTGTTGATAGTGGAATCCATGGACATATAACAGATTATTTTCCGTTGAGTTCATTAAAAAGTTGACAACATATATGATTTGAATATGTTTGAGAAAAGCATGTGTACAGAAAGAAAAACAGCTAACCAGGATACTTGGAATTATTGAAGTAAAAAAAGGAAAATAACAGATTGAAAAGCTATGAAACTCCTATAACCCATTCAGTCAGGAAGTGATTAATATCCACTATAGGTCAGTGGGTATAGTAATGAAGAACAAAGTGCAAGACTAGTTAATCAGTAACTAAAAAAAAGCAAATTTAATGTGAAGAGTTCACTGAAGTGCTTATTGTATCATTATAAATGCTATCAATATTTTCAAATAGTATTATGTTATAAAAACATGGAACAGTGACAGAGGATTCATTTCTTAGAGAAAAACAGATATTGAATAAATTTAAGGGACAAAATTTGGGTATAGCAGTGAAGGTGAAAGTTCAAGAAAAATGAAGAATATCATTGATATGCAAATTTTTAATAAAATATGACATAATGGAACAGTGAAGTAAAGTCTGCAAAACCAACTATCACAAATAATAGCAGGACTGTGATGCATTGGATATGCAAAAGAGGGGTAAAGTGGGGGTAGAAAGAAAAGTACATAAGATGGTGTAGTGATTTATCTTTATCAACACCTCGGAAGACAGCTAGCTCATATTGCAAGCAATTTAAACAATTCTCTAAATATAATAGCAGCAAGATGAGTTTGGAACCTCAATTCAGATCAAATATGTAGACAATCTATCATAATTATTTATGTCACTATCATCTTTTATGTTGACATATGCTGAAAACCTGTTCCCTAAAGTGATCATTCTGAACTAAATACTTCAGAGTCAGCCAAAAATAAATATACCTGCATCGAGTATTATGTAATATATATCTTCAGAAATGGCTTTTGAATTGAGAAATAGTGGAGCAAGAGAATTAACTAGTAGTTTGGCCTCTTGGGTTTGAAATTTTCTTTGAAGCTTGTGTAATTTAACCACTTAACCTCTGAGCTTGTCTTACCTCATTTGTAAAATGGAAATAATAACTCTGCCCTGAAGCATTTGAAAATTAAAGGCTTCATCATAATTAATGTTATTCATTTTAATATGTTGAATTAATGCAGCATGGCCACGTAAAGTAGGGAAATGCAAATAACATTATATTGAATTTTACCTAATTAAATTTGGCTAGGAAAATGACACAATTTCATATGTGAAATTATCCTTTCAAACTGATAGAAGAGCATGTTTGTTACAAGAGTGTAATGGTCTGAATCTGATGTATGCATTAAATCTGTTATATTCATAATATATATCTATATAGTATGTATTATATACAGACATGTCTGCTGAATTTAAATATAGAGTAATTAAAATTTATACAGATGTAAAATAAAATTATTTAGTTCAGTCGCTAAGTCGTGTCCGACTCTTTGTGACCCCATGAATCGCAGCACGCCAGGCCTCCCTGTTCATCACCATCTCCTCCTTAAGCCAACTTTTTCGCTCTCCTCCTTCACTTTCATCAAGAGGCTTTTTAGCTCCTCCTCACTTTCATTTTTCACATTTTATACCTTAAATAAGCACAAATTATTGTATGTAAATTATGCATTAATTCAACTATTTTTAAAGAAACATTTTAAAATCTTATAAGATAGGAGAAGAGAAGGGGCAGAAGAAGAAGAAGATCTTAAAAAAAATACTCTTAACTCAGTAAGATAAGGGGTAGAATGTCTGGCATTATGGGCTTCCCAGGTAGCTCAGTGGTGAAGAATCCACCTGCCAGTGTGGGACTCACAGGAGATGCGGGTTTGATCCCTGGGTCGAGAAGATACCCCTAGAGAAGGAAATGGTAACCCAGTCCAATATTCTTGCCTTTTTGAAAAATTCTATGAACAGAGGAGCCTGGCAGGTACCAGTCCATAGGGTCTCAAAGAGTCAGACATGACTGAGTGACTGAGCACACACACATACATGTCTGGCATTATGCTTTCCAGATCCCAGATGGTCTCTGCTTACACTATACAGCAGAGCTATCTGATCCACTGCTCCTGTGCAAGCTACTAAATTCTCTATGAGATTTTACTCCCTAAAATTATAATAGCCTGGTCTTTTACTGGACCAGGCAAAGTTAAGTTTGCTTTTTAGATGGTGCACATCACCTAGCATTTTTGTAAATAAATTATTCTTACTAATGGAGGCTATGATAAAGAAGCAGATTCCAATCAACATACCTTACATATTCTTATTTTCTTTAGATTACACCTAAAGAAATGCAGTTTTCAGACGAAAGTAGCCCAGAAGAATATTAGGTTTGGGGACTAGCAAATGTAAAATAAGGAAAATCATATGTATTATTTGGGCTTCCCTGGTGGTTCAGTGGTAAAGAATCTGCCTGCCAATGCAAGAGAAATGGGTTCAATCCCTGGGTCAGGACTATCCCCTGGAGAAGGAAATGGCAACTACCTCCAGTATTCTTACAAATCCTATGGACAGAGGAGCCTAGCATGGAGCTGCAAAAGAGTCAGACACAACTTACCAACTAAACAGCCACAACAAATATATATTATCTGGATCCTGGGGCAAGTGTAAATGAATCTTGATCAATGGAGAAAAGACAAATGTTTAAACACATTTTCTTCCAATCCTTGAAAGCTATGAAATGTTATCAAAATATTATAGTTGAAAAATAGGGAAGTTGGTTTATTTGTGTCCACTTCATAGTAACATCCTCTTCAAGTCCAAAACTGCATTTTGTTTCTATGGAAAATTTGTATCGTTGTTTAAATAAATTATTCTTCAGATAAGAAGTTGAGAAAAAGTTAAAACTAGGATGTGAAGTTACAATAAAATATGTAGATATATGCTAAATATTGTGCATTTCACAGATTCCTTGGCAATCTTCTGATTGTTAAAATTTCTTCAGAAATAAATGCAGATGCCAAGTTTTATCAAAGAATTTGTACATTTCCCTTTTCATACAGAAGTTTGTAAATACTGTTTTACATATTACAGTAACACTGCATATATCTAAGGTCAAGAAAAGACCTGATCTCATCTCATTTAAACTACATTCCTTGTGTTTCTTGATGTTTCATCACATTTGGGAGGAGTTGCAAATGAACAAGTATTTGATAGAGCACAGAACCTATTTTTAACACCAAATTGTATTATTAAAAAATACAGTTTTAAGTACAATAAAATGTTTGTGTGACATGAAAGTTTTCATGCAACTAGTTTTCGTGCAAATAGGGGTAAGATAGCATCAGTTCTTCAGTATGGCATTGAGCAGGGTAAGAAGTGGAAGACTATGGCCACAGTGCTATGGGGTGCAGTTTTGGTAGTAACAGCAAAGAACTGGCAGACTGTGCTTTCAAACAGGCCCACAGTCGATTTCCCAACCCACATGCTCTTCTGCAATGACACCTTGACATTGCCTACCAAAAAGTAGACTGTTTCTCCACTTCATAGAACATGGTGTGTCCTGCTACTTCTTTAACAAACACAAATAATTGCAGAAATAATGATGTGCCAATTCCAGGCTTTGACCTTATCTGGGGATCTCCTGTTTCCTTTTTCTTAGAAGCCATGCACCATGTAATAAGTGGTACTACCAAAGAGCACCATGCTTTAAAACTCCCAAGTCAGACAACCCAAGAGTGGGAAAACATTTTCTAATGATGAGACTGACAAGGAATTAGTCTCTATAATTTACAAACAGCTCCTGTAGTTAGTCAGTTCAGTCGCTCAGTCGTGTCCAACTCTTTGCGACCCCATGAATCTCAGCACACCAGGCCTCCCTGTCCATCACCAACTCCCGGAGTTCACTCAGACTCACGTCCATCGAGTCCGTGATGCCATCCAGCCATCTCATCCTCTGTGGTCCCCTTCTCCTCCTGTCCCCAATCCCTCCCAGCATCAGAGTCTTTTCCAATGAGTCAACTCTTCACATGAGGTGGCCAAACTACCAGAGTTTCAGCTTTAGCATCATTCTTTCCAAAGAAATCCCAGGGCTGATCTCCTTCAGAATGGACTGGTTGGATCTCCTTGCAGTGCAAAGGACTCTCAAGAGTCTACTCCAACATCACAGTTCAAAAGCATCAATTCTTCAGCGCTCAGCCTTCTTCACAGTCCAACTTTCACATCCATACATGACTCCTGCAAAAACCATAGCCTTGACTAGATGGACCTTTGTTGGCAAAGTAATGTCTCTGCTTTTGAATATGCTATCTAGGTTGGTAATAACTCTCCTTCCAAGGAGTTAGCGTCTTTTAATTTCATGGCTGCAATCACCATCTGCAGTGATTTTGGAGCCCAAAAAAATAAAGTCTGACACTATTTCCACTGTTTCTCCATCTATTTC
Organism: Oreotragus oreotragus; assembly: GCA_006410675.1. Taxonomy (NCBI): domain Eukaryota; kingdom Metazoa; phylum Chordata; class Mammalia; order Artiodactyla; family Bovidae; genus Oreotragus; species Oreotragus oreotragus. The sequence goes on from SJYX01017430.1 coordinate 232,038, forward strand.
CCATGGAGTGATGGGACCGGATGCCGTGATCTTTGTTTTCTGAATGTTGAGCTTCNCATGGCTGCAATCACCATCTGCAGTGATTTTGGAGCCCAAAAAAATAAAGTCTGACACTATTTCCACTGTTTCTCCATCTATTTCCCATGGAGTGATGGGACCGGATGCCGTGATCTTTGTTTTCTGAATGTTGAGCTTCAAGCCAACTTTTTCACTCTCCTCTTTCACTTTCATCAAGAGGCTTTTTAGCTCCTCTTCACTTTCTGCCATAAGGGTGGTGTCATCGGCCTTTCTGAGGTTATTGATATTTCTCCTGACAATCTTGACTCCAGCTTGTGTTTCCTCCAGTCCAGCGTTTCTCATGATGTACTCTGCATATAAGTTAAATAAGCAGGGTGACAATATACAGCCTTGACGTATTCCTTTTCCTATTTGGAACCAGTCTGTTGTTCCATGTCCAGTTCTAACTGTTGCTTCCTGACCTGCATACAGATTTCTCAAGAGGCAGGTTAGGTGGTCTGGTATTCCCATCCTTTTCAGAATTTTCCACAGTTGATTGTGATCCACACAGTCAAAGGCTTTGGCATAGTCAATAAAGCAGAAATAGATGTTTTTCTGGAACTCTTGTGCTTTTTCCATGATCCAGCGGATGTTGGCAATTTGATCTCTGGTTCCTCTGCCTTTTCTAAAACCAGCTTGAACATCAGAAAGTTCACGGTTCACGTATTGCTGAACCTAGCTCCTGTAACTTAATATCAAAAAACCAAATAACCCAATCATGGGCAGAAGACCTAAACAGACATTTCTCCAAAGAGGACATAAAGATGGCCAAGAGGCACATGAAAAGATGCTCAGCATCACTGATTATGAGAAATGCAAATCAAAACTAAAATGATTTATCACCTCACACCAGTCAGAATGGCCATCGTCAAAAAATCTTCAGACAATAAATGCTAGAAATGATGTGGAAAAAAGGGAACCCGCCTACACTGTTGATGGGAATGTAAATTGGTACAGCTAATATGGAAAACTAAAAATAGAGCTATGATATGATCCATCAATCCCATTCGTAGGCATCAGTTCAGTTCAATTCAATCACTCAGTTGTGTCTGACTCTTTGCAACCCCATGAATCGCAGCACGCCAGGCCTCCCTGTCCATCTTTGCTTTTTCGATGATCCAGCGGATGTTGGCAGTTTGATCTCTGGTTCCTCTGCCTTTTCTAAAACCAGGTAAGAGTTCAGTTTCATTGTAAATATTCTGAGAGTCATAGCTTTGATCTAACAGATTAGAACTCAGCATTATTAATATCACTGTAAAGATTCTGGAAGCAAAACAAGTTCATACAGTCTTGTCCAGACTAATATATATTGCTAACATAAATAAAATTCTTGCTGCCTTGTGACTGAATGATCTGTTACGTAGTGTAACAAAAATGTATTCTGTTTTTATTATTGTATCTACATGTATTCTTGGAAGTAATAGAGGGTTACATCCTTATTGTGTTAATATAAGAGAGTAAAATTATTAGAAAACACCAGTTTCACTTTATGATGTGTTATAAAGGAATTTATGACTTTTTTTTTCTTTAGGAGACCAAATAACTGGTATAATGTGGAGGAGGTGGATCTAAAAAAGTTCTCTTTAGAAAATAGAATTCAATGAAAGGTTTAGAGTAACTTCATATTTCAGTATGGTATGACTGTCTGTTATAATAGTTTAATTGTTTTCAGTGTCCTTGGCTCCTCAGTTTGTCTGCCATGATGATTTTGCTTTTTAACTTATTTTTTACTTGACCTGAAGATTGCTATAGAAATCTGTCTCTGTAAAAGGAGTACTCATTAAAGACTAGGTAAGTTGAAACAAAGAGAAATACAGAAGACATCTGGGAAAATAAAATGCCTTAAAAAAATTGTCATCAAACAAATACACAGTAACTTTAGGACAATGGAGTGTTTTAAAGTTAAAACTTTTATGTTAAACTTGAGAAGCTAAAAGTATCTAGTATTTTTAAGTGTTGAAGTAGAAGTGGTTTGTCATTTGTTTGGTTCCAAAATAAATTTAAGTGAAATTCTCTCTCTGTACTGAAATACCTAAGAAATTTCATAGTAGTAAAGGAGCTGATTGATTTGTATGCAGTGCATGAAGCTAATCAAATGATTTCCTCTATTTTTATTAATAAAATATCATCATGATCAAGAATCAAGGACTTGCCTCAGTATCTTGGAGTACATGAAAAGGGTAAAGAAGATGTAGTCCTTACCTCTTAGTTCTTTACTAAGTAGTCAGGGAAGACAAAAATTATGCACATAAAGATAGTTTTGCAAGCCAGTGTAAAGTTTTGAATATTAGAAGAAGTAGGTATATCACTGTGAGTTTTAATACATCATTATGGGGCTTGAGCATGATGTCTTGAGTGGCCTGTAGAATTTATGTCAGAACAGGAAGCCACTCATTTCAAGTGTAGGGAAATGTGTGAGCAACTATGGAGTAGAAAATTTGCAGGGAAAATACTGAATAGACTGGCTTGGCTAGAATTGAGAATGGCATTTGCTTGAGGAGATACCGAATGATAAGTTTGCAGGATCAATTGCCAGATTTTAGAGAAGACCTTGAATGTCAGACCTAGGGACTGAGCTTTAGTCCCTAAGTAGGGAGAAGTGGCACAGTCCTAAGGAATCCGCTGCCAGTGCAGGAGACGGAGGAGATGTGGGATTGATCCTTGGGTTGGGAAGGTCCCCTGGAGGAGGAAATGGCAACTTGCTCCAGTATTCTTCCCTGGGAAGTTCCATGCACAGAGGATCCTGGAGGGCCACAGTCCATGGGGCCACAAAGAGTCGGACACAACTGAGCGACTAAACACATAACTGAACATATAAAGGGAGAAGTCACATTTGACTCAATTTCAAGATAGGAAGTATCTCGAAATGGGAAAAACTGGTAATTCTTATTCATAATAAGAATACTTGAGTAACACTTTGTGGTTGTGATTTAGTCGCTAAGTCGTGTCTGACTCTTGAGATCCCGTGGACTGTAGCCTGCCAGGCTCCTATATCCATGGGATCCCACAGGCAAGAATAGTGGGGTGAGTTGCCATTTCCTTCTCCAGGGGATCTTCCCAACCCAGGCATCAAACCCGTGTCTCTTACATTGCAGGTATATTCTTTACTAATTAGCCACCAGGGAAGTTCCTGAGCTTTAACGATTACTAAATATTTTCTTATTCATTATCTTAGCAGACCAGACTTGGCCTGGCTAAGGAACCTGAATTGTAGTGACATCTAGAACAGAAAAAGGATGAGTAAATACTTGGCCTTAGTTCTCGTGGCAGATACCACCTATCACTCACAGCAGTTTTTCCTACTTTGTCACAATGGGGCTTCTGATTCCAAAGCTTTGGAATGGAACTAGATTTCATGGACAGTGATCCTGGACTGACTGGATGTAGGAATACACTGAGTGAATCAGAAAGTGAATTCAAGATGACAACAGAACCTCCTTGTGGAAATGGCTCGATAGTAGAAATTGTAGGATTAGAGCTGTTGGAATCGTTTGTGTAATGTTTATTATCGAGGCCTTAGGAGTGGAAGTAGATCTGTGAAGGTGTCAGTGCCTGTGAAGATAAAGAGGTATGCAGTCTAGCCCATATTTGACTTGACCAGCATTTGATGAATTTCAGTAAGGAGTTTAAAGGGAAGAAAGATGCCTTCTTTATAAATTACCAGAAAATGGTATTTTGCAGGTTAACTTTTTCACTTATATTTTCTATTTTTCAGATATTGCCATGTTCATTTATATTGGTTGCATCCTTTTTATTACTGCATCATATATTTTATGTATTCCTTATAACTTACTAACCTCTGTGACAGTTTTCTAGGGCTAGTGTAACAGGATACCACAAACTGTGTGGCTTAAAAAACAAATTTAATCTTTCACATCTTTAGAGGCTAGAAGTCCAAAATCAAGGTGTTGGCAGGATTGGTTCCTTTTGGCAGCCCTGAGAGAGAATCTGTCCCATACATCTACTTCCGGCATCTGCTGACCATTCTTTATATTCTTTGGCTTATACTTTCATCACTCCAGTCTCTACCTATGTAATCATCACAGGATTGTTCTCTACTTGTCTGTTTCTCTGTCTTCTTTTTGTGTAAGGAAACCAGTTATTGGACTAGTGTCAGCCCTAAAGAATCTCTTTTGATATATGGTCATGTTCACAGATAAACAGGGGTTAGGGTTAGTACATCAGTGTATTTTTTTTAGGGAGACACACAGTTCAGCTCAAAACCATGGGTATTTTTACTTTCCAAGCTTTTGCCTTTGAAAACAGTGTTGTAGTGAACATTCAAATATTATTTCTGTGTATCCTTTCCGGGTATTTCTATAGACTAAACTCTAAGAAATGGAAGTGAGAAAGCATGAGCATTAAAAAATAGTAACGGATACTGCTGAATTGTCTTCCAAAACAGTTACTATGAAACTGTCTAGTCACATCAACATTAGAGTTTAAAATATTTTTTGCATTTGACCATTTCACTGGTGAAAAAAATCGCAGTTTGATTTGTAGTTTCTGAAGAAGTTATCTTTTTGAGTCTGTTGGTCATTTATATTTCTTCTATAATCAGCTGTTATTGTCTTTAGACCATTTTTCTATTGAATTATTTGCTTTTTTTTAGTGACCTGAGAACTATTTAGGAATAGTAATTTTATAGTACAATATTTTTCAACAGTCATCATTTTATTTTTTGACAAATATTTTTGGTCATTGCATAGGTTTTCAATATTATGTAGTTAAATGTGATAGTCTTTCAAGTGTATCAAATTTTTATTTAATACTGGCTTAGTTCAGAATTACAAGAATATTTACTCTCATTTTCCTAGTACATCTATTGTTTTATTTTATACCTATTATCTTTGATCTTTTTGGAAGTGATTTTGGAAAACAAGAGTCGTAGAAATCTAGTATTACATTTTTATAATACAAATGGCCACAATGCTACTTATTGAGCAGTTCATTTTTCCATACCTATTTGAAATGCTATCCCAGTAATTTACCACATTATCAGATGTACTTAGCTCTATTTCTGCATTCTTTTTTTTTTTTAATTTTTTTGTCAGTGTATAGAATTTTTAGTATAGCTTTATAACGATGATACAGTTTGATTAGTTTTAAGTCCCTCATTGGGCTTCACTGGTGACTCAGACGGTAAAGAATCTGCCTGTATTGTGGGAGACCTGGGTTTGATCCCTGGATTGGAAGATCCCCTGGAGAAGGGCATGGCAACCCACTCCAGTATTCTTGCCTGGAGAATCTCCATGGACAGAGGAGCCTGGTGGGCTACAGTCCATGGGTCACTAAAAGAGCTGGATATGACTGAGCGACTAAGCACAGCATACAAGTCCCTCATTACTCTCCTTGTCAATATTTTCTAGCTGTTGTATATGCCTATGTTGTTGTTCAGTCACTAAGTCATTTCTGATTCTTTGCAGCCCCGTGAACTGCAACACAACAAGCTTCCCTGTCCTTTACTATCTCCCTGGGTTTGCTCAAATTCATATCCCGAGTCAGTGATGCTATCTTAACAATCTCATTCTCTGCCATCCTCTACTGTTCCTGCACTCAATCTTTCCCAAGCATTGGGGTCTTTTCCAGTGAGTCAGGTCTTCACATCAGGTGGCCAATGTATTGGAGCTTCAGTTTCAGCATCAGTCCTTCCAGTGAATATTCAGGACTGATTTCCTTTAGGATGGACTGGTTTGATCTCCTTTCAGTCCAAAGAACTCTTAAGAGTCTTCTCCAGCACTACAGTTTGAAAGCATGTGTGCTTTGGCTTTCAGCCTTCTTTATTGTCCAACTCTCACATCTGTATGTGACTACTGGAAGAACCATAGCTTTGACTAGATGAACCTTTTTGGTAAAGTAACGTCTCTGCTTTATAATACGGTGTTTAGGTTTGTCATAGCTTTTCTTCCGAGAAGCAAGCGTCTTAATTTCATGGTTACAGTTACCGTCTGCAGTGATTTGGAGCCCAAGAAAATAAAATCTTGTCACTGCTTCCACTTTTCTATTTGCTATGAAGTGATGGGACCGGATGCCATGATCTTAGATTTATGAATGTTGAGTTTCAGGCCAGCTTTTTCACTTTCTTTCACCTTCATCAAGAAGCTCTTTAGTTCCTGTTTACTTTCTGCCATTAGAGTAGAATCATCTGCTTTATGAGGTTATTGATATTTCTCCTGGCAATCTGAATTCCAGCTTGTTATTCATCCAGAATTTCCTCTGATGTACTCTGCATAGAAGTTAAATAAGCAGGGTGACATATACAGCCTTCACATATATAGTTCAGTCACTCAGTTGTGTCCGACTCTTTGTGACCCCATGAACCACAGCATGCCAGACCTCCCTGTCATCACCAACTCCTGGAGTTTACCCAGACTCAAGTCTATTGAGTCAGTGATGCCATCTAACCATCTTATACTCTGTCATCCCCTTCTCCTCCTGCCCTCAGTCTTTCCCAGCATCAGGATGACCCCATGAACCACAGCATGCCAGACCTCCCTGTCATCACCAACTCCTGGAGTTTACCCAGACTCAAGTCTATTGAGTCAGTGATGCCATCTAACCATCTTATACTCTGTCATCCCCTTCTCCTCCTGCCCTCAGTCTTTCCCAGCATCAGGATCTTTTCAGATGAGTCAGCTCTTTGCCTCAGGTGGCCAAAGTATTGGAGTTTCAGCTTCAACATCAGTCCTACCAATGAACACCCAGGACTGATCTCCTTTAGAATGGAGTGGTTGGATCTCCTTGCAATCCAAGGGACTCTCAAGAGTCTTCTCCACAACAATTCAAAGACATCAATTCTTCGGCGCTCAGCTTTCTTTATAGTCCAACTGTCACATCCATACATGGCTACTGGAAAAACCATAGCCTTGACCAGAGGACCTTTGTTGACAAAGTAATGTCTGTTTTTTTCATATGCTGTATAGGTTGGTCATTTGAAAAGACCCTGATGCTGGGAAGGATTGAGGGCAGGAGGAAAAGGGGATGACAGAGGATGAGATGATTGGATGGCATCACTGACTAATTGGATCTCTCACACCCATACATGACTACTGGAAAAACCATAGCCTTGACTAGATGGACCTTAGTCGGCAAAGTAATGTCTCTGCTTTTGAATATACCATCTATGTTGGTCATAACTTTTCTCCCAAGGAGTAAGCGTCTTTTAATTTCATGGCTGCAATCACCATCTGCAGTGATTTTGGAGCCCCGCCCCCAAAAAGTTTGACACTGTTTCCACTGTTTCCCCATCTATTTCCCATGAAGTGATGGGACCGGATGCCATGATCTTCATTTTCTGAATGTTGAGCTTTAAGCCAACTTTTCACTTCCCTCTTTCAGTTTTATCAAGAGGCTTTTTAGTTCCTCTTCACTTTCTGCCATAAGGGTGGTATCATCTGCATATCTGAGGTTATTGATATTACTCCTGGCAATCTTAACTGCAGCTTGTGTTTCCTCCAGTCCAGCGTTTCTCATGATGTACTCTGCATATAAGTTAAATAAGCAGGGTGACAATATATGGTTCAAAAGGATATGTGCACTCCAGTATTCATTGCATCACTGTTTACAATAGCTAAAACATAGAAGCAACCTAAATGTCTATCAACAGATGAAAGGATAAAGAAGATATATAGTGGAATATTACTCAGCCATATAAAAGAACGAAATAATGCCATTTTCAACAACATAGATGGCCCTAGAGATTATCAAACTAAGTGAAGAAAGCCAGGCAAAGACAAATATCATACTATATCACTTATATGTGGATTCTAAACAAATGTGATACAAATGAACTTATTTACAAAACAGAAACAGACTCAAAGAACAAATTTATGGTTATTGTGGGGAGAGCTGGGGTGAGGGATAGATTGAAGTTTGGGACTGACGTGTACACTCTGCTATATTTAAAATACAAAAGTAACAAAGACCTATTGTATACCACAGGGAATTCTGCTCAAAATTCTGTAATAACCTAAACAGGAAAAGAATAGATGCATGTATATGTATAACTGCATTACTTTGCTGTACACCTGAAACTAGTGCCACATTTTAATCAACTATGTGTTTAATCACTCAGTCCTGTCTGACTCTTTGTGACCCCATGAACTGTAGCCTGCCAGGCTCCTCTATCCATGGAATTCTTTAAGCAAGAATACTGGAGTGGTTATTCTCTTCCCCAGAGGGATCTTCCTGACCTAGGGATCAAACCCAAGCCTCCTGAATTGCAGGTAGATACTTTACTGTCTGAGCCCACCATGGAAGCCCACAATTATGCTCCAATGTAAAATGATTTTTTTTTAACAAAAGCCCAAGTCAGGTGGTTAAGACCCTTAAGGGTGAGGAACCTCATGGAGAGGGAAGCACTAGAAACTTTGAGCAGACTGAGATAGTCTGCTCAAACAAGAAGCCCTGAGATACTAGATACATGTGGGGAAAACTTACTTGGATGCACATCTTTAGCACGGCTACCTGAGATAACATTCAGTTCAGTTCAGTCGCTCAGTCATGTCCAACTCTTTGCGACCCCATGAATCGAAGCATGCCAGCACGTGGATCAAAAACCAACCTCCAACCAAGTTTTTCCCAAGGTCCTATGTACAAAGTTGTGAACAAAGTAAAATGGCTGTTCTAAATCACTAAACTCTGAAGTAATGTTTTTCGCAGCAATAAATAATGGAATCAAATTATGTCTTGAAATGAGGTTCTGAAACAAATAGCATTTTCATTGAGACTATAAAACAGGCAGAAGATAAAACAGCCTTGAGAAGACTGTTAGTAAAGAATGAAGACATTGTTATCACAGCTGGAGAAAGACATCCTCTGTTAGAAATACCCTATGTCATAATAATATTCCAATATTATGGATGAATATTTGGCAACACTGGCACCTCTGACAATGTGGAAAATAGAATTATACCTACCTGCCATACTTTGCTAAGGAGATTTCCAGGCAGAATGATGAAAGCACCAACATTTTTTGGAGTCATGATAGAGAAATGAGTTTAAAATGGAATTATAGAGGCTTCAAGATAGTCTTTTTAGCCAGGGAAAAGATTATCAAAGTGAGAAATGGCCTCAGGGTAATGATAAAGTTTAGGATACAATGGTTACCAAAGGGTAGGGGGAAGAGAAGAGATAAATTAGGAGTCTGAGTTTAACATATACACATTACTATATATAAAATAAATAACCAACAAGGACCTATTGTATAGCACAGGGAACTATACCCATATTTTATGATAACCTAGATAGGAAAAGAATCAGGAAAAAAAGAAAGACATGTGTAGGTATAATTGAATCACTTTGCTGTATACCTAAAAGTAACACAACACTGTAAATCAACCATACTTCAATAAAAAATAAAAATAAAATAAAAAGTAAAATGCTTGGGCCACAAAAAAAAAAAAGATATTACAGATATAACAGTAAGACCCTTTGTTGAGAATTCAGGAAGATTTAAGGGTCTGCTCAAAGATTTTCTAGAAATAAACAATGAGGCCCTTAAGAATCTTGAGGATATGGCTTGCATATGCTCAGCTAGACAAAAGGATTTTTATGGATCTTAAGGGCATTGTCCAACAGCACCCTGATTCTTGGAATAAAGGAACTTGAATCTAATAGATGGACAGACCTGACTTTTGTCTAATAAAGTGAACCCCAATGTTGTTTTTAAGCAACTCATAGTTTGTAAGAGAATTTTATTTGTTAGTTTGGATTGAAAAAGTTCAATTAAAAAAAAATAAAGAAAGAAAGAAAGACCTCTGGGTCCTCAGTCTTCCAGGGCTGGAAGTATGCTGAGAAAACCACACAACTGCAAACACAGAGCAAAAGTCCAGAGAACAGAGTCTATCTATATCCACAGAGAATGTTTCTCAGGGAGTGGAATCAGAGCCTATGTCAAGAAAAAGCCAACATGTGCCTGGTTAATTCTCAGAAATGCTTTAGGACAATGATGCTACATACATCTCATCTCACACCCCTCAATTTAGGGCTCTGGACCATTTATTACTTTATCCTACTCTTGTATTAGCATTGTATGTTGGGTGTGATACTACTCTCCAATTCAGTCTCAAGTTGAGAGAAACCTCTACCACATTTGGACCTAAATTTAGATGGCGAGCTCCTAGACTTTGAGCAGCAGTCATGTTGGACAGAGAACCTTGGGCTTTGATGGGGCAGGAGTGTATTTTACATGTGGGAGAGGTGTGTATCGTAATGACCAGGGGATGGACTGGTAGGTAGCTTCCCTTCATGAACACAGGCTGCTGTTCATATAAAGAGGTAGAGTCTAATTCCCTGCTCCTCAAATATGATGACCTAGTCTCAGTGGCCTAATTGGCTAATAGAGAATAATTGAAATGACATTATGGAGCTTCTGAGGTTAAAATAGAAAAAGCTTTTTAGTGCTATTTGAGCTTCTTGGAATCAACCCCACATGGCATTATATGGATAAGGGACAAACCTCCCACCCAAGTTCTTCCCAAATTCTTGACATAAAAGTTTGGAGTCAAGGAAAGTGGTTGTTACAATATACTATATAATATATATAATGATATAATCCTATATAATGTATATCATAGATAACCATCATAAATTATATGTAATGGTTATCATCCCTCCAAGAACTTAAGCGCTATGCTATTGGGATCCCCAAAGCTACATCAAAAGTCCAGGTGTATGTGTTCCTGTCAAGACCCTGGAGGATCTCTCAGCCTGCAGCTAGCCTAAATCTGGGAGATGTGAGGGAACCATCTTGGATATTCAACCCAGTTGGGACTTTAGTTGACTAAGGAGCCAAATCTTTTGCAGTATGGAAAAAAACACTTACACAGGTTGCAAAAAGAAAGAAAGAAAAACTGAATTATTCACATGACTCATGGTCTGAATAGTGCAAATGTTTGCATATTCAATATTCCTAGAAATAGCGATAATATATTTTAAGGTCATTTTCCTTGGTTTTTATTTTAAAGTGAAAAATGTATAGAAAACACATGGGGAAAATATTTTCAGGATAAGGTGCTGGAAAGGCAAATATTTTAATGCACACCTTTTAAAAGAAACACTTTCCATTTCTCTTTTTGAAATCCAGTAGGCTTTAGGATTTGTCCCACTGGATGTTTCTAGCCTGTGAAAACTCTCCCAGGATAACTGCAGTTCTTTAGGACTGAAACCAAAGCAGCCCGAGGTAAACCACTTATCTCTGGTCTTTGGGATTCTTAGCAATGCTCTTGCTCCTAAAACTCCTGCTGCATTGGCAGTGCTCACATCCACCCCACATCCTGTTATCTTCCCTGGCATTTGCCATGTATGCCCAACTACACAGCTCTTCCTTCAGCCATTGAACGATGAGGAACCTGCTTCTTTGTATTCCTCCCAGAACCTGGCCCAGTGATGCGTTCAAAATAGCTGTTCAGACAGCAGCTGAATGAGAGCATATCTTCAAAATACAGAGAATGGAAAGTCACACTGCATTTTATTTCTGCCTTGGGCAAGTGTTCTTTACATGTGCTTACCAGTCTCTGCTCCCAGAGAAGCGTGGCCCATTAGCAAGAATCGTTGCTTCCAAAGAAAATTCCCAGCATTCATGATATCATTCCACCCAAAAGATACAAATGCAGGTTAAAAAAGAAGTGACAGGAAGGTGGTTGTTCAAGGAAAAGTGGGCTTTGGTCACTCAGCTTCAAATCACAAAATGTCATGAAAAGGCCTGGGGGATCCTTGAAAGTGAAGATTGTGGAAGCAGAGGTCAGATTATTAAGAAACATGTGGGATTGAGAGTTTAGAGAAAGCAGGCAGACAAAGACTGAAGGATCAGCAAGAGCCAGAGGGGACATAAACGGCAACAGAGAACCAGTAATAGGTGGACGAGGAGAAGAGCCAGGTGAGCGGTGAATACCAGGCTGGCAGAGGAGACCCTTATGTACATCTGCAAGGGTTCCCAGCAGTTCTGGAGGTAGCCTGTCACATGGGTAATTCCAGTTCACTGTCCAGCACAGATAAAAAGCTCTTCTTTCATCCTATCTATTCATAAAAAATAATTATATATCAACTGCCTATGGTGAACTCAGCTTCCCGGCTGGCTCAGTGGCAAAGACTATACCTGCCAAGCAGGAGACATGGGTTCGATCCTTGGGTTAGGAAGATCCCTTGGAGGAGAAAATAGCAACCCATTCCAGTATCCGTGCCTGGGAAATCCATGGACAGAGGAGCCTGGCATGCTGCAGTCCATGGGGTCACAGAAGAGTCGAACACAACTTAAGAGAGTAAACAACATGATGATGTCATCATCAGGGTGCTCTGAATAGAGACATAGATAGACAGACCCCATCATTCCTTTCACATAATTTACATTCTAGAGCAGATGTACTGAGTTGCCTGTCAATCACCAGCCACACAGGCTTGCACAGATACTGAAGGGTGGGCAGAGAGAGTTCTTCTGGGGCTGTGACAGTTGCCCCCAATTCAGGGGGACATTCCATCTGCCTTTGTCTCATCTCAAGATGGCCACCCATTCCCTATGGATGGCAGAATCCTCACCCACTGTAGAAGCACACTAAGGAGCCAGCGGAGGCCAGCCTAAGAGCCCTGTTCCCTGAGAGCTCTCACTGCATGGCATTGAGAAATCACACATCTCAGCATGAGAAGATCCCCGGTGGGGAGCAAGCACTGTTCTGGGTTCCGGCCCCTGTCTCCTCAGTGAAAACTGAGCTGTTAGAAACAGATGCTCTTATCAGGGTGCCGAAGCAGAACTTTCTCCAGGGATTTCTGAACATGGAACAGGAACATGAACATGGCCTGCTGAGTAATTTTGTTAAGAATAAAGAGACCAGAGCTTGTTGCCCTCCATGAAAGGTCAACTGTGCCCCTGCCTGATTCAAAGCCTGGCTCTGTGGACCTGATGTGCTCCCTAAATCTCTTCTAAGCTCTCTACTCTGGTTTCAACCTAACCAGACACTCCCTTTTCTCACTGCAGGTTACCATGCAGGCAGAGGCTGCTTCTAAATGATTCCTTTAAAAAAAAAAGAAAGAAAGAAAAGCCTACAAGCAACCAGTATTGACTGGCATTTCTCATAAGTTCAGTTTATAATGACAGCCTTCTTCCATCATGTGCATTGTTTGGTAGCTTCCTCTTATTGTCACCTGAATACTAATGAGAAACCTGTTCTCAATATCACAGCAATCGAGAGATTTTGAAATATAAATAGGGCCTAGAGAGAGGACCTGCCCGTCATAAGCAAGATCTAAAGTAATGAGATAGAAAAAAAATCTCCAAACAAAGGAAAATACGTGCATCTTTCTTCATACGCAATCTATGGATGAAAAGTAATACTCTTCTTTCTTTCTTTTTTTAACATAACAGTTTAGTAAGCCATGTAAGTTCTCATTCTGAGAAATAATTAGCGGGTAGAATTTGAAACTTGGAATCTCTGCTTCATTTGTATCTTAGCTCTGTCACATGGTAGGTAGCTGTGTGAATTTGCATGAGATATTTAATCACTTTTTTCTATCTCAATTCTATCATCTACAAAATGGAGGAAATAATCTTACTATGGCACTTCTTTGGTGGCTCTCTCTGTCTGCAGTGTAGGAGATCCAGGTTTGATCCCTGGGTTGGGAAGATCCCCTAGAAAAGGGAAAGGCTACCCACTCCAATATTCTTGCCTGGAGGATTCCATGGACAGAGGAGCCTGGCTGGCTACACTCCATAGAGTCACAAAGAATAGGACGCGACTGAGTGACTAACATTTTCAGTCCGACTATATTTGGAGCCAAAATAATATATAAGAGGTTTCTGATGTGCACTGAGCCCTCAAAAACTGCTAAACTGTCATATGAACAGTCACCTGAGCCTGGGATAAAGGTAGCTTCTGATCTGTGCTCATTCCCTCTGGTATCAGCAGCCAACAGGTGCAGGGAGCAAAAACCCTTCACAGAATCCTGCCTTCCCAAGGCCTATTCATTCTCTTCCACGTCCTCTGCATCTCCTCATTACATGTCATAGGCAGTTCCCACTCTCCAAATGGGCACTGGGTGGAAATAGAATTTCCCATTGCACGTGTGTGCATCTTAATAAATAAGACAAGGACAAAGAAAATAGGCTCTGCCAATATCCATACAGTCTTGATCCAACCCCCTCACTCCTCTAGTGTAGGAGTGTAAACTAGCAGGACTTTATGGGCCCTTCCTGAACCAACCCCTCAACTCCACGTCCTCCACCTGCCTCTTGTCTGTAGAAAAATTTTAGCCTCTTAGGCCTTCTCTGGTTTCCAAAGAGTAAATTTAATCAGAGAAGTGAGAAAATGCAGAAAAGGAAACAGTCAAGCAAGACAAAATAGTAATAACTTAGCCATTAAACTTTTAGTTTTTCAAGGGGTAAAGATGATATTCTGAGACATATCCTTTGAGCTGTTTTGCAGATCCTGTAATCCCCACAGTGTGGAAGAAGTTAACTGTATGCTGCCCACAAACACGTAGACTCCAGACCAGGTGGAACCAGAAGGTTGATGACGTTGACTCCTGACTACTTCACCACCAACAAATCAGAACATTCACAAGCTGATCACACACACCACATCACTCCCCTTCACCCTGGTTTGAAAAACCTTTCCCTGAAAACCTTCATGGAATTTGGGTCCTTTAAACATGAGTTACCTGGACTCTTTAGGGCTTCCCTGGTGGCTCAGCATTAAAGAATCCCCCTGCCAGTGCAGGAACCACAGGTTTGATCTCGGATCTCCAAGATCCCCTGGAGAAGAAAATGGCAACCCACTCCTGTTTTTTCACCTGGAAAATCCCATGGACAAAGGAGCCTGGTGAGCTATTATCACAGGGTCTCAAAGAACTGGATGTGACTTGGTAACTGAACAGCAACAATAGCCTGGACTCTGCAATAAACACCACACCTGCACCATAACCCAGGGTCAGTAGATTGGTTTTACTGCATGGAGGCAAGGGGACCCAAGTTTGGTTCTGTACAGGAGAAGCCTATTTCATGGAGATTATATGAGGAATTTTTCTGTACAGGAGAAGCCTATTTCATGGAGATTATATGAGGAATTTGAGAAAAGGGTAAGGTGGGATGAGAGGGATGAGACACCACAGCCAGGCCCCTTGTTTTAGCCATCTGTAATATTTGCAGCTTAACACTGGATAATTGCCTAAATTTTTGAATTAAAAAAATAAATACACACAAAATAGGGAGCTTAAAAAGATAGCTGGCAGATAAGTCTAACTGCTGTTAAAACTAATAACGACAGCACAAGAGAACAACAAAAATGCTGGGTATGAGATCTCTCCTGGGAGTGCCCTGGAAGGCCGCCCAGTGTGCCATCAGGGCTGCTGCTGCCTCTGTCAGAGTGATGAGCTTGGGGCACCTCTCTGGTCTCCTCTCAAGGAAGAGCTTGCATTGAGGCTGCAAGGTGCTAACAGCCTCCATGCATTCCTCCAGCAAGGTCTGCGTCTCTTCTCCCCTAGGAGCCCAGAAATAACAGAGCACTGCCAGCGGATAGGGCCTGGCTATTTCTGCCCATTACAATTTGTCTCCAAGGGCAATCTCTGCTCTGGTGTGCCCTCTAGGGTGGTCAGAGGGACAGCTTGGTCAGAGGTGCCCCCTGCTCAATCCTCCTTCTCCCAACCTCCGTTCCCCCACCTACTCCTTCCCTGCCCCAGGAGTCGGCCTGGCACTGCTGCATTGAGTCTGAAGGATTTCTTTGCTGTCTTGCTTCATTCTTCTTCTACCTTTCACAAGCCTTACCTCCCAATAAAGCTCGTGAACTCCTAACTTCAGTTCAGCCTCTGCTTCCTGGAGAACTCAAATGACACAGAAGGAACCTCCTGGATCTGGAAATTGGGTTTTGCTTCCCTGGTGGCTCAGCTGTAAAAAATCCACCGGTAATGCAGAAGACTGCCTGTCTCCAGTATTCTTGCCTGGGAAATCCCGTGGTCAGAGCAGACTGGGGTAGGCTATAGTCCATAATGTCACAAGAGTTGGACATAGCTTAGGAACTAAACCACTCCCACAGAAACTGAATAAACTGGATATCTATTATTTTTTTATACTTATTTAGTTGTCTACTTTTTGTTTCCTTGTATTTTTAATCATCAACATTCCACTTATTTTCTGCAGATTTCTCATTGCTTATATCGAAATTGTTTTCATATTATTGTTCACATAGAATCTTTGTTCATCACATCTTTACAATTCTTCCCTAACTTATCATCACACTAAACTGCTTTTCAAAAGATAAAGAACATGGAGTTATTTAATAAATTATGTATTGATTTTTTTACTCTGTATCAGCACTGCTAAGGTACTGAGGTATCTGCCTTGAGACTGATGGCCCAATTGTCCTACACTTGTGACACTTAGGGTTTCATGAGGGAGGAGATACATCACATAGCAAACCAACTGCCATCCTCAAGCACTGCTTGAACCTTCCCCAGGCTTTGTCCTTCACTTTATTCTCTGCTCTAATGTAACCTTACAGAGGTCCTCCATGCACACTCCAAGCAAACAGCTCTTTTCCTTCATCTCGCTGAGTCTTTCTTTCCTGCACTTGTTGCATCATCATATATAATCTAGAAAGATGGTACTGATGAACTTATTTGCATGGCAGCAATGAAGATGCAGACATAGTTGTGGACACAGTGGAGGAAGGAGAAAGTGGGCTGAATGGAGAGAGTATCATGGAAACATATACACTACCATATGGAAAATAGATAGCCAGTGGGGATTTGCTGTATGAATACAGGGAGCTCAACCCAGGGCTCTCTGAGGGCCTAGTAGGGTGGAAAAGGGTGGCAGATGTGAGGGAAGTTCAAGAGGGAGGGGACATACATATTCCTATAGTCGATTCATGTTTATATACGGCAGAGACCAACCCAATATTGTAAAGCAATTATCTTCTAATTAAAAACAAATAAATTTTTTAAAATTTTAGAAGAATAAATAAATAATTAAAAACCACAGTTGACATTTGAACAACATGAGTTTGAACTTCATGAGTTCACTTATATGCATATTTATTCCAATAGGACATACTACAGTACCACATAATCTGGGGTTGTTTGAATCCACAGATATGGAACCAAGGATACTGAAGAACCACGTATACAAGGGGACCCACTGACTACAAGTTATACTCAGAATTTTGACTCTGTGGAGTGTCAGTGCCCCAACCCACACATTGTTTAAGGGTCAACTGTATATATATTTGTTTATTGTTTAATCTGTATTCCTGCTAAAGAGGAAGCTTCATGAAGCCAGAAATTTTGTTCAAATCTCCAGTTACTAAAGCAGTGACTTTCCCTTAGAGCGGGACTCCATCCACACTGTGACATGAAAACAATAACAATTTATTTGCTTCCCTGGAATAAAAGAAATAAGATTATCTGAAATATAAAATTATATTCACTACTGACATGACAGATCTCCTCCTACATGCATCTTACTCTGAAAACTTAGATAACGATAGTATGAAGCCATGAAAAAGAGAAAACATTTTGAAAATTGCAATATTTTAATAATTCACATAATTTTTTAAACTGTCCACTATTATGTTTCCGATGTCTCAATTTATCAGTCAATAAAAGTGTTATATAATATGTATAAAATTCATAATATATACATGTATATAAATATGAAATTTTTGCCTGTATATAGGTATGTGTTAAAAACATTTTTTCTGATAGATTATGCACTCAAATATATTTAATAACCTGGTAGGCTGCAGTCCATGGGATCACTAAGAGTCGGTGATGACTGAGCGATTTCAATTTCACTTTTCACTTTCATGCATTGGAGAAGGAAATGGCAACCCACTCCAGTGTTCTTGCCTGAAGAATCCCAGGGACAGAAGAGCCTAGTGGGCTGCCTTCTATGGGGTCGCAAAGAGTCACACACGACTGAAGCAACTTAGCAGCAGCAGCTCTAGATGTGAGTTTTAAATTGTCTACCCACTCCAGTATTCTTGCCTAGAGAATCCCAGGGATGGGGGAGCCTGGTGGGCTGCCGTCTATGGGGTCGCACAGAGTCGGACACAACTGAAGTGACTTAGCAGCAGCAGCAGCAGCAGCAATATTATAGAAAATGTTAAGAGCTATATTGAATCTTCCTTTCACTGATATGTTGAATTCTTAACCTCCAGCACCTCAGAATATGACTGTTTGGTTATATGATGTTCAAAGAGGTAATTAAGATAAGGTGACTAATGTGACTGATGTCCTTATAAGAAGAGAATATTGATATGCAGAATTAAGACTACATGAAGACACACAGAAAAGGTGATTATCTATAAGTGAAGGAAGGAAGCCATAGAAGAAACCAATTCTGCCAACAGCTTCATCTCAAGTCTGCTGGCTTCCAAGACTGTAGGGAAATAACTTCTGAGTTTAGTCGACCCAGTATGGTATTTGTTATAGAAGTTCTAGCAAACTAATAGAGAAGATTATACAGATTTAGGTAAAATTCTACATTCTGTCCTTACTTTTCTCATAATAGTGATTTTCTTTTTAAAATAATTATGTTATACTTGGGCTTCCCTGGTGGCACATATGGTAAAGAATCCACGTGCCCTGGGGGAGACCTGAGTTCAATCTCTGGGTTGGGAAGATCCCCTGGAGGAAGACATGGCAACCCACTCCAGTATTCTTGCCTGGAGAATCCCCATGAACAGAGGNATACTTGGGCTTCCCTGGTGGCACATATGGTAAAGAATCCACGTGCCCTGGGGGAGACCTGAGTTCAATCTCTGGGTTGGGAAGATCCCCTGGAGGAAGACATGGCAACCCACTCCAGTATTCTTGCCTGGAGAATCCCCATGAACAGAGGAGCCTGGTGGGTTACAATCCATGGGATCGCAAAGAGTCAGACATGACTAAGTGAGTAACATTCATGCACTTGCTCATGAATGATACATATATATAAATTATCTATGCTTGCATTTAGAACTCTTTAGAAATAACAGAGATATCACATAGTTTGAGATCACCAAATACCTATATTTTAAAATACCTGTGTTGAAATTCTTATGTGTAATTATAATTTTGTCTGTCCTTACTAATTATTTTAAGTGGAAAACTTTAATGCTTAACCACAACAGTTTAGGTAACAAAGTAAATATTCATCCTCAAGTTGTGGGTCTGTTTTGTGTTTATTATTGAAACCCATCTGTTTGTTTGGAAATTGAAACCAAGTAGATTGCTAGGGACACATTACTGAGAAGAGCTGGCCTTTCGTGGTCTGTCTGGTGATACACTGGGTTCAGGCCCATGAATGTGAGTTATCACAATGTCTCAGCCTCAGCCACAACTCAACATCAAGCATCTTGTAGATGCTATGGAAATACTGGCATTGCCAAATGAAACTGATACCCAGAAACAAATAAAAAGATTGGAATTTATTCTACTTTCTGTGACAAACCAGTCACAAAATCTGTAAAACAATACAGCTCCAGAACTATGGATTCTAGCCAGAATTTAATAAGAAATATATACATACATCTGATTATAAATGCTCCAGTTAAATTATTTTAAAATTCCTGGGTAAAAAGCAATCTTACAACAGATATAGAGATGAGCCAAGCTAGCACTAATACTGAAGAAAAAATAAACCAGCTAAGGAATGTTCTTTTTTACCCACCAATATCCTTAGGACCCAGTCCAAGGTATTGGTTGACATTTTGACTCACAGATTAGAAGGTTATTTAATGGGGTGAATCAAGGAGTAGATTCTCATTTGAAAGGATAACATTATTAATAATTTTATTGCATACCATAGGCTATGGTTTTTCCATATGGTCATGTATGGATGTGAGAGTTGGACTGTGAAGAAAGCTGAGAGCCAAAGAATTGATGCTTTTGAACTGTGGTGTTGGAGAAGACTCTTGAGAGTCCCTTGGACTGCAAGGAGATCCAACCAGTCCATTCTGAAGGACATCAGCCCTGGGATGTCTTTGGAAGGAATGATGCTAAAGCTGAAACTCCAGTACTTTGGCCACCTCACGTGAAGAGTTGATTCATTGGAAAAGACTCTGATGCTGGGAGGGATTGGGGGCAGGAGGAGAAGGGGACGACAGAGCATAAGATGGTTGGATGACATCACTGACTCGATGGACGTGAGTGAACTCTGGGAGTTGGTGATGGACAGGGAGGCTTGACGTGCTGCGATTCATGGGGTCTCAAAGAGTTGGACATGACTGAGTGACTGAACTGATACATCTCAGTCATCACAGTGGACAAAAAGGCACAGATGTTTCATTAGAAGCTAGAAAGGAATTTATTAAATAGAAGCTAGAAAGGAATTTATTAAATTAATTGTCATGTAAATTTTATATTTAGTAAAGTATCTAAAAGCAAATAAATCTTTCCAAAAAGGTTAAGCTGGGCCTTTCAAGGGGGAAGCCTAACATCAATACTGACTATCAACAGTTTCTCTTCTTTCATTCTCCCCTGAATCTATACCAGTAAACATTTCACCATGCACCCCAAATCTCAAAGATCTAAGTGGAAATCAACCCTAAATATTCATTGGAAGGACTGATGCTGAAGCTGAAACGCCAATACTTTGACCCACCTAATGTGAAGAGCTAATTCATTGGGAAAGATCCTGATGCTGGGAAAGATTGAGGGCTAGAGTAAAAGGAGGTGACAGAGGATGAGATGGCTGGATGGCATCATTGACAAAATGGACATGAGTTTAAGCAAACTTCGAGAGATAGTGAAGGGCAAGGAAGATTGGCATGCTGTAGTTTATGGTATCACGGAGTAGGACACGACTTAGCAACTGAATAGCAGCTATGAAACTAGTACAGTATTGATCATTATTACTTACATTGATTCTGTCAAACAGCTCTTATAGAAGTCTACTCCTGGTCAATTTCCAGTTCTCATTATTACATGACTCATCAGTGACTTGGACAGAGTTGTTAACTCCTTCCTGTGTGGAGCCCCCTTTTCCCCATCTCCTAGGAAACACCACCTTCTTCCTACTCTTTGATCTCCTTGGGTGGTTCTTCATTTCTCTGGACTCAGAATTACCGCAGGTTTGTCTTTGGTCCACTTCTCTATCTCTATTCATTCCTGATGATCTCATCTGGTTTCTTGGCTTTGCCTGACATTTACATGCTGCACCTTCAAACTTAAATCCCAGCCTCTGTGTGCTCTAAACCACAGACCCATTGATCAAACTACTTGCCACCTCCACTTGGATATCTAAGGATATCTAATAGCCCCCAGAGTTAACATCTCCCAAAACTAACTGATTTCTACATAGCCTCAAACAGACTCCTCTTCCAATATTAGGATCCCTGCGTGTTAATAGGACGTTCCTATTTTTCAACTGCTCCATCCTTCAAGCCATTCTTTCCTGCTCTGCCTCCCTATCTCACACCTTACTTCTATTCAGTGTAAATAGTGTTGTCAAATATATCCATAATCTGATTCTCCTTACCAACTGCATCACTGTGAACTGTTCCATACTACCACCATCTCTCTCCTAAGTACTTGTAGGTGGTTAGGGTGCAGATAAATGGCACCCCAATCCAGTACTCTTGCCTGGAAAATCCCATGGACGGAGGAGCCTCGTAGGCTGCAGTCCATGGGGCCGCTGAGAGTTGCACATGACTCAGTGCCTTCACTTTCACTTTCATGCATTGGAGAAGGAAATGGCAACCCACTCCAGTGTTCTTGCCTGGAGAACCCCAGGGACAGGGGAGCCTGGTGGCCTGCCGTCTATGGGGTTGCACAGAGTCGGACATGACTGAAGCGACTTAGCAGCAGCAGCAGGGTGCAGATAAGGTCAAAAGGCAGATAAGTGACGACAAAGGGGAAAGCCAATGCATGGCTTGAGGTCATTGAGAAGTAAAGCTAGTTGTGTGGGTTCTTTGGATTGGCAGACCCCTAGGATCACAGGAAGTAGCCAGGGGTCAGTTCCCCCAGGGAAGACTGTGGGCAGTAGAAATACATGAGTCATCCGTCTCCTGTCACCTAATTTATCAGGCTGTTGTTCAGTCTCTAAGTTGTGTCCAACTCTTTGTGACGTCATGGACTTGTAGCATGCCAAGCTTCCCTGTCCTTCACCATCTCCCAGGGTTTGCTCAAACCCATGTCCATTGAGCCGATGATGCCATCCAACCATCTCATCCTCTGTCCTCCCCTTCTCCTCCTCCCCACACTCTTTCCAAGCGTCAGAGTCTTCTCCAATGAGTTGGCTCTTCACATCAGGTGCCCAAAGTATTGGCGTTTCAGCTTAAGCATCAGTCCTTCCGATGAGTATTCAAATATTCAAAATTGATTTCCTTTCGGATTGACTGGTTTGATCTCCTTGCAGTCCGAGGGACTCTTTTTTTAAAACATTTTTTATTTTTTTAAATTTAACTTTATTCATTTTAATTGGAGGCTAATTACCTTACAATATTGTATTGGTTCTGCCACACATCAACATGAGTCTTCCACGGGGGCACACGTCTTAGTCTTCTCCTGCACTACAGTTCAAAAGCATACATTCTTTGGTGCTCAGGTGGTCATGGTGTAATACATATATTTATTTAGATTTTGATAAAGACCAAAATAATAACAGATTCATAATTAGGCCTTTGAGATGTTGGGTTCATGGGTTTATATTCCAGTATTAAGTTATTTAAGTAACTATATGTATAGAGGTGGACCATGCTTAGATCAATGAAATTAGTGCATCAAAAGTCAAGGACCATTAATGCAAACCTTTGTACCTTAAATATAAGACAAGATGAAAAAGTTTAAGTAAATAGGGCCTTCCTCTTGGAAACAGAATGCCTGGAGGATGAAGCAATTAACAAATACTCAACAAGGAAGGATATTATCCTCAGGAGGGATATCAGAGCATTTTTGGACAAAACTTGAAGTATGTAAATGCTGAATTCTTGCCTTCTTTGTTCTAAGCCTATGTATACTCTGTTATCATGCTTTCTCCCTCAGCCATCTCTCTATGAAAAACTGCTCAGGGAAAGGCTCTAAGGCCACAGGTACCTGTGTCCTTGTTAGCTCAGTGTTATATCCCCAAAGTGCTTAGAATCATAAACCTTATATGAAGCTGTAGACTGAATGCCCATCACTCAAATTAACTGCTAGAATATTCATGAAAGTATAGAAGGAAAATATTTTCAGATATGAATTTTTCCCAAGTACAATAAAAGTCATAAAATCATGTGTCTGTACACATATGCATGCACTTATAACTAGATTTACCTTTGATATGCTGATAAAGAAAAGTGAAAGTGAAGTCATGTCCGACTCTTTGCGACCCCATAGACTGTAGCCTAGCAGGCTCCTCTGTCCCTGGGATTTTCTGGGCAATAGTACTGGAGTAGGGTGCCATTTCCTTCTCCAGGGGATCTTCCTAACACAGGGCTTGGACCCGGGTCTCCCACATTATAGACAGACATTTTACCGTCTGAGTCACCAGGGAAGTCCAGAGATAATAATTCTCTAACTAATACAGTTCAAACACTAAGGGGAATCTGTAAAGCATTTTAAATTAGAAGATCCACTCAGTCAATTAGTGCCACTCTCTGTGATAATCTTTATAATCAAGGCCTACTGTCTTTTTCTTAAAAATCTGTTGTTCAGTCACTGAGTCATGTCTGATTCTTTGCACCCATGGACTGCAGCATGCCAGGCTTCTCTGTCTTTCACTCTCTGCTGGAGTTTGCTCAAACTCATGTCCATTGAGTCATTCATTATTCATAGCCATTATTCTTAATAATAAATAACATCTGTTTATTGTGCTCTATGCAGATAACTTATAAACCTTAATTTTAATTCCTTGTGTGGCAGGTATTATTACCTCATTTTTTCAGATAAAACTTTGACTCAGAAGTGCTAAATGAATTTCTCGATCACAGAGGTAGTTTGTGGTAGAGCTGAGAATTGAACTAGTCAGTTCGAAATACCCTATTTAAATGCCTGTAAGAAAACGACAAAATGTCTTGGGGGCTGTTGACAGCAGGTAGAGGGCTGTCCAGTTAAGAAGGAAGAAACACTTTTGCAGGACCAGCATGTTCAGGATGCATATGACAACCATAAAGGGAATGGGAGCATTCGAGTCCAGGGGCCCTTTGCAAGAAACATGTTTGACTGAAGCATGGACTGTGCCCAGAGGTAATAGTTAGCCTGATTACAGAGGACTTTCATCACAAATAAGTTTATATACCTAATTGGATAAGCATGGTAATTGGCCTCACTTATTAAACATTTGCTCCATGCCAGGCAGTTACTGTGTTTTTACTCATGTGATGATAATCTAGTAGGAGTATATCCTGACACGGAGCAACATGAGTGGAACTGTCATTACCCTTGACTCTTTGCAATTTGTGCCACCATTCTGAGGTCAGAACCTATTTATCCCCCCTCCAAAACTATCACAGTATGTCTGAAATCACCAGCAATCAGTTTTTACTTTTCATTTTTCATTATTCATTAGAACGTTACTTATAATCAGGAATTCTACCAAATTACCAGCAGCACACAATTATGGCAAAAGCCAGACAGAAACCCATGGACACCAAACTTTAAGAATAAATATCCAAGTCAGCATTCAGGAGGCCAAGTAGAGGACAGCAATAGAAAATCAAGCACAAGGGCAACACAAAGACTGGTTGAGGGCACAAGGCTTTCTTACTTTCTAACTTCTTGGGAGGGTGGTACCCCTCCCACTCAGCCCTGCTGGCAGAGCCAGCTCAGGATATGGGGCTGCACAAGCAAAATTTCACAGCTGCCTCAGAATATTAGGAGATAAAAAGACTCTTCCCCTGATTAGACAGTATCTTAAATTATACCTGTGTTCCTCACGTAGAAATAAGATGGTCTAAATTCAGACATCAACAATTTGTGTGGATTGATTGTAAAAAGGGCAAAATGCAATGTAATATTTTTATGTTGACCTATACATGTGCAAAAGGTAATTTGGATCTGCTGTAAGCAAACTGTCCAGAGCATCCTGAACTCTGCAGCTGCCATGAGAGAGGAACACTCCTGATATGTAGGTCTGCCCTTGGATTCCTCTGCTGGCTCCTTGCTGACAATTATTTGCTAAGTATTGCAGTATGAGCCGGGTGACAAGAGAGCGGCTGAGATATCAGGCAACTATATAACCTTGTCCCAGCCTCATGACTGCTAAAGAGCTCTTGTTGAACTTGTCTTTTTGAAAGGGAAAAAAAAAGCATTATGAAACTGATATGTATACCCAGAACTCATATCAAAGCTGACACATCAGATACACATTCAAACTACTATGCTGGGCTGTGATGATAATTATTCTGACGGTTGGTATCATTGTGTTCACACTATTACCCAGAAAAATTGCACCTTGAGATTGTTGTGTTGATTCAGATTTGAATCTATTCATATCTAGAGCATAGAGAGATACCAAAATAATTTCAAAATCTTTCCTCAGTAGAAGATATACTATCAGGCACATCTCTAAAACAAGATTGAACTAAAGCATAATTTAGTGACCCAGGAGAAAAGAACTTGAGTTAAACCTGCGAGTTTTTCGCTAGCAAGCTTTTGAGGACGTTAACTTCTCTTTCTTCATATCTGTTAAAATGTGGATAATAAGAACAACAGACAAAAGAGAACAGATTAGGTACAGTGTAGATTTCATTCTCCTTAAAAAA
This sequence comes from Oreotragus oreotragus, assembly GCA_006410675.1. Classification (NCBI taxonomy): domain Eukaryota; kingdom Metazoa; phylum Chordata; class Mammalia; order Artiodactyla; family Bovidae; genus Oreotragus; species Oreotragus oreotragus. The sequence continues at coordinate 257,744 of SJYX01017430.1, forward strand.
AAGGTTAGAAAATGCTGTGAAGCAAATGAGTGTCCAGAATAAGGATATGTCTATTTTATTATTTATGTATAGAAATGTGTAAAGGTCAAGATTAAAATATTGTTGAAGGAAATTCGGGGGAAATATTTTGAAATCTTCCCATAGAAAAGTTGGAATGTTAGACATAATAGAGAACTTAGAGGTCATCCAATTCATTGGTTCCCAAAATATGGTCCCTAGACCAGCATCATCAGTATCATTTGGAAACTGCCTGCTAATGAATCTGCCTGTAATGCAGGAGACACAGGAGACTCGGGTTCTACCCCTGGGTGGGGAAGATCCCCTGAAGGAGGAAATGGCAACCTACTCCAGTATTCTTGCCTGGTAAATCCTGTGGACAGAGGAGCCTGGAGGGCTATGGTCCATAGAGTCGCAAAGAGTCAAGACACAGCTGAGCATGAAAATGCATAAACAAATTCATGATTATCTGTATTAATATAGTCTTTTTTACTCTCTAAAGTTTTAAATTGCTTGTTATATTTCTCATATTTTATGCCATTTATACTTGTTTCTCAAATGCAATAAATCATCATGCCTCCCAGCACCTGAAAGACTAAGTCCCGATGGTTTTTAGAACATATACTAAGAAGATAAAATCATTTTTCTTAATTTTTCCACTTTTCAAAAAATATTTCATGGTGCTCATTGAATTTTACCGAATCTTCTTTCAGAATTTTAAAGTTATACTTCTAATTTGAGAACTGTAAGCAACTAACCTTTACTTATCATTGGAAATTGAAAAAATAAACCCATGACTAAATAAGCCTGAAATAAGGGTCACTTAGAATAAAATAATTTTTTTAACATAACAGTCTTTTCAACCATATAACAGAGAATGTCAGATAATTATATTCTATGATTCTGGAAAATACTTATGGCAAGATTCTATGGATATATACCTGCATTTCTCTCCTCTTCGGGCAAGAGGCCATTTAGAACCAGGAAAGTAAAAGAAAAAAGAAAAGCAATTAGTTTCAGTTAACGTGGTATTTTCCTGGAGAAGGAAATGGCGACCCATGCCAGTACTCTCGACTGGATAATCCCATGGATAGAGGAGCCTGGCAGACTATAGTCCACGGTGTGCAAAAGTCAGACATGACTGAGTGACTGACTCACACACACACACACACACACACACATACACACACACACACTATGTGGTATTTAGGAAAGTGGCAGATGTTTCAGAGTCAAAGATGGCCACAAAGGCTGTAAGACATTGGCTATGTTGGTCAGTTGCTCTGGAAGTTGTCTTTCCCACTTCAGGACTGAGGATGATAGTAATATTTGCTTCATAGAATTACCATAATAAATAAAAAGATGCCACATACTGAGTCTAGCAATGTCATCCATATCGATAGCTATTATGTACAGACATCAACAGTAAATATCCATTCAAGTTTAGCTATTAGATTCAAATGCTTTTTTATTCTCATCAAAAGACTACATAATCCTACATGAGTGTTCCTAACATATATGAATGTGTATATATGTAGGTGTATGTGTGTGTGTGTGTGTGCATGTTTTTGTATTTTCAGCACCCTTGATTATCCCCTCATTTTCTCTGATTTGGGGACAGTTTTTATCCTTGTAATTCTGTTTATATTTATTAATATTTCCAATATGTTTTTCAAATTGTGCCCAAATTGCCATATATTCACTTTTAAATGGTAACTCATCTTTTTAGAATTTATAGACAGTTTATGAGACATTCCATCTAAAAAGTATGCCAGTTTCTATCTGCAATTATGGAATGACAGTTATTCACAAGCGAATTGTTCAATTTTAGGTATTGCCTTAGCACATCAGAACACTTATCACCTTGTGAATGTAGCTACTAGGATAAATTGCCATATATTCACTTTTAAATGGTAACTCATCTTTTTAGAATTTATAGACAGTTTATGAGACATTCCATCTAAAAAGTATGCCAGTTTCTATCTGCAATTATGGAATGACAGTTATTCACAAGCGAATTGTTCAATTTTAGGTATTGCCTTAGCACATCAGAACACTTATCACCTTGTGAATGTAGCTACTAGGAAAACCTAAGTGTTGTGTGGGGGTATTTATGAGATGTCCTTGAAAGAAAACAGTTATAGGCTAAGCTATTTGAACTTGATGTTATAAAGAGCCTGACCCTTGGTACTAGTATGATTGCAAGTTAGAAGATAAAGGATGGATATAATGTTTATACTCAAAATAAGCAATGAGTATCTCCTTATATTTAACTTATTCAACAATTTTAAGAAAAGAAAACCTCATTAATTAATATCCAGATGGTGGTAATTCACATAGTCTTTCATATTCAAACACTGGTATACTTATTCTGAAAACATTTTGGATTTCGCTAATTGTAAATCCATCTATGTAAAAAGAAAGATGCGTGTAAATGGCACCAAGTTTTTGGTTAAAAATAAAATAAAATCAATATGCATTCATGTTTCTAAATATCTGGATAGCACATCACTTTGGCCAATAACTTCTGCCTGGCTTTTAAACTTTTCTTCAGGATGTTTAAATGTCACACACTTGGCTAAACTCTGGTGTTAATTTTGTTACATTATAATGAGCATGGATTCTGGAGATAATCAACCTAAGTGTGAATCCTAGCTCTCACAGTTTATGCTCTGTGTAACTGAGGGAAATCCATTTAGCCTCAGCAACCCCATTTCCACATCTAGGAAGTAACGATAACAAAATTCTCACCTTACTGAGCTTCAGAAGACTTACTTAAAATAATTCCATACCATGTTTAGCATATTTCTGGCAAACTGTTGTTACCTGTTATTATTACTAACAGTACTTTAACTATTATTTTTATTATTAAGTATTTAAATATGTTTAGAAAAATATTTAAGAATATTTAAAGAAAGAAGAATTGCCTCATTTTAGCCCATGCGAAAGGGCCCTGAACATATTTACTTAATGCACAGGTGTCCAATAAGAATCAATCAAACCTTATGCATTTGCTAAATTTTTATTGTGAAGATATTACAAAGCACTATTATTACCTGTTTGAAAATTACCATTTATTTTAAAGTCTTGCTGAAGAGATATAGCTGAAAATATTTTCCATGAAGAGGTAAAACCATGATGACTATTATAGAGTTAAATTGCTGTACTCATACTGAATCACTGAGAACTCTGAAATAATAGCATTTGGAAAAATAAAAAACAAAGTCACAGCCTTTAGTATTCTACACGGTATAGAGTGACCCACAGGGAAATATAGTGCATTTCACGACTCTTTTACAAACCCAAAAGATGTATTCAAATTACCTCCAAATAATTTTAAGGCAACGATAAACATATCTCTGTTGATCCAGAGGGATGATCTCAACTTCCCATTTCTTGGCTAAGGAGGATTAACATAATCAAGATGAATATCCTTTCCTAGACATTTCCCTATTGTAGACATGTCTAAAGCTTTATGAAAAATCATGAGATAGAGGCAACCATTTCATTTTTCCTGGGGTTATGAGAGATGGGGGTGGGAAGGAGACTTGTGAGCAATTATCATTTATAAAAAAAAAAAAAATAAGTGAGCAAAGAGCTAGAAGAGTATTATTTGGGCCCATCTCAAAGTGTGTAAAAGCTACAGGGCAAGTCAGTGACCCCCAGAGTTGCTACACAATTAAATCACCTGGACTTAAGAAAAGAAAGATTGTGATCTACAGCTTGCATCTCAGATTAATTATATCAAAATGTTACAGGTGGGAGCAAGGCATCAGTATTTCTAAAAGACTTCCAGCATATTCTTCTGTGTGTCCACGTTTAAACTGACCACTGATTTAAGTGTGAGCTTACAGACCTCTGCCCTAGACTCTGCCCTCTTTTCATATATATAACATCAATTTGCTAACTAAAGATTTTTACACTAAAGCAAATATTTAGGCAAAACCATCTGGGGTTGGCTCATGTCCATGAATTTTGGCTTTTCTATGAAGTAATACTTAAGTAAAGTGAGGATTTTTTAAAAAGATACCAGTGTATCTGGCAACATTTCAAACTTTGTGAGCGACACAAGCAAGATTGCTACAAAGGAGGTGGGGTGCCAGCAATGATGGGACCGGAAAGGTTATTAAAAGAGGGAGTTTAGATTGTGCCTGGTAAAAGTAGTCTTTACAATGATAGTCACGTCAAATGCCTTTAACTTGTATCTTATTAAGCAAAGGAAATGCTATTTCCAAATATGCACAAAAAGCTATTCCATTCAGATTTCTCTGAAGCAAAATTTTTTTGTGTTTTACATTCCAGTGTCCCTCAAGGTTTTTGACAAATGATACCCAATCTGATGAGACTGTGTGAGAAAGTGCTACTTAATAGAGAAGTTTCTGTTTTTGTTTTGTTTTTAATTAGAGTACAATTATTTTACAATGTTGTGTTACTTTCTGCTGTACACAACCTGAATCAGCTATGTGGATACATATATCCCCTTTCTTTTGAGCCTCCCTCCCACCACTCATCAGAGAAGTTTGGATCTATCATGTTTCTATTTATTTCCAAAGACTGATAAGCAATTTTCAAATGTTTCCTGAGAGTGCCATGAGCATCACGGGAGGTAAAATGGAAATTGTACTTCTCTCAAAATGATCTTAGCTTATCATCCGTTGTGTGTCTGTGCTCAGTCTTGCAACCCCATGGGTTGTAGCCCACCATGCTCCTCTGTCCATGGAATTCTCCAGGCAAGAATATTGGAGTGGGTTGGCACTTCCTTCTCCAGGGGATCTTCCTAACCCAAGGATCCAACACACATCTCTTGTGTCTCTTGCACTGGCAGTTCAGTTCAGTCGCTCAGTCGTGTCTGACTCTGTGACCCCATGGACTGTAGCACACCAGGCTTTCCTGTCCATCACCAATTCCCAGGGCTTGCTCAAACTCATGTCCATCGAGTCAGAGGCAGGTGGATTCTCTACCACTGAGCCACTTGGGAAGCCCCTTAGGTTATCTAATGCTATGTAATTTAATTGTTCTGTGTGATTTTTTTTTATTAAAACTACAAGACTAGCTCTTCTTTCTTTTTCATTTTTAAGACCCCTACAGCTAAATTAGAATGAACATTCCCTGAGAAATATTTAAGACACTGACAGTTTTATAAAAATAAATTATTTAAATAAATCATTTCAAGCAAACCTCAATGACTACTTTCCAAATTAAAGAAAGGAATTAGATAACACACTGTAATGAAAGTTTGATAAATAAATAAAGTGAAAGTCATTCAGTCATGTCCAACACTTTGTGACCCCATGGACTATACAGTCCATGGAATTCTCCAGGCCAGAGTACTGAAGTGGGTAGCCTTTTCCTTCTCCAGAGGCTCTTCCCAACCCAGGGGTTGAACACAGGTTTCCTGCATTGTAGGTGGATTCTTTACCAGCTGAGCCACAAGGGAAGCTCCAAAATACTAGAGTGGGTAGCCTATCCCTTCTCCAGTGGGTCTTTCCAACCCAGGAATCTAACTGGGGTCTCCTGCATTGCAGGTGGGTTCTTTACCAACTAAGCTATCATGCTTCCAAATAAATAGGAACTCCCTTTTGGAATTCTACAATATAGCAGTCATGAAAACACTTTGTATCATATTACTTATTAAAAGCTGAGAAGGCCAACTATTGGAAGTTGAAAAACAAACTTTAAGCTTTTTCACAATATTTTGTCCAGTACAACATGAGCTTGGCTAGGATTATAACTTTAATGACTCTTGTGTTCAGACTAGAAGTATACGTGCTCCCATTTTAAAACATTCATAAAAGGATGGGGTATAGATACTTTCTTGACTTGCATTTTATTGCTTAGCTGTAGCTCTTTGCATAGTTATTCAAATAGATTGCCTTTTATATGCTGAACTGTGCATGAAGGCAAGATATTATTTTTCCCACTGGTGACACAATATAGAATGCATATCAAGATAAAGTAGAAGATTGTGTTTTTCTATAATTTTCATGATTCTGCCTGCAGCTATTTAGAAAATAGGAAAGAAATGGGTTTTGTAAACCTATGCAGTTTTAGAAAGGTAGGCTGCTAGAACACTTTCTTAAAAATAAAATAACTTTCAGCAGGTTGTGGAAGTGAATGGAAAGGGAATTTGGGTAAAAAAGGAAATTAAGTTTATGAAAATAATAATTGGTTATTTCTCTTTCTTTGGCTTACATTTTTTTACTATTAAATACTGTCAAGTTTTGAGAGATAGTTAAACTGTCTTATCCACACTATCTGTGGATCAGTTTATGATTTTAAGCACTGGGCTATCATGTGAACCCACAAATGTTCCATTCAATGAGGATTTCTTGTGTGAGTGTGTATGTGCGTGTGCAGTGTGTACCTCTGTTTCAACAACCAATTAGCTTTTTAATCTTTCACCTTGACTGTTTTTTTTTTCTTCTTCTCTTTTTCTACGTAGATTTCATACATTTGTGGTTTGTGGTGTCAACTGAGTATTAAAATACACTGTTTGTGTTTAGTTGCTAAGTAGCGTCCAGCTCCTTTGCAAGTCCATGGACTGTAGCCCCCCCAGGCTCCTCTGTCTCTTGGATTTCCCAGGCAAGAACACTGGAGTGGGCTGCCATTTCCTCCTCCAGGGGATTTTCCCACCCCAGGGATAGAACCTGTGCCTCCTGCATTGTCAGGTGGACTCTACCACTGAGCCACCAGGGAAGCACTATGCTAAGTGTTAATTCCGAATGATTCAAATATTTCTGCTATATCATTAAAATTTTGGTAGCCTGATTATACCTTGGGTTTGGGAGCCTTTGGTGGGGACTGGATGTTTTGTTTCCACTTCTCTCCATAAAGATTTCTGCTAGCGAAAACAAAACTCAAGCTTGGTAATTATAAGAGATTTTGCCTGTATCACACCTTGGCCACTCCTTAACTAGGAAGGCTAATTTGGGTGGAGACAAATTGAAAACACTTGATCCTTCAGTTTCCTTGGGAAAAAGAGATTAGCCAGAGTTTCTGCACTGTGAAGACAGAGTCACTCCCACAACTTCCTGGGCTACCAGCACTTTACCCTTGGGGACAGACACTTGGTGGACCAAGGGAAAGGCCTACTCTCTATCTCAGTGTGTCCTAGTGAGCCCTTGGCATGGTCAAGCAAAGGGAAGCGAACATTGTCCTATATTATCAGACAGTGTGCGTTTTTTTTTTCGCTTTTTTTCTCAAAGCAGTACTTTTATGCAAGTATTTTATTTTTTCTTGACGTATAGCTGATTTACAATATTAGTTTCGGGTGTACAACATAGTATTCAATATTTTTCTAGATTATACTCCACTTAAAGTTGTTTCAAAGTAAGGACTGTATTTCCCTGTGCTATACAGTATTTTCTTGATGCTTATGTATTTTATACATAGTAGTTTGTGTCTCTTTGGAGAAGGCAATGGCACCCCACTCCAGCACTCTTGCCTGGAAAATCCCATGGTCAGAGGAGTCTGGTGGGCCACAGTCCATGGGGTCGCACAGAGTCGGACACGACTGAAGCGACTTAGCAGCAGCAGCAGCAGCAGCAGTTTGTGTTTCTTAATCCCTTCTCTCTCACCCTTATCTCCCCTCCCTGTTCCCCACTGGTAACCCTTAAACCTAGAGAGTATTAGGCTCTCTAAGTGAAATAAGTAAAAAACAAATACTGTATAATATCTTATAGGTGGAATCTAAAAAATACAGCAAACAAATGTCAGAACAGAACAGAATTAGACTCACAGATACGAAGCAAGTATTTAGTTTCATTTGACTAGTGATGAAACATATTCAAAAAGTTTGAGAGGTTTCCTCAAAGTCACAATTAGTGAGCAGCTAAGCCAGCTTTGCAAGCAAAATGTGTCTTGCTCCCACATCTGTGGAACTATCTCATTTGCAACTGATTAGGAAGGGATTTAAGAAATCCACAGTCCACATTTGTGCCCTAAGGCAGGTCCTAAACTGGTTTTCTCCCATTCTTTCTGGAGTCCTTGCTTTGCTCTGGAAATCTGTGTATTCAGGTATAGACCTTTCTTTCAAAACTGTTCTAAAGCTATTTTGAGTTCTTTACATTTTCTCTTCTATAGTCATGGGTTTCAGAGGTCTAGCAAAATAGTTGGTATTTAAATTGCTTTCAACAAATCTTGTTATTTTTTCTTACTCTATCTTCCATCTGCTCTGCCTGCTACTGGTGTTCTTTATTGTTCAGAAAATCTTTTTAGAAGTTTAAAATGAGGTAGACCATCTTCCAATGGGCTCCTGACGCTTAACTTGCAAACACTGAGAGGTCTTTCATCACAGAACTTAATGACTGAAATAATAATAGCCAGGTGCTCTTCTAAGATCTTTACATATTGGGTTGACCAAAACATAAGATGTTATGGAAAAAGAAAAAAAAAAGAACTTTTGGCCAACACAATGTATTGATTTATTTAATTCTAAGTACAACCTGATGAAACACGTACTATTTATCATTCCTGTTCAACAAAACAGAAAATGAGGCAAAATGCTGCAACTAACCCAAGTTCACACCACTAGTAATTGGTAGAACTGGGATTTTAAGGAAGAAACAAACATTACTCACGTTTTCCTCCAGCCAAGTTCAAGTATTTGTAGATGCCTACCTTGCTCAAACTTGTAGGTTTCCTAAGGATAAAAGAGACTTAGCTGTCATACATTGGAATAGCAGGAAGGTAACAACTTTGCACATCTCTTAGGAAATGGAAATGGGGAATACTCTTACCATTTGCCATCAGATTTTGAAAAGTTAAATTGATAAAAGGTGCTGAAACTTGATAACAAAAGGTTTTGGGGAACTGAATTACAGGTGATTTGGGAAACAGTAAAATGCAAATCAAGACACAATATGTCATATATTATAAAAAAATTATATGAATTTACACATGATAGCAGCTGTAATTTTATTGTCAAAGGTGGAGAAAGCCAGAGTTTATTTCAGTGACTCTTTAAAATGTATTTCTTTAGTCTCAATAGCAGTTATATATTAATTTATTCAGTCATAATAGTTTTGAAGTGGTTAGCTTTAAAGCATTGCTATTTATACATATGCAAACATATTTCTACCTGTCTGAAATATATTAAAATCAGAAAATACTAATGCAATCTATTTGATTTTAAAGGGAGTGACTCATTTAAAAATCCAAAGAATTGTTGCACAGCAAAATTAACATGTTAAATCAATTATACTGCAATAAAATTTTTTTAAATCCTAAGAACAAAAAAACAGTCTCCAAAATGCCAGTCATCTTCTTATCTGTTTTTCAAATCACCTGAAACCTGGTGAGAAAATTCCTATCTTCCTTGAGTCCATTGTGAATATTTACATCCAACATATAAATCTCTAAAATTACACAGACCCCAACAGCAATGCTGACCCAACCTTAGTCATGTTATTTCAACTCTAGGCCTCTGGCTGACATTCCAAGATGAGTAAACCCTGGATAATAACATTACCCAACAGTCTCTACACAGAGCTAAACCAACAAATGTAATTAGACCTGCGTACAAACAAGATTAAAATAAAGAAATCAAAATTTACTATACCCTGGAGCACTACAGGATGAGCAAGCAGCATTTATTCATGCAGAAGCTGCAGGTCTTTAATTCAGGCAGCTTACTCCTGTGCTGAGTAACACCCACCACTTGTAACCTAGGGGCCAACACAGAGAATTCAGATGGCCATGAAACTCCAGGTGGGGCTGTAAGAGCAGAAAAATGGTATGTAGTTTAGAGGGTAGGAGATGTGATTTAGAGTTTATAGGATTAAGAGGCCTTGCAGGTTACATGATGCAAGATTGAAGGAAGCTTTAGAAGTTACAGAGAAAAACTTGAATTTGACATTGTGCCTGACTGCAGGCCACTGAAGTGAAAGTAAGCCAAAAAGACACATTCTTGGACTATGGGCCATGAAGCTTGAAAAGCTACAAGGAAGGGACTTTCCTGGCAGTCTGGTGGTTAAGACTTTGGCTTCCAATGCAGAGGGTGCAGGTTCAATCCCTGTTTGGGGAGCTAAGATCCCACATAACTTGTGGCCAAAAAACCAAAACATAACACAGAAGCAAGGTTGTAACAAATTCAATAAAGACTTTTAAAATGGTCCACATTAAAAAAAAAATGATAAGGAAGTTAGAAAATATCAGATGGGAACAGAAGCATGTATCCCATAATCATTGAAAATAAGAAAGCATCAAATCCTTCCCTACATGCCTACATTTGAATTTTACCAAGTTAAACTGAAGCTATGGAAAAGCATTTGGCAAGAAGATGAATGAAATCTGCAATTTCATTTCAAAGAAAAATAGTTTACATAATGCTATTTAACATTTATTCTATATTTTTTAAAGTTCATTTGTCTATTTAATTTCATGTGCTCTTCTTAAAGTTACTGTTTATAAAAAGCAAAACAGATATTCCCAATCTGATGAATCAGAAAACTGAATTTCAGAGTTAACTTGTTCTCCCAATGTCAAAGAATTAGTAAATGGTGGAACCAGGACTAACACTTCTATAACTGAGAACTTCTAATACTGAGAGCTTCTAACTCTTTTCTCTACCTTAGTTATTTGTATTCTTTTTAAATGTAAAGATTTTTCTTTGATAGTAAATACATATGGCTATATCCATGATGGTTGTTAAAACTCTGTAGTCAAAACTGAGTCCCTTGTATATGAAAGATTGTATTTCAGTTATCTCTGAAATATATTTTTTTAGCTTCAATTGCAGGCACATTTATTCATTCAGTCAAAATTATAGATTATGTGCCTACCATATGTAAGCCAGCCCAAATGCAGTGCCAGAAAATATATGGAAAGGAAAATTCCTTACAAGAACTCCATGGCCATTGCTCATGCATAGAGAACATTTGTACTGCTATAATGGAAAATTGAATATTCATGTAAGGAAAGAAACTAAAAATCATGATGATATGTTTTCTACTGAATGATGGAAAAATGCATGTCTTTTAACAAAGATTTTGGCTCCTATTGTTAACATGTTAACACACTGAATGTGTGAGCGCAGGGTAACTGAAAGTGGGGTCCAGCTACTTGACACTCAAATGCCATTAAAGTGATGAGGTTGGTAGAAAGGAAAGTTTGCTTTACTCTGGATGCCTACAATGGCACCAGGTGGGTAGGCAGACTTCCGCATAAAAGACTGACTATACCCCACCCCGCACCACAACCAGTAGGCATGAGCTTTTATACATGAAGTGAGGAGGCTACATGCAGAAACATAGTCATCTCTGACAGTTCTGTGTTAAAATTGGTTATGTGGAGGTCTGACCAGTGTCATCTTACTTGTTTTAAGCACAGTTAGTCTTCAGTTCCAGAGCTGTTTTTCTTCCCATTTACTTCAAGCAAGTTCTTGGAATTGTGGCAGCTTATGTCACAGCTATTGCCTGGTCATCATGTAGTTAACTTCTTCCACCTTTTGCAGAATTCAGAATATATAAGACAGCTCATAGGTTATGGCTCAGAATATTATTTATTGTCCTTAGGGAGAAATTGAAAGTCTTTAACTATGCTAAATGACTAAACTGTTATTGTTCAGTTTCCTTGGACTGTTATCCTTTGTTTCTCTATTTTCTCACATCTCTGATTAAACTTATTTTTCCACCAAAGCTTTCCCACAGACAAAAGGCAGGTGGAGGACATGAGGTGGGCAAGGACTACAAGGTCTTGCTCCATTTCAGCAATAGATAGGAACCCTCTTCAGCCCTCTTCTCAAACACGTTACCCAGCCAGGGACCAAGGTCTGCCACTGCTCTGCTGCTCTGGAAGCAGAGAATAGAGGCAGAGTGAGAATTCTAGGACAGAAATGGTATGGACCCAACAGAAGCAGAAGATATTAAGAAAAGGTGGGAAGAATACACAGTGACCAGATAATCACAATGGTATGATCACTCATGTTGAGCCAGATATCCTGGAATGCAAAGTCAAGTGGGCCTTAGGAAGCATCACTATGAACACAGCTAGTGGAGGTGATGAAATTCCAATTGAGCTATTTCAAATCCTAAAAGATGATGTTGTGAAAGTGCTACACTCAATAGGCCAGCTAATCTGGAAAACTCAGCAGTGGCCACAGGACCAGAAAAGGTCAGTTTTTATTCCAATCCCAAAGAAAGGCAATGACAAGCAATGTTCAAACTACCACACAGTTGCACTCATCTCACACGCTGGTAAAGTAATGCTCAAAATTCTATAAGCCAGGCTTCAACAATACATAAACCATGAACTTCCAGATGTTCAAGCTGCATTTAGAAAAGGCAGAGGAACCAGAGATCATATTGCCAACTTTCCTTGGACTGTTATCCTTTGTTTCTCTATTTTCTCACATCTCTGATTAAACTTATTTTTCCACCAAAGCTTTCCCACAGACAAAAGGCAGGTGGAGGACATGAGGTGGGCAAGGACTACAAGGTCTTGCTCCATTTCAGCAATAGATAGGAACCCTCTTCAGCCCTCTTCTCAAACACGTTACCCAGCCAGGGACCAAGGTCTGCCACTGCTCTGCTGCTCTGGAAGCAGAGAATAGAGGCAGAGTGAGAATTCTAGGACAGAAATGGTATGGACCCAACAGAAGCAGAAGATATTAAGAAAAGGTGGGAAGAATACACAGTGACCAGATAATCACAATGGTATGATCACTCATGTTGAGCCAGATATCCTGGAATGCAAAGTCAAGTGGGCCTTAGGAAGCATCACTATGAACACAGCTAGTGGAGGTGATGAAATTCCAATTGAGCTATTTCAAATCCTAAAAGATGATGTTGTGAAAGTGCTACACTCAATAGGCCAGCTAATCTGGAAAACTCAGCAGTGGCCACAGGACCAGAAAAGGTCAGTTTTTATTCCAATCCCAAAGAAAGGCAATGACAAGCAATGTTCAAACTACCACACAGTTGCACTCATCTCACACGCTGGTAAAGTAATGCTCAAAATTCTATAAGCCAGGCTTCAACAATACATAAACCATGAACTTCCAGATGTTCAAGCTGCATTTAGAAAAGGCAGAGGAACCAGAGATCATATTGCCAACATTTGCTGGATTATAGAAAAAGCTAGAGAGTTCCAGAAAAACATCTACTTATGCTTTATTGACTATGCCAAAGCCTTACTATGGAACTGACTATGGCACTGACTACTACTAAGCCTTACTAAGCCTGACTATGCCACTGTGTGGATCACAACAAACTGTGGAAAATTCTGTATGAGATGGGCATACCAGACCACCTGACCTGCCTCCTGAGAAATATATATGCAGGTCAAGAAGCAACAGTTAGAACTGGACATGGAACAACAGACTGGTTCCAAATTAGGAAAGGGATACGTCAAGGCTGTATATTGTCACCCTGATTATTTAACTTATATGCAGAGTACATCTTGAGGAATGTTGGACTGGATGAATTGCCAGGAGAAATATCAATAACCTTAGATATGCAGGTGACACCACCCTTATGGCAGAAAGTGAAGAGCAACTAAAGAGCCTCTTGATGAAAGTGAAAGAGGAGAGTGGAAAAGTTGGCTTAAAACTCAACATTCAGAAAATGAAAATCATGGCATCTGGTCCCATCACTTCATGGCAAATAGATGGGGAAACAGTGGAAACAGTGGGAGACTTAATTTTCTTGGGCTTTAAAATCACTGCAAATGGTGACTGCAGCCATGAAATTAAAAGACGCTTACTCCTTGGAAGGAAAGTTATGACCAACCTAGGCAGCATATTAAAAAGCAGAGACATTATTTTGCCAACAAAGGTCTGTCTAGTAAAAGCTATGGTTTTTCCAGTAGTCATGTATCAATATGAGAGTTGGACTATAAAGAGAGCTGAGTGCTGAAGAATTGATGCTTTTGAACTGTGATGTTGGAGAAGACTTGAGAGTCCCATGAGTAGCAAGGAGATCCAACCAGTCCATCCTAAAGGAAATCAGTCCTGAATGTTCATTGAATGGACTCATGCTGAAGCTGAAACTCCAATACTTTAGTCACCTGATGTGAAGAACTGACTCATTTGAAAAGACCCTGATACGGGGAAAAATTGAAGGCAGGCAGAGAAGGGGACGACAAAGAATGAGATGGTTGGATGGCATCACTGACACAGCGGACATGAGTTTGAGTAAGCTCCAGGAGTTGGCAATGCACAGGGAAGGCCTGGCGTGCTGCAGTCCATGGGGTTGCAAAGAGTTGGACGTGACTGAAGGACTGAACTGAACTGAGAATTCCAGAGGGATGTGTTTAACTTACTTAACCTAGCATACCTGCATAAACAAATGATAAAGCATGAAGGTATGCATTTTAAGAATGTTAACATCAAACACAACATTGTAAAGCAGCTATACTCCAATAAAAATTAATTTAAAAAGAATGTTAAAAAAAAAAAAAGAATGTTAAAGTAAAGAAAACAGGCCTAAATACTAAGTTGATATCACCTTGTGCTAAGGTCATATAGACCTCTTGCTAAAGGGAAGGAGTAGCTATAAGGCTAGGAACACATGTAAAAATTTTAGCTCGATTATTTGGAAAAAGGTGGGGAGAAGGGATGTATGATGGTGACGATATTTTAAATAATCAGAATGGTGTTTCAAAATGATGAAGTTACAATTCCATGTCTGTGTTTCAGTCAAAGAACTTTGTGAGAAGTTAGTGGAATATAAATATGATGTTTTCTCCAATCAGAAATTAAGTTGTGTGCATCAGTTGCTGATGTCATTTGGAGTACATGCTGGACAAGGTGTGTAGATTATTGTGATACTGTGGACTGGAGTCTTCAGATGGGTTTGTGTATATCTCTCAGGTCAATGAAGATGAAGACTGCATGAGGCATGTCATAGCACAGCATCTGGAAACATCTGTGACATTGAAAAGAGACACTTCAGTTGAAGCAGAGTGATTCAGTTTGGTAGAGTGGGCTTCATGGCTTAGGTTAAGACATACTGCTAATACACTAGATTCTTTTGAGGCAATGAAGAGCTTGAGAATCATGTGACTCTCAACCACTCAACACACACCTGTTAGGAATCTGAAAGTTGCTAGGAACTGTGCCAGGCTTTGGAATAGAAATGTGAATTACACAAAAATTCTGCTTCCTATATGTGAGGTGAATATCATTGACAGATAGAGAAACAGTGTAAAATATTATATAACATCATTGGGTAATGGAAAAATGAAAGAAGGTTTTCTGACTCCTTGATCAGATGGCAAAATAAAGTCATGTGGACTGCTCCCCACCACTTCTCTAAAAAGCAGCAATGAAAGATAAAATTTAAAGCACATATTTAAATAAGAGAAAATGTAAATTTTCATATATATGTATCACATGGATATATAACTTTCTATTATAATTCAGAATGTGTTACTTATTAACAACATAATTTGTTTTGTAGATTCTAGATGTGTGTTCTGTAGTCTCTAGATGTGTTTTCTGGTCATTAAAGAAGGTGAATAAAAAGTGATAAAATGACATTTTGATATCAATTGTGAATTGAGGGGGTTTGTGTATTTTTCCTCAAATTTCAATTTTTGCCCAGGATTTGTTTTAAAGATACAGGCATCAAAGCTACCACCAGCTTTTAAATCCGTGCTGGGCTCAGTAGATACTAAGAGGAATAAAACACATTCAGTTTCTTACCTCAGAAAACTCATAATGACAGGGAGTATGAAAGAACTTTGTATGTCAAAATCACAAGTGGTTTATGAAATCCAGCAGGAAGGATAATGGTGAAGATCAAAAAGGCAGGATCCCAACTGTTGATGATATGCTATATAGCTGAGTTCACTTCTCTGATCAAGGAGGGGCCATTAAAGTCTTTTATACTGGGGGAAAACATGATCAGATACGTGTTAGAGAAATGACTCTGAAGGTCGTAATTAAAAAGGATTAGAAAAAGAAAAACACACTGGAGGATGTAACATTAGTGTAGGTGAGAGATGATGAAAACGTAATTTAGGGCAGTGTCTGTGAAAATGATGCTAGATTCCAGTGATAACGGAAAGCTAAAATCAGTTGGAGATAGTGAATAATTGTTTATGGCCAGATGAGTGAAGTTTGACTCTCTGAGTACTGATTTGAGAGATATGATCAGTAGTCACCTTTTTTGAAAACTGAGAAAAAAGATAAGGATAAAATTTGGGAGGAAAATATAAAATTAAATTCTAAAATTTATTTGTAAGTGAATTATTTCAGAATTCACAATGGTGTGTTTGTATGCGTGTTAAATAGATAGAAATGTAGACAAAAATACTTCCCAGGGAAATAATAAGAGCTAAACTGTACTGAGCACTTATTCTTGTGATAAGTACTTTCCAAGCATCAGTTAACAAATGTGCCGACTCTAGAAGTGGGACATATTAATGCTTAGTACCATTTTACAGGTAACATAGAAGACAGGAAACATAGAAATTAAATTGTGTCCTTTGCATTACCCACACAGTGATAGAATTAGCCACAAGTGGCCTGTATTCAAACCCTCTGCCATCACCAACCACACTATGCTGCCTCTTCCAGCTGTAAATGATAAAGTAGACTCACATTGTTGGCCCACAAAATCCCACTTTATTCTATTTTTATTTAACTATAGAATTACTGATATAGTCCTGAGTTTGAGAGCTGCAGTGGTGGACTTTTTCATTCCAGAAGAACAAAAATATTCTTTTCCCCTTGTCTAGGTCTAATCTTAAAATGTCACAATCACAGCTCCTATCTTTCTGCAGATTACTGTTCCTTAAAAAACATTCTCACCATGTCTTTGCCTCGTCTAACCAGGTTTTGGTAAACAGCCCTTCCTTGTTTCTCACATCAAGTCCAATTTCTTCTACTTGATTTCAAATTCTTTAATCTTTCTCGGTTATTTACAACCAGTGATACCTCTGACTCTTTTCAGCATCAGGAAGGTGCGGCTGTTTGGCCTTGTTTGCTAATTTTCTCATCCCCGTCTCCCCTTTTCACCTGGGTCCCCATGTCTGTGCCCTGTTGCTCTGTCTCCTGGGCTTACCTGCTGCCCTAGCCTATCACAGAAGCATCCATCCGTGCTCAGCAATTAGTTTTCTCCCGCAACACCTGTCTTACTACTACCTTCACTGTACCCCATTTACCCTTCAGAGCACCTGATCCACACTACCTTTTAAGAAAAAAAATTTTTGAATTAATTTGCACTTCAAGGATTCTAAAATATTTATAAAGTGTCTACCAAGTGCCAGAAACAGCTGAGTCCCAAAGGACACAAAATAAAGATTTCCACTTGGCTTCTGCCCCCCAAGAGCACTTGATCTGGTGAGAGAGACACACACATACGTAATCTGACAGAACACAGTCGGGGAGTTGCAGGACCACCTGCAGAAGCAAAACACAGAAGATAGAATTCTGGCTCTTGGGTGTTCAGTGAAGACTTGGAAGAAAACAGCTTCTGAGTTGTGTGTTGAAAAGAGGGAATTCCCCCATGTAGGAAAGTGGAGAAAGGATGTGAGAAAGGAGTGCAAAGCTATGGACGCAAAGAAGTCAATGCTAGTGCTCTGACTCCGAAATAGAGCATAATTAATTCATCCTTCAAGCATCATGGCCAGGCCTTGGTTCTATAAACTCGATTCCCACCACATCCTTTTTTTCTGGTCAGAATTGCCAATAACTCTTAATTGCCTCCTCCATTAGACTCAGCTTCTCTGAGCTGACTCTCCAGGTTTCTTGCAGTTCGTCCCTGCCTATTTTTTTCTTTTTCTTGTTTAAAGTGAACCATTTTAAAAGTCTTTATTGAATTTGTTACAATATTTGCTTTTGTGTTATGTTTCGGGTTTTAGGCCATGAGGCGTGTGGAATCTTAGCTCCCTGATCAGGAATCAGATTCGCTCCCCCTGCATTGGAAGGTGAAGACTTAACCACACAGGACTCCCAGGGAAGTTCCCATCCCTGCATTTATATATTAATACACAATATTACTTGCTCCTTTGCAAATCTGAAGGATGATATTCTTTGGTGTTTGCTGGTTGTTTTTCAAATTAGATCAGAAGAGGTTTAATTGCTCCTGTCTGCTGGCCCTGCATCACACCTAAGCTCATAGGTATTTGCTCCTTTATGGAGAGTGCAGCCATTGAAATAGCTGCAGGAGCCCATTTCTCCTGCCTATTTCTCAGGTCAAGCTGAGGAGGTTTGTTTGTAGAGTCAGATTCCTGTGGTTTCTGTTAAGTTGGGTTCCAGTGAATACACCTGGAGCTCAGCGTGCAAGTGGTGATTATTTAAGTGGAAACACGAAATTACAGTAACATATGACCAGCAGATACCCTGCCCAGTAGATCCCTAAAACACTCCAGGCAAATATCAGAGCTGAAGAAAGACGTGGCTCTCTTTTGTATGGAAAGAGGACATTTTAGCCTCATATTCCATCCTGTTTTCTCTTAACAGTGCTTATTTCTAGCTAATTGACAGAGACACACCAGATTAACTTTAGAATTTTCTCTTGTAATTTGCTATAGGTTTACCATCTGTGTAATAAGTATCTGCAAATTCATGTCACTTTAAAAAAGTATGTGAGTTGTTTGCCTCCTTTCTGCGAATTGCGAAATGTAGAAACTATGATGTGTATGAATGCTAGTTCTACATAAGAAGCTTACTTATCTATTTGTTTTTCTCGAGTTTGTTTTCCAGTCATTCACTTTATTTAGTTTTGGTTCCATAGTGAAATGGTGAGACTGGAACAGTGAATGTTTGTCTTCTGTTAAACTAGAATCAGCATTACTTAAAAACAAATGCTTCCTTTGTTTTTTCCTCTGAGCATCTTTAATTAAGATCTACGATCAACCATTCATTAAAAACGTACCGTGTTTCTTTAGTTATATATAAAATCTCCAAATATACTTAATTAAAGTCCATGAACTTCAAAGGGAAGACAAAGATAATCTTCAGTGGTAAAAACCTGGGATATCTAAAATAATGAAATATATGTTGCAGTGTACATCTTATGGAGCTTTGTTATTCGTGGACGTTTGGAATAGACAACACCTCACTTGTTACTCACCTCAAATCATCAAATGCCTGCAATTTGAGAATCCCTACTACTGTTCCATACCTAAGGGATTTCCAGTGCTGTCACAGACCCATGGAATACTAGACTAGAGCTACTTTATTGCCACTTACCAACCTTTGTGAAATAGGCCCAATTAAATTAGATCAATTAATTACATTTATTTTAACCTCAAGGTCAATCAGAAGAGGTCTTTTATTATTTAATTATACATTTAATTACATTCAATCACTGAACTTGAAAAAAAAAAAAACCCTTACAGCACTTCGCTCTAATGAGACTTACAGAAGCGTCCTATTGAAATATTTTATTCTCCTGTTCATAGTCTTCAAGCTGTGCTGTGATGCATTAGACAATAGAGCAGTTGGGTTGGGGCTACTGAAGGGCCACCGCCATAAAGCCAAGAACATGCTGTTCCCTTTAGAGGAGCTTGTATGTCTGCAGTCACTATGCACTGTCTTTTATCATTTATTTATGTCAGTAGCTATAATCTTATGAAGAATTTGATCACCTCTTTGATTTCTCTCAGAACTTCCTCTCAAAATTGGTTTTGAGTTTTCATTGCAGCTAACATGAAACAAAGGGTAACAGTAGGAGATAAAAATGCTCCAAGAAAAAAATTGTTACTGTTTATTGAAAGTATTACAATCTGATTTTTATTTAGTGATATAACTTGTATATTCATCATAATGGCTTTATTCTTTTGGAGGAAAAGAAGAGTCTTGGTGGAATAACATATTTTTGTACCACTTATGGATCCAGGACTTTAAGAGATCATTTGACTGCCAGTCAATGTTTCAGGCTATGTTATTATCACTGTGTGAACTTGGCAAGTGCTTCCTTGCTTGTTAAAGAGTTGGGATAGCCAAGACTTCACGATTATCTTTCAATTTCAGCAGAGCCTACCCTGAGCCTCAGAATCAGGAGCGTGATAACTAGTGATGGCACGTCACCTGGTATCTGCCTAGTCTCATTTTTTGAAATATGTTTGAATATTTGTTCAATGTTTGTAGACCTTACAATGGTAATGCTGGAGAAAAGGGACGATTTAGTTTTCTTCATTTCAGGTGCAAGCTGGTCTGATCACTGTCAGTGTCATTGATAAACAATCAGACAACCAGACTGATTACTTTTCCCATTTTCTCTGGACCGTGTTTGTCTCCTGCAGCACCTTAAACGCAGAGACTCTCCAAGTTGCTGCATGATACTAAATGTATACGATATTTGTCAGAGTCCCATGACAAAACATTACCTTTCCCACGCAAATATTCTTGCTAGCACCATACCACTGTAGATTCAATAAGGAACAAAAGAGCTTTAATTAAAATATTTGATAGTATGGCTCTTTGAAGACATAGTCTTAACTTGTTATTCTGTAATAATTAGAGTGGAATTAAGTCTGTGTGCAGAAGGAGGAGATGCAAAGGATATTAATTTCTTTGTATTCTGATTAGCCCCCTGAAATATTTCAATAAAACCTTTACTCTAAACATCTCCTTTCATGATACTGTGTAAAAAAAATAAAGAATGCATAAGGGACATAAAGGAATCCACCAATGATTGGAGACAGCATTTTCTTTACATTGTCTAATAGACTCGTTTATTATTGTAAGCTGGTAAAAAGAGACTTATGATTCGTGTTGAAGAAAGAGTTATTTGTGCTTGATACATTGAAGACACTGTTCAAAAGCAGTTTGTCCTTATAAAAGGATGACCCCTGTAGTAATTCTTAGGCAAGGAGGGACAAATTCAACCAACAAAAAGCACATCTCGCCCCGAGTTCCCCATGATTTCTCTACATATAGCAAAAAAATACACATCAGTAATTTATTTGAACATGCACATCAGTGAGTAGCACTGTTCCAGGCTACTCAGGAAACAAAAGGGAGAATATCAGCATTACCTAAATAAAAAAGAGAGGTGAATTACACCATTTTAATTGTCTTTAAAACACAGATCGGAGGAGCAATTAAAATAGCGTCCTAAATAGTACTAGCTAATGTAGATTACATAAGTATACAATATGATTCAACTCAGAGTGCTCTGACAAGCATAAACCACCAGCCCTAGAAAACAAGGCCCAGATCAACTGCTGAGAAAATGTTAGATCCAGATGTAATAAAAGTTACTTTTATTTCAGTCCTGAATGCAAAACACAAGTTACATGTGAAGACAGCATTCTAAAAAAGGTGGCTCTGTTAAAGCAAGGAGGCCGTTTCCTTTTGCATTTTTATAACGTTTGAGTTCTCTTGCCGACATTTGCTTTCTCTACCCTTCCTCCCCTGAGCACTAATTTATCAAAAAAAAAAAAAGAAGAAGAAGAAGAAGAAGAAGAAGATTTCAAGGTGCAAGTTGTACATTCTTATCATTATACCGTTTCATCTCTTTCTGGAAGACAGTATTACAATCAGTATTACAAGGTTAATTATTTTTCTCTGAATATCTGTTTCACATACATGTATTTCAAAATCAAAATGTTGATTGGGAAAAGAAACCTACCAACGAGAGAGTGATGCATCATACCCTTCCTATTGTGCTGTGTGTCTTTCCCATCCCTTCTCCCTTTCCCTGTAAAGAGCTGTAAAAAATTTAAGGCAGATGAGGTATATTGCTGAAGGAAAAAGTTATTTTTGAAAAAAAAAACTCAAAAAAACTTTTATTCTGCCCTTCTACTCAAGAAAGACTGCTCAACTATAAATCTAGTGCTAGAAAAAAGCAGGAAAGACACTGTTCGCATGTACCCTACTATGTCTTCTATTTCTAGGATGGCTTTTTGTTAATTTAATAGAAAAAATAAGCACCTTAAGCTATGAACAAGAAAAGAACTTCATTATTAGTGAGTCTAGAATCCAAATGGAATTAAGAACACTCACTCAAACTCTTTCACTCATTCTCACAAAGGCCAATGCTACTGATTAGAATTGTAAAGTGCTGTACTTAGTATAAACACTTGTATACACTGCAGACACTGAAAAATAACCCTCAAGCACATTGTGTTATAGTTCCAAAAATATATTTACAGTCTATTACAAAGATTACAAATGGAAGTGTCTAGGTGACTGTATTACGCTAATTAAAATTATTTTACAGATTATTTTTCCTTAGGGACAAAAAACATTTTAGTGAAATTAAAATGATTTTTTCTAGTCAATCAAAAAATAAATTAAAATATCAAATAACACTGTACAGTGATTTAAAAGGAAAAAAAGGGGGTGGGGAGGGGCTTGGGAAGCAATCAGTTTGAGTTTTTCTATAGCCATCTTTGGTCCTAAATGTGGGAAAACACATTATGTAGCACTGAAAATACCTGTTCTTTTGTGATGCTCTGCAAGTAAAATAGAAAAATATAGTGCATTTTCAATGTATTCAGAGCCCACTACAGAGAAATGTGTGTACAAAACAAGACAGTATAAATAAAATTTACAAGTTTTACAAAGGAACATTTACAGGTTTTGTTTCCGTTATTTGTTTGTTTGTGGGTGCCCACATTATCAAACAAGACCAATTATGACCGATCCCTGGGATCTTTCTCTATTAAAATAATTATTATAAACAGCCCAATTCTCTTTGGAAATACAACAGTTCAATTCTGGGGTAGTTCATGATTTTCCTAACTTTTGAAAGCATTTCTCACAATAGGTATACATTCCTGAAATAGCTATAAAGACACATTTAATTATTGCTTATGAAATCCTAACACAGTAATCAAATAACATGGTTTAATAAATAAAGCTTTAAAAAAAAGCCAGATCCTTCACCTCTTCCTGACATGGTAAAAAGAGTTCTTTCATTAAACAAACTTCTCACATCAGTGTCCACAAATAAAAATACTTTTTTTTTTCTTAAACTGCAATGGTTCTCAGGTCAAGCTGAGGAGGTTTGTTTGTAGAGTCAGATTCCTGTGGTTTCTGTTAAGTTGGGTTCCAGTGAATACACCTGGAGCTCAGCGTGCAAGTGGTGATTATTTAAGTGGAAACACGAAATTACGGTAACATATGACCAGCAGATACCCTGCCCAGTAGATCCCTAAAACACTCCAGGCAAATATCAGAGCTGAAGAAAGACGTGGCTCTCTTTTGTATGGAAAGAGGACATTTTAGCCTCATATTCCATCCTGTTTTCTCTTAACAGTGCTTATTTCTAGCTAATTGACAGAGACACACCAGATTAACTTTAGAATTTTCTCTTGTAATTTGCTATAGGTTTACCATCTGTGTAATAAGTATCTGCAAATTCATGTCACTTTAAAAAAGTATGTGAGTTGTTTGCCTCCTTTCTGCGAATTGCGAAATGTAGAAACTATGATGTGTATGAATGCTAGTTCTACATAAGAAGCTTACTTATCTATTTGTTTTTCTCGAGTTTGTTTTCCAGTCATTCACTTTATTTAGTTTTGGTTCCATAGTGAAATGGTGAGACTGGAACAGTGAATGTTTGTCTTCTGTTAAACTAGAATCAGCATTACTTAAAAACAAATGCTTCCTTTGTTTTTTCCTCTGAGCATCTTTAATTAAGATCTACGATCAACCATTCATTAAAAACGTACCGTGTTTCTTTAGTTATATATAAAATCTCCAAATATACTTAATTAAAGTCCATGAACTTCAAAGGGAAGACAAAGATAATCTTCAGTGGTAAAAACCTGGGATATCTAAAATAATGAAATATATGTTGCAGTGTACATCTTATGGAGCTTTGTTATTCGTGGACGTTTGGAATAGACAACACCTCACTTGTTACTCACCTCAAATCATCAAATGCCTGCAATTTGAGAATCCCTACTACTGTTCCATACCTAAGGGATTTCCAGTGCTGTCACAGACCCATGGAATACTAGACTAGAGCTACTTTATTGCCACTTACCAACCTTTGTGAAATAGGCCCAATTAAATTAGATCAATTAATTACATTTATTTTAACCTCAAGGTCAATCAGAAGAGGTCTTTTATTATTTAATTATACATTTAATTACATTCAATCACTGAACTTGAAAAAAAAAAAAACCCTTACAGCACTTCGCTCTAATGAGACTTACAGAAGCGTCCTATTGAAATATTTTATTCTCCTGTTCATAGTCTTCAAGCTGTGCTGTGATGCATTAGACAATAGAGCAGTTGGGTTGGGGCTACTGAAGGGCCACCGCCATAAAGCCAAGAACATGCTGTTCCCTTTAGAGGAGCTTGTATGTCTGCAGTCACTATGCACTGTCTTTTATCATTTATTTATGTCAGTAGCTATAATCTTATGAAGAATTTGATCACCTCTTTGATTTCTCTCAGAACTTCCTCTCAAAATTGGTCTTGAGTTTTCATTGCAGCTAACATGAAACAAAGGGTAACAGTAGGAGATAAAAATGCTCCAAGAAAAAAATTGTTACTGTTTATTGAAAGTATTACAATCTGATTTTTATTTAGTGATATAACTTGTATATTCATCATAATGGCTTTATTCTTTTGGAGGAAAAGAAGAGTCTTGGTGGAATAACATATTTTTGTACCACTTATGGATCCAGGACTTTAAGAGATCATTTGACTGCCAGTCAATGTTTCAGGCTATGTTATTATCACTGTGTGAACTTGGCAAGTGCTTCCTTGCTTGTTAAAGAGTTGGGATAGCCAAGACTTCACGATTATCTTTCAATTTCAGCAGAGCCTACCCTGAGCCTCAGAATCAGGAGCGTGATAACTAGTGATGGCACGTCACCTGGTATCTGCCTAGTCTCATTTTTTGAAATATGTTTGAATATTTGTTCAATGTTTGTAGACCTTACAATGGTAATGCTGGAGAAAAGGGACGATTTAGTTTTCTTCATTTCAGGTGCAAGCTGGTCTGATCACTGTCAGTGTCATTGATAAACAATCAGACAACCAGACTGATTACTTTTCCCATTTTCTCTGGACCGTGTTTGTCTCCTGCAGCACCTTAAACGCAGAGACTCTCCAAGTTGCTGCATGATACTAAATGTATACGATATTTGTCAGAGTCCCATGACAAAACATTACCTTTCCCACGCAAATATTCTTGCTAGCACCATACCACTGTAGATTCAATAAGGAACAAAAGAGCTTTAATTAAAATATTTGATAGTATGGCTCTTTGAAGACATAGTCTTAACTTGTTATTCTGTAATAATTAGAGTGGAATTAAGTCTGTGTGCAGAAGGAGGAGATGCAAAGGATATTAATTTCTTTGTATTCTGATTAGCCCCCTGAAATATTTCAATAAAACCTTTACTCTAAACATCTCCTTTCATGATACTGTGTAAAAAAAATAAAGAATGCATAAGGGACATAAAGGAATCCACCAATGATTGGAGACAGCATTTTCTTTACATTGTCTAATAGACTCGTTTATTATTGTAAGCTGGTAAAAAGAGACTTATGATTCGTGTTGAAGAAAGAGTTATTTGTGCTTGATACATTGAAGACACTGTTCAAAAGCAGTTTGTCCTTATAAAAGGATGACCCCTGTAGTAATTCTTAGGCAAGGAGGGACAAATTCAACCAACAAAAAGCACATCTCGCCCCGAGTTCCCCATGATTTCTCTACATATAGCAAAAAAATACACATCAGTAATTTATTTGAACATGCACATCAGTGAGTAGCACTGTTCCAGGCTACTCAGGAAACAAAAGGGAGAATATCAGCATTACCTAAATAAAAAAGAGAGGTGAATTACACCATTTTAATTGTCTTTAAAACACAGATCGGAGGAGCAATTAAAATAGCGTCCTAAATAGTACTAGCTAATGTAGATTACATAAGTATACAATATGATTCAACTCAGAGTGCTCTGACAAGCATAAACCACCAGCCCTAGAAAACAAGGCCCAGATCAACTGCTGAGAAAATGTTAGATCCAGATGTAATAAAAGTTACTTTTATTTCAGTCCTGAATGCAAAACACAAGTTACATGTGAAGACAGCATTCTAAAAAAGGTGGCTCTGTTAAAGCAAGGAGGCCGTTTCCTTTTGCATTTTTATAACGTTTGAGTTCTCTTGCCGACATTTGCTTTCTCTACCCTTCCTCCCCTGAGCACTAATTTATCAAAAAAAAAAAAAAAGAAGAAGAAGAAGAAGAAGAAGATTTCAAGGTGCAAGTTGTACATTCTTATCATTATACCGTTTCATCTCTTTCTGGAAGACAGTATTACAATCAGTATTACAAGGTTAATTATTTTTCTCTGAATATCTGTTTCACATACATGTATTTCAAAATCAAAATGTTGATTGGGAAAAGAAACCTACCAACGAGAGAGTGATGCATCATACCCTTCCTATTGTGCTGTGTGTCTTTCCCATCCCTTCTCCCTTTCCCTGTAAAGAGCTGTAAAAAATTTAAGGCAGATGAGGTATATTGCTGAAGGAAAAAGTTATTTTTGAAAAAAAAAACTCAAAAAAACTTTTATTCTGCCCTTCTACTCAAGAAAGACTGCTCAACTATAAATCTAGTGCTAGAAAAAAGCAGGAAAGACACTGTTCGCATGTACCCTACTATGTCTTCTATTTCTAGGATGGCTTTTTGTTAATTTAATAGAAAAAATAAGCACCTTAAGCTATGAACAAGAAAAGAACTTCATTATTAGTGAGTCTAGAATCCAAATGGAATTAAGAACACTCACTCAAACTCTTTCACTCATTCTCACAAAGGCCAATGCTACTGATTAGAATTGTAAAGTGCTGTACTTAGTATAAACACTTGTATACACTGCAGACACTGAAAAATAACCCTCAAGCACATTGTGTTATAGTTCCAAAAATATATTTACAGTCTATTACAAAGATTACAAATGGAAGTGTCTAGGTGACTGTATTACGCTAATTAAAATTATTTTACAGATTATTTTTCCTTAGGGACAAAAAACATTTTAGTGAAATTAAAATGATTTTTTCTAGTCAATCAAAAAATAAATTAAAATATCAAATAACACTGTACAGTGATTTAAAAGGAAAAAAAGGGGGTGGGGAGGGGCTTGGGAAGCAATCAGTTTGAGTTTTTCTATAGCCATCTTTGGTCCTAAATGTGGGAAAACACATTATGTAGCACTGAAAATACCTGTTCTTTTGTGATGCTCTGCAAGTAAAATAGAAAAATATAGTGCATTTTCAATGTATTCAGAGCCCACTACAGAGAAATGTGTGTACAAAACAAGACAGTATAAATAAAATTTACAAGTTTTACAAAGGAACATTTACAGGTTTTGTTTCCGTTATTTGTTTGTTTGTGGGTGCCCACATTATCAAACAAGACCAATTATGACCGATCCCTGGGATCTTTCTCTATTAAAATAATTATTATAAACAGCCCAATTCTCTTTGGAAATACAACAGTTCAATTCTGGGGTAGTTCATGATTTTCCTAACTTTTGAAAGCATTTCTCACAATAGGTATACATTCCTGAAATAGCTATAAAGACACATTTAATTATTGCTTATGAAATCCTAACACAGTAATCAAATAACATGGTTTAATAAATAAAGCTTTAAAAAAAAGCCAGATCCTTCACCTCTTCCTGACATGGTAAAAAGAGTTCTTTCATTAAACAAACTTCTCACATCAGTGTCCACAAATAAAAATACTTTTTTTTTTCTTAAACTGCAATGGTGGTATTCTGTGCAGCAACTTTGTTTTTGAAAGGTGAAAATTGTGAACTGCCCCTTTTATCATGCTTCAGAGTTCTAACATAAAACTTAATTCTTCCCTTTAATGTTTGGACTGCATTAAACAGAATAGGATATAAAATATATGCCAACTATTTCTCCTAAATTTCCTAAATGTTTTGATATTGAAAAAATCGTGATGTGCTCAGATTAAATTTTAGTTAACACTGGATAGTTCTTGCTTTCAGAGATTTGCCTTCACCAACATTCTTTAGATGAAGTGCCTTATCTTTTTTTATATAATCATAAACCTACAATTTGAGTGTTTATTAAATTCTGTCTAGTAAAATCACTCTATAAACAATCTGTTAAAAGTGCCTTATAGTATTTATGGATCATTATTGCTATTCATTGAAAAGATAGTGTTGTCAGATCTTTACAAAAAAATTTCTTTTTAAAAAATATCAGAGAGCTTGGCAACTTGCATTTTCTCAACTACCTGCCAATTAGCAAACAATATCAAAACAGCACTGATTAAACAAAATTAAATGACATAAAAGGGATACCAATGTTCCTAAGATATATCTTCAATCATGCTATTTCTTTTTAAATTTGAGATTCTTTCAAAGGTACCCAGTGTAGTAATGTGTCATAGATTAACACTAAAAAGGTCCAAGCTATAAACAATTTTCTAAAAGAAAGTCCTTATGAAGAATAAACACAAATGATTTTAAAAAGGAATAGTCTGAAATCACATATTTAAGGAAAATATTTCATTGATTTTAACAATAAGATCATGATTTTATTTGACAAATATATTCTTTCTTAAATTCTTTATGTACATTTTAAAAAGTCTATCAGATAAAAAGGAGGTTAGAGAGCTCAAGGTGTTTGGATGTTTTTCAGGTAGTACTTTGTTTATTGTCACTGCTGTTTTCCTGGCCACCGGTGGTGGATCCTAAATTCCCTTTTTATATATTCTGGTGGCACTTAGGAGTTCAAGTCTATAGGTGCTTCTTAAATCTTCAGTTCACTGTAGGAAGGACCCAGGACATCAACTGTCTGCTAGCAGCATTCTATGCATATACTGAAGGCCAGTACTGTTCTCTTGTGGTCCATAATCTCCCTCATAAGGGAGAAACGCTTATCACACTTGGATGCCAGTTCCATGTAAATGGAGCATTTGCGCTCTCATAGTCTGAATGCTGCTCATGATTTTCTTCTGATGGCCCACCAGTGTGATCCCTAAACTCATCACATCCCTGAAAAAGACAAATGCATTTTGTTGTTAGTTATCGTACAAATATTTTATTTCATACTCAACTGTCATTAACTTTTTAATTAATCTGTTTATCTTAGGGGAACAGGATCTCAGAGTTCTTGGATATTAGGATTCTATTCCTTCACTGGGTTGGATTGGCAACCTGCATCCACATTCTCCTTTGTAAAAATCTACTGCTCAGGTTCTCAATGTGCCAACGATAAGTTATTATTAAACTGATTTGACCTTTTATATAAGAAAGTATCTTCTATACAGTTTTAATTCTTTTTTTTTTTTTTTTTACTACAAGTCTGTAGTACTCTTTGGAATAAAAGAGAACAAAATAAAAGCAAACAAACAAACGAACAGTGTTATTCTAATTAAATAGATATTCCCTAAGGTTCTGACTGTGGATGTCTCAAATACAAGGTAATCCAACATCAGTAAAATCAAATTGATGACAGAAAAGTAAAATTTTACAGTTCTTGAACTGAAAGAAACAGGGACCATAAAGTACAACCCTTCACTTTCAATATAAGGAAACTGAGGTCCCACAACAAATTCAAGGTAGAGCTGGGACGAGAATATTTTCCTAAATTCCCTGTCCTTATTTCAAGTCTTTATAGAAGCAAAAGCTTCATTTCTAGTATCCTATATTCCATTTTCCTAAGTCACCATTTTCATTCCTCAGACAGAGAATGATAATCCTATAGGAAATAAGCCCTTTAATTACAATTTTTTGCCCTGGAATAGAGCATTTACTATGTGCTACACACTCCAGTACTCTTGCCTGGCAAATCCCATGGATGGAGGAGCCTGGTAGGCTGCAGTCCATGGGGTCGCTAGGAGTTGGACACGATTGAGCGACTTCACTTTCACTTTTCGCTTTCATGCATTGGAGAAGGAAATGGCAACCCACTCCAGTGTTCTTGCCTTGAGAATCCCAGGGGCGGGGGAGCCTGGTGGGCTGCTATCTCTGGGGTTGCGGAGAGTTCGACATGACTGAAGCTACTTAGCAGCATATTCCATTTTCAGAGCCTCTTGGGATGGTATCTTTGTGTCTCTGTGTGTGTGCGTGTGTTTCTGTGTATATATATATATATATGTATATACATTTTTCTTGTTGTACATAAGCATATATGTATGCACACTTAATATTGTACACAAATAAGGCCACATTGTGTAAACTGTTTTGTAACTTGTGGTTGTCACATTACAACATATTTTGGCAGCTTTCAAAAGAAAAGAGAATATCAAAGTCCTAAAGTTATTATTAACTTAAGGTAAAGTTATATACATGTGTGTGCTCAGTCGTGTCTGACTCGTTGCGACCCCATGGACTGTAGCCTGCTAGGCTCCTCTGTCCGTGGGATTTTCCAAGCAAGAATACTGGAGTGGGTTGTCATTTCCTACTCCAGGGTATCTTCCTGACCCAGGGAACCCACGTCTCCTGCACTTCCTGCATTTCGGGCAGATTCTTTACTGCTGAGCCATAAGGTAAGGTTAGGAAATATTATTTGAAATGTAGTATTCTTAAGCCTATGTGAAGTTTAAAATGTTTAATTGTTAAAACAGGATACAGTATGATGGAAACACTTTTTGGCTCTAGCAGATCAAGAATCATCAATGATCAAGCAAAGTATTATCTGAGTTTAGTTAGCATGTTGTAATTCTGAGCATAGTATTGCTTGTATTCTTACTTTAGTTCAGTTATTTGACTACAGTTTGGGAAAAAATATTCCTTAAAGTATACAATACTTGTGTTTGATAGTTTAAATTTGCCATAAGTCAGCTGTATCTGTGTATGGACTGTGCTACAGACCTCTCCTACTAGGTCAAATGACTGAGCTTAGGTATCTACAAGTAGTTAAAATATAGCAACAGTAGAGTACTGTGGTATTTCCTAGCCGTGGTCTAATAAGACTTTGAGAAGCACAGTTTTTCAGGGGAGTAGACTGCTTTGGAGAGACAGGTGTAAATACATCAGCACTACCCACTTGGTGCTTAGCAGAAAACCAACTAAGAGAGCAGGTACATGCCAAAATTCATGTATGTGCCATTTCCTAACACGCCAGGAAAGACTACATGATTGCCAGCTTTCTTCTTATGTGAAAAAATGTGAAACACTTCTCACAACAGTACATAAATAGCATCCTGCTAATAGAACCTTCATAATTGTTTCCCATTTTTAAACACACTGACTGAGAGAAACTGCTTTGCCCACAAGAGTTATGCTGCAGCTAAGGTAGCTGAGGTCCAGAGATTCTAAATGTATTTCTACATAATCAGTGATGGGGCTGGAAAGAAAAATTTAGTTCTTTATACTCCCACTTCATAGCAATTTCAAAATTTTTTTAATCAGGTCATTCTTCAGGTTAAACAAATGAGTCAATCAATCCCATAACTTTCAAAGCTTAAGTTAAATTCTTATTATGGTTAATTGAATTAAGCTTTCTTGAACTTCTCAGAAAGTGATCATACTAAATTTCATAATGTACTTAGATAATGAAACTTTGAGATTTTTTAATGTTTGACACAAACATGATGAAAAAAATTCTCTTTTGCAATGGAGAAAATTTCCCCAGTGACTGGGAATCTTAATAATAAAAGATGAAGTCTCACTGGTTGATGTGCAGAATACTGACTATGGAGACAAATTAGATACGACTTAACTACTGAGCCAGTTTAGGGCAAATATTTAAATTCTCTGAGCATTAGCCTTGTTGTGCATAAATCTACTGACTTAGTAAAATTATTGCCATGAAGGTTGAAAAGATAACATGTGTTCAGAAGTCTGATTAGAAAAATGCCTGGGACATGGTATGCACTCAGATAATTTTCTTCCTGCTTTTGGGGTTCATATGTCTTTAATAGATGGAAGATGACCTAATGTATAGTGCTTGAATTGACCTGATACATTCTCAAGTATAATTTTAGAAGTTGAAGCTTACTCAATAGTCATCCTGGCCACTGATTCAAGGGAGTTGTAGCCGGCTGCTGTGAAGTTATCTTTATATCTTTCCATCTTAATAGCTTGTAGCCATTCTCCAACTGAACAGAAGGTAGTGAAGTCAGGAGTGTTTTGATCCAAAAGAGGGCTTATTGGCCTGGGTGAGAATAAAACAGGAAAGCAAATTTTTCCATGAACTACTAAAGAAAGCATGTCTTCGCCCCCAGAAAAATAAGGATATAGGAAATAAAATTACATATTTTAATTGATGTTATAGTAACAAATAAACAGATATGCTAATAAAAATCTAATGTGTAAAGGTTGGCCAATAACTACAAACTCCAAATGGATAAGCAACAAAGTCCTACTGTATAGCACAGGGAACTATATTCAATATCCTGTGATAAATCATAATGGAAAGGAATATTAAAAAGAACGTATATACATGTATAACTGAGTCACTTTGCTATAAGGCAGAAATGAACACAACACTGTAAATGAACTATACTTCAATGAAATAAATTAGGAAAGAAAAGCAACTACTAACTCCAAAATTTCTATTTTATTTAGATATGATGTCTAGCAGATAGTATCTTCCATGTATTTTTCAAAGTACAGCCAACGATATTTGTAACCAGTAAATATTTGTTAATCTGCTTCTCTGAAACTAACTGGGAGTAAAGAAAACACAGACTTTCTCAGAGGGCGCTCTTGAGAACATAATGCACCCACTGTACTAATGGGACTCTTGCAAGCACCTTGTGAGTTCATGCTCCTTCATAAGGGCCTGACTGCACTATGGATACAGTGCAACAGGTTTACCTGACAACTGGAGCTGAATAAGTACTAATCTACATTACCATGGAGCAAGCCAAGTGTAAAATATAAATGGGGTGGTTAGGCTCTTTTTAATGAGCATACCTCTTAAATCATGTATTGAATTACCTTTGTAAACTTTAATTTCATGGAATCATTTTACTATTAAACTTGAAACCAAACAATCCAACAGATAGTAAGGATATAATAATAATAATAAACTAAGGCAACAGCAATAAAAATACATGTAATAGCAATTGTTTGAAAATGTAAAATGCCACTAAATCACACACATCCAGTTGAGAAATTTTTCTAAAATGATGATTTTAGAAAATCATATCAATATGATTTTGATCATATCAATAAGTGATATTGATTCTAAATTTTTCAAAAAGCAATAATAAGTTTCTTTCAAATTGATTTAACTAAAGTTAAGCCATCTGAAAAGAAAAAAATTAACTTCTATTAAAATAACAAATTTATTATGAACTTGAATAATTTAACACAAATGTCAATATGCTGTTGGGATGGAGCTGTGGAGATAAATGGTTCATGTGAATGTTTGAATTTCTCCCAGATTTCATTTCCTTAGCTATTTCTTACCTACTACACGTTCCCAGGGGTGTCTTCAGACTATTTGGGTTTCGAATCATTTTGTCTAGAATTCCAACTATCTGTTCAAACTTTGGCCTTTCAGCACGTTCCTTCTGCCAACAATCCAGCATCAGCTGGTGAAGACCGGCTGGGCAGTCCATGGGTGCTGGCAGACGATAACCTTCTTCTATTGCCTTTATAACCTAATAGCCAAAAGGATATTAAAATATTACTGACTGAGGTCCAACTAGAATAAAATAAACTGCCCGGGAGGCAAAGTGATTTATCCACATAAGAGTAAAGCACACTGCTATGTGAAAGACTTATTTTTTTTTTTTTTTTCCAAAACATCCATGAATAGTAAGCATGTTATTAAGGGGTGCATGAAGCTCGGGGTGTGATGACATTTCCTAGTTAATTCAGCAATAGGGAGCAGCAATTAAGTTCACCCAGGGTGCAACAGATGGAAAATTTTTTAATGTCATCCCAGAGGTTTTCAAAAGGGAAGATGTAATGGAATGATTTTATTGTATATAGCTGTGCATGTACATATTTCTCTGTACATTTATGAATTCCTCAAGTTGTAAAAAGTTCTGAGTTACCCAGAAGTAGTCCTGCCCTGAAAGTTTCACTTTCTGCAGAGTTCCAATGATATTATTTCAACCAGACATCCAAATATGTGAATGTACTATGACGGAAGAGCTCCAAGCACACTATTGTTTTAAATAATATGCAGCTCATATGCTTATGGAGTGTATGGTGTTACAATATACAGTTTTGTTCTAGAACTGATTTGTATTGTTCATAAAGCTATTGGATCTCTCCTCAACTCTGAGTCCAGTGACCTCAAACAGGCAGATTGAAACCACCCTTGGGGGACAGAGTAGAGAAAGGGTTATACCAGGAAATAGGGAAAGGTTACAAATCAGAGTTTGCCCACTCAGAGAGCCTGGCTGTTCAACTTCATCAGCACATTACTGTCTATTTATACATAATAACAACCTAAGAAGCTTTGAATGGTAGTACAAAATAAGCTTTCATAAACATTATGCATGTCAATCAGTCCAACAATTATTTATATAGACGGGTTTTTTGTTTAAGTGGAAAGCAAAAGTAGATTTTTTTTTCTTTTGCAGCACTTTATCTGTGTAGATATACAATTATCATAATTTACAGTTACATAACTTTTAGTAATTAACTGGACTATTGGAAAAATCATACAGAAAGTTTGTACCACAAAATCATGTCCCTAAGGGATTAGGGTTCTCAGTAACAGAGAAATATAGAAGCTCAAAAGGGTCAGCAACCTCTCATACCTAAAAAGAGGAGAATACAATCTGCTATANCTTTATCTGTGTAGATATACAATTATCATAATTTACAGTTACATAACTTTTAGTAATTAACTGGACTATTGGAAAAATCATACAGAAAGTTTGTACCACAAAATCATGTCCCTAAGGGATTAGGGTTCTCAGTAACAGAGAAATATAGAAGCTCAAAAGGGTCAGCAACCTCTCATACCTAAAAAGAGGAGAATACAATCTGCTATATGTGGAAATGAGTCTCCATAAAAGTATCTTTCAAATATCCCCTATTACAACAGGGAATGCCTATTAAAATGTCATTATTTATTTCATATAAATATCCTTTCTATCACTTCAAAAGCTTTTCTTTTTGCTTTAAGATTAAAAAAAAAAAGGCCAAGTCCTTAAGATAGATTTTTGTGAAAATTATGTCAATACAATATACAAAGATTTCCATTATTTACTGTCCTTACTCAAAATCACCTGCATGTACCAGGTGCAATTTTGTAAACTTCACCACTGATAAGCCTATTCCAAAGCAGAATTTTTCAGCAATACAGAAGACACAGTCTTCATAGTTATGCTTTAAAGTAGGTATATTCAAAATATAAATATAAAATCTCTCCAGACTATTATTTTTCCTAATGACTGAACTCTAAATTAAAAAAAAAAAATGGAGGTTTTTCAAACCAATGATGTATGCAGCCCATTCTCATGACACAGTCATTTAAACTTCTCATAAAATCAGAAATTGTTACAAATCTGAGCAGCAAAGGGAAAATAATAGGAAGGCAAAAAGAAAAATAAAAACAAAATAAGGACTTGTAAAAAAATCAAAATATTATCCAAGGGGGATTAACAAATCTTTCCATGATAACATAAGAATAGTAGAAATGTAGGAAAAAAAAATGACTCTGAAAAAAAAAAGAGGTAACCCTGAGTTTTTGAAGAACATAGGACTAAAGTAGGCAGACAAAAACTGGCTTTAAGAAATATTGAAGAACTTATTGTTTGCAGGGAAATAAATATATCCTTCAGATGCTTTCTGACATTAGGAATAAGCAAAGTAGCTAGTATCAACAATTTCTTGAGAAAATCCTTAGTATAAGAATCACAGTGTTCATTTTTCTTTAAGGGAAATTTATACATGAAAACTGATAAAGTTTAAAAGTTAAAGAGATAAACTTAATTACAGTAATTGTGGAAAGTTTTCATATATATTTATTTTATATTAAATCCTCAGCCCAAATTCTCCCCTGATCACTAGGTGGTAGGTCCACCAGTTTACTAGACATCTTCCCTTGGACTTTCCATAGTAACCTCATATTTTATTTAAAATTGATTTTTTTTCATCTTTTCCCCAAAGCTCTTAGTCTTTCAATTAACGATACTTCCAGTCATCCCAGTTGGAAAAGCTGAAGAGAGAACAATCTAGACTTTCTTATATGTATATTAGTGACCACTTTCTGATGATATTACTTCCTAAATACAATATATTCAAATGATAGAAGCATTTTTTCATATATGTATATGGATCTCTCTGCAACCTTTTGGGGGTTCCTTGGTGGCTCAGTGGTAAAGAATTTGCCTGCAGGAGACATGGGTTTGATCCCTGGGTCGGGAAGATCCCCTGAAAAAGGAAATGGCAACCCATTCCATTTTTCTTGCCTGCAGAAGAATCCCATGGACAGAGGAGCCTGGTGGCCTACAGTCCATGGAGTCTCAAAGAGTCGGACACTACTTGGCAACTAAACAGCAACAAGATGTACAGTGCTGTAATTGGAAATGGTTTTATTCTGAAAATTAGGTTAGTGGGTTAGTGTAAATTAATTCTGCTTATGTATTTTTGTTTTAAATATGATTTACCCTAAAGATTATTATTACTTTTGCAAATAGCAATTTTTAAAATGTTACCTTATATTTGTTTAATTAAATTGGTGTTGGAGGGATAGGAGGAAGTACTGTAGAAAATATCACAAATGTAATAGATTAAAATATAACACACAGAAAAAAAATATATATATATATTCTTGTAGCAATGGAGCCATTTTCCCATAGTTATGTGGTGGTCTTTACAAAATCTCACATTATGGGATTTTTCCGTCAGTGCTTTATTTTGAATAAAAGCTATGGAAAAAACACCTTGGCCTTTAGTCACTTTAATCAGTATTGACACTGAATGTTAATGAAAGTCATATGACTGAATTTAAAATTTTTTTCTGTTTATGACTCTATAACTACAAATGCTGGGTATCATTGCAAAAATTCCTGTAAAATATCCTTTTAAAAAGCACACTAGAAAACATACACACATGGGAACTCTGCAAAGATCACAAATATTTAACTGTAGGAGGAATTCAATTTAAAAAAAAAAACAACTTTTAAATGCAAAGAATTTCATGTGGCTTTGTATAACACCCCAGGGACATCACTGTTCTAGGATTCAAACCTGCTCTATGTTAAACAAGTTAGATAAAAGTAAAATAATGTGCTTTGGAAAGCTGGATTAAGTTATTTAAACAGCAGCTCAAGTTGTGAATAAGTAAATAACTAGCAAAACTTTATATATTAAAAATGACCAATTAACAAACAACTGTGGGGGGAGCATTTTTTTTAACTGGGAAGAGTGGCTTTCCTCATATTTGAGGTTGCTTGTATTTGAATATATACAGTATTTTTCTGAATTTATAGGACTTTATCCCCAGATTTATAAGACTAGGGCAGTGTTTATCATTTTCTACCACCTCCTATTTCCCACTTGTAGATTTTTCTTAGAAGTCCTGAAAAGAACAAAGCAAGTAGAAAAATCTTTCCTTTCTCATTTCTCTCTAAATAATCTTTTAAAAGTACATCTAAACCTAACCATGATTCTCCTAACATAATACTCTTCAGTGGCTCTCCAATTAGAATCCTTTGGCTTTGAGCACAATATAGTCTTAAAATCTTTGTGCCAATGAATGATGTAGAGTACTATTAAATAACTCTTACAGGAATGAAAGAGTTAATGAGCTCCTGTAGTTATCCTACTGCATTACAGAACTTTGACTATGCGTATTATTATAACAGAGAACATTTATCAATACAAAACGAAACTTCTAGCTCTCAAAAACAGTGGTTTACATATTTTTAAAGGAGCAGAAGCAAAATAGAACATTTAAAATAAGAGATGCCCTCAACTGGCAAAGATTTGGGGACCCTAAAGTTCCCATTAACAATCATGCTCCTACCTACGGAGGCACCAGATGCATGCTGGGAACCTGGGCCTTTATATAGCATGCTGTTGCTGTCCAGTCAGTAAGCTGACTCTTTTGAGACCCCATGGACCGTAACCTGCCAAGCTTTTCTGTCCATGGGATTTCCCAGGCAAGAATACTGAGTTGGGTTGCCATTGCCCTTTCCTTCTGCAGGGTATTTTCCTGACTCAGAGATCGAACTCACGTCTCCGCATTGGAAGGCAGATTCTTTATGGCTGAACCAGTGGGAAGGCAGTTTTGTCATAATTCAAGGCAAGCCTGTTGAAGATAAACCCTCCTCATGGGATGATGATTCAGACAGGACTGAAGCTTTGAGGCTCTGCAGGTTTTATTTGGTTAGCCTGCTAGAAAAACAACTTATCTTTTAAGGATACAAGAATCATAGTAAATATTTATTGAATACTTGCTATATGATTAGCACTGTTTTAATTATCTCATTCAACCTTTCCAGAAACCTTATTAGGCAAGTATTATTATACTGATTCCAGAGACAAAGAATTAGAGGCGCTGAGAAGTTAAGCACAGAAAACATCATAGAGCTGTTAGTAGAAGGGACAGAATTTGACATAGGCTGTCTGACCAGAGCTGATGCTGTTAAGAGCTGCTTATATTTCCAACTGGGAAAACAAAAAGTGCACTGTTGCAAACAGTTACATATTCTCAGAAATAGCAAAAAACACACACTAAGATCCCTGATCCTACACTTCTTAAAGCATTATGTAATTATCCATGGAATTCATTTGAAACAACTTTTTGTAAAATTACTAGCACCCCCTTGGATTTATCTGTCTAGATTTTGTCTTAGTATTCTAATAAGAGTCAAAGAACAAAAGAAACACATTGACAGCAATTTCTAATATAGATCATTTCCAGAAGAATATGAAGTGACCAGGGTGAATGACATTGTAAGGGAACACTTACTTATCCATCAGGGGATACTTCTTTACTACAGAAATAAAGAAATACCGGAAAACAAACTCATTTGCTTGCCGAGATGTATTTCAGTATTATTACTAAAATTATTCCAAATAGGAAAAGGAGTACATCAAGGCTGTATATTGTCACCTTGCTTATTTAACTTATATGAAGAGTAGATCATANATGTATAAAACAGATGACTAATTACCGTATAGCACAGGGAACCCCATTCAGTGCTCTGTGGTGACCTCACTAGGGAGGAAATCCCGAAAGATGGGATATACCTGTATGTAATAGTGATTCACTTTGTTGTACAGTAGAAAGTAATGGCATTGTAAAGTAACTATACACCAATAAATAGTAATGATACTTAATGGTTAACATATTAAAATCAACTTTCGAATTGGGTTTTAGGAGTCCCAGGGCTCATGAGAGGTGTCTTAGTGCATATCCAGGCAGTGGGATGGAGTGAGGTGGGCACATAGGTGTGCTGGAGCCCAGACCTCTCCCCACCTCCCACTCCCTCCAACCTGTCAATCAGACGAGCATTGCTTTTACCCATTTTTATTTTGAGATTTCATGTGACAATTTTATTTGGAAAAATCCAAATGTCTGAATAGGCCAAGTTTTAGATGTAATGAATGCAATCAATCCTTTCTAACTAAATATAAATGATTATAGAATTGTTTAGAAAGGGAAATAGACTCTAGGTACCACCCTTATGGCAGAAAGTGAAGAGGAACTAAAAAGCCTCTTGATGAAAGTGAAAGAGGAGAGTGAAAAAGTTGGCTTAACGCTCAACGTTCAGAAAACGAAGATCATGGCATCTGGTCCCATCACTTCATGGGAAATAGATGGGAAAACAGTGTCAGGCTTTATTTTGGGGAGCTCCAAAATTACTGCAGATGATGATTGTAGCCATGAAATTAAAAGGCGCTTACTCCTTGGAAAGAAAGTTGTGACCAACCTAGATAGCATATTGAAAAGCAGAGATATTACTTTGTCAACAAAGGTCTGTCTAGTCAAGGCTATGGTTTTTTCAGTGGTCATGTATGGATGTGAGAGTTGGACTGTGAAGAAAGCTGAGTGCCGAAGAACTGATGCTTTTGAACCGTGGTGTTGGAGAAGACTCTTGAGAGTCCCTTGGACTGCAAGGAGATCCAACCAGTCCATTCTAAAGGAGATCAGTCCTGGGTGTTCTTTGGAAGGACTGATGCTGAAGCTGAAACTCCAATACTTTGGCCACCTCATGCGAAGAGTTGACTCATTGGAAAAGACTCTGATGCTGGGAGGGATTGGGGGCAGGAGGAGAAGGGGACGACAGAGGATGANTCCTTCTCCAATGCATAAAAGTGAAAAGTGAAAGTGAATTCGCTCAGTTGTATCCAACTCTTCACGACCCCATGGACTGCAGCCTACCAGGCTCCTCCACCCATGGGATTTTCCAGGCAAGAGTACTGGAGAGGGGTACCATTGCCTTCTCCGATTTAAGAATACTTACAGTTGCCAAAGAATTGATGCTTTTGAACTGTGTTGTTGGAGAAAACTCTTAAGAGTCCCTTGGACTGCAAGGAGATCCAACCAGTCCATTCTGAAGGAGATCATCCCTGGGATTTCTTTGGAAGGAATGATGCTAAAGCTGAAACTCCAATACTTTGGCCACCTCATGCGAAGAGTTGACTCATTGGAAAAGTCTCTGATGCTGGGAGGGATTGGGGGCAGGAGGAGAAGGGGACGACAGAGGATGAGATGGCTGGATGGCATCACTGACTCGATGGACATGAGTCTGAGTGAACTCTGGGAGTTGGTGATGGACAGGGAGGCCTGAGTGCTGTGATTCATGGGGTCACAAAGAGTTGGACACCACTGAGTGACTGAACTGATCTGACAGCTGCTTTATTCTTAAGAACTCCAAACTGGAAATAACACACACATTCATCTACAACAGGATGAATAAGTAAATTGTGACACATTCGTACAAAAAAAAATAGTACACACCAACGAGAAAGATATACACCCATGGATGAATCTCACAGATAAATATTGACTGGGAAAAAACCCAGACACAAAAGAATATGTACTGTATGAGACCATATATATGAAGTCAAAAATAAGCAGTGTAGGTGTTATTTCTGGTGGGGAATTGGTTTCGAGGGGCCACAAGGGAGCCAGTTGGAGTGCTTGAACTGCCCTATATCTAGATTTTTGTCGTTGGCTATGTGAGCATACATGTATGTAAAAGTATAAATACATTTTGTATTTGTATAAATACGCATTGTAGGCAGACACTTTACCATCTGAGCCACCAGGGAAGTCTTCAGTTCAAATGTATAAATACACATATGTTAATTCCCATCGATGTACAGGGCAGGAACAATGCCTTTGTGTGGTTTTGTATTAGTTGACACAGTTTCCTTTGGACCATTATTATTGAACAAAGGAAGTGGCAGTGTTTTGATGATAGTCTGTGAAGACCACATGGCTTCATCTTTCTCCACAATCACATAAACCCTTTACCTAGCACTTAACTTACCTGGTCCTTGTGTGTGAAGTTAGATTTTTTGTTTGTTTTTGCAATTCCTTGTTTGTTTTTTTGACTGTGCCAGATCTTAGTTGCAGCACACAAAATCTTCTTAGTGGCACACAAATCTTCCTTGCATCATGTGGGATCTTTCATTGCAGTGCACTGACAATCTAGTTGAGTACACAGGCTCGATAGTTGTGGCACATAGGCTACAGAGGGAATGGGCTTAGTAGTTGCCTGTGGGTTTATGGGCTTAGTTGCTCTATGGCAAGTGGGATCTTACTTTCCCAACTAGGAATTATGTCTTCATTCCCTGCATTGCAAGGTGGATTCTTAATCACTGGACTCCAGGGAAGTCCCTGAAGTTAGATGTTTTATTCAACTTGCAAAAATATAATGAAATCAACTGCCAATAAAGTTCCAGGGATGAAGGTTTGAACTGGGATCTCTCAGGCTACTTGCTGTCTTGAGCCATTTTTTTAAATCAAGGTTAGCTTTCAATTAGCAAAGCAAAATAAAGATTTGAAGGAATTATCTGGATAATTCAAACAAAACATTGCTTCGACTTAAACTGCCTGAATAATCGCAAGTTAATAATCTCTTCACTATTGATTTCCTCTCTAGTGAATTGCCCAGGTAATAGAGACAAAGCATGGTGGTGGCTTAAATTACCCAGATAATTGCATGCTTGCTTTACTCCACCTTGTCAACAAGACCTGGCTATGATGTAAAGAACCTCAGTGGAGAAATGACATAGATTGATAGCTAAGGCCAGATTTATCAATAGGGGGTGAAACAGTCACCAAACAAAAACCAAGAAGTCTTATATTAGAGAATACAAGGGATGTGGGGCACCAGGGACCGCCAGAGTAGGCAGACCTGCCTCCCTACAAGGCCACTTGATTAGTAAGGTGATTGGAGGTGTGGCATGACAAAGCCCAATGTGACAAATTCTCATAAATGGGAAATGCTTGGGGAATAAAATGGCCTTCCAAATGCCCAGACAATTACAATATAACACGTCTATCTGTTGATTAAAAAGAAGAATTTAAAAATTTTTAGGAACTCTAAGTCCAACACAGTATCATTCCAGTGCCTTATACATGAGATGATTTCAGATGTTGATGTTGTTCAGTTGCCCAGTTGTGTCCAACTCATTGTGACCTCATGGACTGCAGCACACCAGGCCTCCCTGTCTCTCACCATCTCCCAGAGTTTGCCCAAGTTCACGTTCATTGCATCGGTAATACCCCATCCATCTCTTCTTCTGACACCCTCTTCTCCTGCCCTCAATCTTTCCCAGCATCAGAGAGTTTTCCAGTGAGTCGTCTGTTCATATCAGATGATCAGAATATTGGAGCTTCAGCTTCAGCTTAAGTCTTTCCAGTAAATATGCAAGTTTGATCTCTCTTAAGATTGACTGGTTTAATCTCCCTGCTGGCCGAGGGACTTTCAGGAGTTTTCTCCAGCACCACAGTTCAAAGGTATCAATTCTCTGGCATTCTGCCTTCTTTATGGTCCAGCTCTCACAATCGTATGTGACCACTGGGAAGATCATAGCCTTGACTATATGGACATTACCTCGGCGGAGTAACGTCTGCTTTTCAACACATTTTTTAGGTTTGTCATCGCTTTCCTGCCGAGAGGCAATCGTCTTCCAATTTCATGGCTGCAGGCACCATCTGCAGTGATTCTGGAGCCCAAGAAGAGGAAATGTGCCACTATTTCTACCCCTTCCTCTTCTACTTGCCAGGCAGTAATGGGGCCGGATGCCATGATCTTAGTTTCTTAATGTTTAGTTTAAGCCAGCTCTTTCATTCTCCTCCTTCACCCTCATCAAGAGGCTCTTTAGTTCCTCTTCTCTTTCTGCCATTAGAGTGGTATCATCCACATATCTGAGGTTGTTGATGTTTCTCCCACCTATCTTGATTCCAGTTTGTATCTCACCCATTTCTCACCCATTTCATCATTTCTCATGATATGCTCAGCATATTGATTAAACACAGAGCATGACAGCAGACTGCCCTTTTGTACTCCTTTCTCCATCTTGAACCAATTAGTTATTCCATGCAGGCTTCCAACCTGCATACAGGATTAGCAGGAGACAGGTCAGATGGTATGGTATTTCCATCTCTCTAAAATTACAAAGAAGAAGCTAAAAGCACAAAGAAATACTCTTCATTGTTATCATTTTCATAGGCTTAAAATGTGAGTTTCTCAATTAAACTCTTTCTAATGCTAGCTAAGTGGGGGAAAGAGGTGACCTTTTAAGTATAAATAATCTGTGCTATGCTAAGTCAACAAACTCCATTTCCAGGACTAAAGGAAATCATGAAATAATGACTCTATATCTCTATTGCTTTAAATCCAACTGCCAGTAAAATAATTTCTGCTGAAAGGCTGTCTTATGAGCTGTCAGACATTTATGTTACGAAAGTTATAACCAAACAATAGTTTAAGATTTATTGATTCATCATATTTATTCAACAGACTTTTATTATATACCTACAATGTGAGAGGTAGTATGTTTTCGCATATATTATATCATATTTTTACTTGCACCACAAAGCAAATGATATAGTAGCATTGTCTTTCACCACAGGCTACTTTACTTTCCATTCTCAAATCTGTACCTTTTATATTAAAATAAAAAAGAAATCAAAACAAGATAGTGATATAAAGGGAACTAGTATTCAGATATTGTCCAGATGCTGTCAAATAATGTCAAATAACTGTGTTTTCTATACTATTAGTATGTTGGTGTAAACCATAAAACTTTCCCTTCTACTAAAAACTCCAACTCATGGCACATGGACTGCCAGCTGAGCTGTCAGCAGCCATTTTGCAGGACAGACTCGGGTCTGAAGTACCAGCTCAAAGGCCTCTGGGCCCGGCCACCTTATGAGCCAGTAAAACTAGAAAGCACAAAGGAAAAAACACAGGGGAACAAGATGGCAAAGAAGTAGGTGGACATGGAGTACATCTCTCTCCACAGATACATCAGGATACAGTTTCAGACACAGAAGTCCATGCAGAACACCGGCTGACAGTGGACAGGAGTACCTGACCAGTGGAAAAGAATACACACAACCACACAAAACTCAAGATCAAGTCCTGAGCCTTTGGAGTCAGAGTCCTGACTCCAAGAACCTAGACTACCAGAGAACTAACCCTA
Organism: Oreotragus oreotragus; assembly: GCA_006410675.1. Taxonomy (NCBI): domain Eukaryota; kingdom Metazoa; phylum Chordata; class Mammalia; order Artiodactyla; family Bovidae; genus Oreotragus; species Oreotragus oreotragus. The sequence continues at coordinate 302,166 of SJYX01017430.1, forward strand.
GGAAGTATCAAATAGTGAGAGCTCTCACTAAGGAAACCACTTGAATACAAGACCTGGAATCACCCAACCACCAGTAGCACCCTGTGCAGGACACCTCATCTAAAGAACAAACATAACAAAAATACAAACCCAGTCATCAGCAAATAGGATTACCACCTCACTCTGCTGTGACCAGACAAATTAGAAACACAGAAGTCCAATAAATGAAGAGGAAATAGGCAAACTACCTCCAAAAGAATTCAGAATAGTGATAGTAAAGATGATCCCAAACCTTGAAAACAAAATGGAGAAAATTCAAGAAGCAATTAACAAAGACCTAGAAGAATTAAAGAATAAGAATACAAACAACACAATTACTGAAATTAAAAATACTCTGGAAAGAATCAACAGCAGAAGGACAAATCAGTGAGCTGGAAGATAAAATGATGGAAATAACTTCTGAAGAGCAGAAAAAAGTAAAAAGAATGAAAATAACTGAGGACACTCTCAGAGACCTCTGGGACAATATCAAACACACCAATATTCTAATTATAGGGATCCCAGAAGAAAAAGAGAAAAAGAAAGGGTATGAGAAAATTTTTGAAGAAATTATAGTTGAAAATTTCTCCAACATGGAAAAGGAAATAGTCAATCAAGTCCAAGAGGTGCAAGGAGTCCCATACAGGATAAACCCAAGGAGAAACATATCAAGACACATAGTAATCAAACTAAAAAAGATTAAACACAAATCAAGAATATTAAAAGCAGCAAGGGAAAAGCAGTAAGTAACATACAAGGGAAACCCCATACGTTTAACAGCTGATCTTTCAGGCAGAAACTCTGCAGGCCAGAAGGGAATGGTAGAATATATTTAAAGTACTGAAAGGGAAAAATCTACAACCAAGATTACTTTACCTGACAAGGATCTCATTCAAAACTGATGGAGAAATAAAAAGCTTTTCAGATAAGCAAAAGTTAGGAGAATTCAGTACCGCGAATTCAGCTTTACAATAAATGTTAAAGAGACATATATAGTCAAGAAATACAAGAGAAAGAAAAAGATCTACAAAATCAACCCAAAACAATTAAGAAAGTGACAATAGGAACATATATATCAATAATTATTTTGAATTTAAATGGATTAAATGCTCCAACCTAAAGACACAGACGGCTGAATGGATACAAAACAAGACCCATATATATGCTGTCTAGAAGAAACCCACTTCAGACCTAAAGACACATATAGACTGAAAATAAGAGGATGTAAAAATATATTCCCTGCAAATGGGAAGCAAAAGGAAGCTTGAGTAACAATCATCATATCAGAGAAAATAGACCTTAAAATAAAGAAGATTACAAGAGATAAGAGATAATGATCAAGGGATCAATCCAAGATCTCAATAAGAAAAACACCAACAGACATAAAGGAGAAATTGACAGTAACACAATAATAGTAGAATACTTTAACACCTCACTCACATCAATGGACAGATCATCAAAACAGAAAATTAATAAGGAAACACAAGTTTTAAATGATACATTAGATGAGATGGATCTCATTGATATCTTCAGGACATTCCATCCAAATGCAGAAGAATATACCTTCTTCACAAGTGCACATGGAACATTCTCCAGGATAGACCACATCCTGAGTCACGAATCAAACCTCAGTAAAATAGAAAATTAAAATAGTATCAAGCATCTTCTTCAATCACAGTGCTATGAGACTAGATATCAATTACAAGAAAAAACTGTAAGAAACACAAACACTTGGAGATTAAACAATACATTTCTAAATAACAAACTGGTTACTGAAGAAATCAAAAGGGAAATAAAAAAATTTCTAGAAACAAATGACACTGAAAACATGACAACTCAAAACCTATGAGATGGATGCAGCAAAATCAGTTCTAAGAGGGAAGTTTACAGAAATACAATCTTACCTCAAGAAAAAAGAAAACCTAGAATAGGCAACCTAACTTTACACTTAAAACAACTGGAAAAAGAAGAACAACAACCAAAAAAAAANCTTTCCTTGAGTTCCAAAGAGCAAATTTAATCAAAGTGAGAAAATGCAAAAACAAAGGATAGCAATAAAGCAAGATGAAATGCTAAGAGCTCAGCCATAAAGCTAAGTCAAGGACCTTCAGTTCCTCCTCAAGGGCTGTAGATAAGATTACCTCTCCTGTCAAGCCCTCTTCATTCTCAATTTGAGCTGTCAAACAAACTCACTTTAGGAATCGCCTCCCTGAATCACTTTATTTTTTTTTATTATNGATGAAATGCTAAGAGCTCAGCCATAAAGCTAAGTCAAGGACCTTCAGTTCCTCCTCAAGGGCTGTAGATAAGATTACCTCTCCTGTCAAGCCCTCTTCATTCTCAATTTGAGCTGTCAAACAAACTCACTTTAGGAATCGCCTCCCTGAATCACTTTATTTTTTTTTATTATTATTTTTTTTTTTACTTTATTTTGCTTTACAATACTGTATTGGTTTTGCCATACATTGACATGAATCAGCCACAGGTGTACATGAGTTCCTGAATCACTTTAGACTCAGTTCCAAGGTCTGCATCAAGATCTCTGAAGCTTTACAAAGACAGCTCCCACATCCCAACTCACTTGAATCTAGTTCGGCTCAACAGGTATGAAGACAGGCCATAGACAGCCTTTATGTTTGGCCTTTCCCTTCCAATCTAGACATGTCTCTTCCCAGGTCTTTATTCTTATAGCTGTGTTGCTCCCTCACGACGCCGTGAGCCTGGAGCTTCATGTGCCTGCAATATCGTTCATCTGCTCCCCGTGACCTGTCTGGAAACAGGCCTGGAAGAAACCCCATTTTCTCTTGGAATTCTAGGCAGATTTGTGACCTNATTCTTATAGCTGTGTTGCTCCCTCACGACGCCGTGAGCCTGGAGCTTCATGTGCCTGCAATATCGTTCATCTGCTCCCCGTGACCTGTCTGGAAACAGGCCTGGAAGAAACCCCATTTTCTCTTGGAATTCTAGGCAGATTTGTGACCTGGGATGGATATGTTTTGGGGTTCATTCCTAGATAGAATAACTCACTCCCTTTTTTCTCCTCCATCTCGGGTAAACACTTATTTCGCCTTCATCCCAAAGTGAACGTGGTCTTCTTTTGCATTTTACATCATCCTCTAGATAAACGTAGAAACAGCCCTGGAGCACTCAGATGCTCAATGAGTCGGCTTTATCTTGAGAAAGGCTGGTTTCTAGGCTTAACCAAGAAGCTTAATCAAAACTCCTTCTGACCAGGGTGCTCTCAGAGAGCCCTCAGGTTCTTATTAAGTGATTTTATTTGTTCTATGAAAGGAACAGTAGTATTCTTAATTGGGATTTCCCAGGTGGCTCAGTGGTTAAATAATCCGCCTACCAAGGTAAGAGATGAAGGAGATGCAGATTTGATCCCTGGGTCGGGAAGATCCCCTGGAGTAGGAAGCCACTCCAGTATCCTTGCCTGGGAAACCCCAGAAGAGACTGGTGGGCCACAGACCATGGGGTCACAAACAGTCGGACACAACTGAGCAACTGAGCACACATCACATGGGGTGTTTTTAACTATATGTTATATTTTGAATCTTTCCTTTAGTAAAAATTGACACCAAAAAACCTTGGTGATTTAGAGTTTAAATTCATTTCCTTGTCTATACAAATAAATTATTATTTCAAATAAATGTTGATATTGTTTTTTTTTTTTTTTCTTTTGCAGAATTAAAAAAGTTAATCACAAGAAAAGCTTTAGGTTATATCATAAAGGTTACATTTTGGGGAGTTAGTTTTACAAAACAAAACAGAAAAACCCAAAACCCACAGTTGAGAAGTTGAGTTGAATGCTAATAATCTGTACAGGAAATTCCTGTAAAGGAAGTAGGCTTACTCACTCTTTCAACTAAACCTAACCGCAAACCTTATCTAGTCAAGGAGGTTGGTCTGGAGAGAATTTTAGATGCTTCATCTTTAGGTCATTTCCTTCTACTGATAAAGGCAGTTAATTTGATTTTTCTCTTTATGATCATGAATTTGACAATGCTAAAGGTCATTTTCCTTTAGTAAAAGATTTTCCTTTTCTTTCTCTCCAGCTTTAGCTTATTCTTTCTAAACTTGTGTGAGTTATCTCTCTGGGCAGGATGACATACTGTATTCCTCTTTCAAAATGGATATGCTCACATTTCTTCATCAGATAAAAAAGCCGGCAGCCACTGAAATAAAGCCTTGAAGTTCCTTCCTCCTTTTCAGTGTCTTAAGGACAGGAAGTACAGGTAAGACATGAGTACATTTTTTCCACGAGATTTCCTAACCAACAAATATAAGTTGAGAAAAGAACTTGAAACATTTTCAGAATGGGTTGCTAATGCAGTTCCTTTTCATAAACTATTTTATACTGATAGGTGTGGTATTGAATTAGCTAATTTTGTATCTCCATATATATGGAGGCTTCGTGTTATTAAAAAATTTGTGGTTACCAAATAAGCCTTTCTATAACGCTGTGGGAAAGCTGGAGAGTAGAGGGAGTTAAGGTGGATGCTGAATTTCAACGCTTGTCTTGACCGCCTTAAGATTTCTGAGAGTGTGAGCTACACTGTTAAAAAAAAAAAAATTATTTTTTTGGCTGCACCAGGTTCTAGTTGTGGCACATGAATGAGATCTTTAGCTGCAGCATGTAGGATCTAGTTCCCTAGCCAAGGATTGAACCCCAGCCCCCTGCTTTGGGAGCTCAGAGTCTTAGCCACTGGATCAAGCTATACTCTTGATCTTCTGTAATTCCTAGACAATGGTATATAAAGCTACCATGGATTAGGTGAGAACCATAATAATATTAGTTGAATTAAATGGTTGCTATTGCACCCGATCAGATGTCTACATGTATATCTCTGTGTATAGTCACCGATGATCCCATGGGAAATTGTCTTTGACAGTGGGATTCCCCTACTTGAGTCTCACATGATACCTGCCTACTCCACCTGCCTTTCCTCTTCTTATTCTCCCATCCAAAGCCTGGATCAGCAAAAGAATAGTTCATTATCAACCAAAGATACTGAAAGCGAAGTCTTGACCAACTGATTGGGGGGCAGGGGGAGGGATCGTCAACCTCTGACAAAGGAAATATGGAAAGCAGGTATGGAAGCTGTTTTGGAGAAGAGACCCTTCAGATACCTGAAGGCACCCTGTGACTCTCATTTCCATTTAAAAATTTTATTAATTTAGCTGTGCCAGGTCTTAGTTGCAGCTTGCAGGATTCCTAGTGTGGCATACAGACTCTTACTTAGTTGAGGCATATGGGATCTGGTTCCCTGACTAGGGATGGAACCCAGGCCTTCTGAATTGGGAGCACAGTGTCTTAGCCACTGGACCACCAGGGAAGCCCCCTCTCATCTGCTCCTCTGAGGTGGTGATATACGACGATAGGAAAATTAGAATCTCTGAGACCCTCTTCATATGGACACAAATTCCTCTGCTAATATTTCTAAGATGTGCAATTATCTTGAACAGTGGGATCCGCTCTTCAAGCAATGTGAGCCTTTGTTGTCCATCAGTAAAACCAGAAAGACAACAGCCACCTTCCCAAGTGTGAGCAGAAAGTATAAAAGGGCAGGACCCCGTTAGATTCAGAGCTCCCTGGCTATTGTTTTACTCCTATGAACAGACTTGCAGCCTGGTTTGGTTAAGTTGCTCAGTGCATGATAAATGTTTGATAAACGCACCTTGGGTAGTTCCTTATGATTCTTAGAAGTGTTTTGGTGATGGTGGAATGGAAGGCATCTCATAGACGCTAAAAGATCTCAAGGAGGTAGATGTTGACAAACAAAACCCAATGGGTTATCCCACACGGATGGGGTTTCCAGAATGGACCAGCTCTCATGTTCAGTTGACGGCAGTGCTGGCAATAACTGCCCTGCCCAGCACAGACCCACCTCCCCAGGCTCTGTTCTTGCCCTGGAGCAGGACTGCCCCGGGACGCTCTCTGGGTCACGGTGACTTCCTTGCCACTTGTTTGTTTTTTTCATGTATTTATTTTTGGCTGCACTGGGTCTTCATTGTTTCACCCAGGCTTTTCTCTAGTTGCGATGAGCAGCGGCCCCTCTTCGTCGCGGCGCCCAGGCTTCTCGTTGTGATGGCTTCTCATTGTGGTGGCTCCTCTTGTTGCCAGCACGGGCTATAGGCTCGTGGGCCCAGTAATTGCAGCACACAAGCTTAGCTGCTCCACAGCATGTAGGATCTTCCCGGACCAGGGATAGAACCCCTGTCCCCTGCAGTGACAGGTGGACTCCGATCCCCTTCACTACCAGGGAAGTCCCCTGATACTTGTTTATAATATAGAGCCCAATGTTCTTCTCTTTGAGAATCTGATTTAATATGGTTTGGAGAGCTCTGACATGTGAATTTATAACAAGCATTCTGGGTGACTCTTGTCAAGGAGATCACTTGAGAAACACAATCCCAGAGACAAAGGCATAGCCTAGGGACAGTCCTAGGCAGCCTGAGGTCCTATGCCAGCAAGTAAGCTTGTCATGGATAGAACATCCGTCCACTCAAGATGTGGATGGGAATTTCTGAGGGCTGGAGACTTACAGGTGTCATGGTAGCTGATTTTCTATGATTGGTTATTGGTCATTCAATCATGGAACCATGGAATGTCAGAGCTGAGATAATCTTAGAAATCATAGAGTCTCATGATTTCCCCCATCAGGGAGCTTTTTTTTAAAAGCAGATTTCTCAGCCAAATCCCCAGAAGTCTGAGCCCCCTAGCTCTAAGGTGGAAGAGCAACTATTACAGTCCAAATAATTTATTTTGCAAATGAAAAATCCTGAAGTGCAGAGGGAGGCTATGCGTCTTAGCTAGAATCACACAACAAGTTAATTGTAGATATTGGTTTGTTTTGACTCCTGAATTCTTCTGCATTTATTTGGACAACAGAATTGATTATGATTTATGCACTAAGATTTGTCCCAGGCTTTGGAGATAAGATTTCTGAAACAGCATCTCTGCCCTTAAGGAGCTCCGAACCTGGTGGGAGAACACAGTATATGAGACGACAATTACACAGTGGTGTGGATAAATTCTGAAAGAGGACTCACTGAGCTCTGTGTGAGCCACACTCTATTCCTGGAGATAGTGTGCAGCCTGCGAGACAGGCTCAGTTCCTGCCGGCATGGAGCGTTGATTCTAGTTAGGGGAAAAGTCTCTGAAAGAAGATGTTTTCCAGACACTCATGAGTGCTGAGACGAAGCAATCCAACATGTGAGTAATAAGAGAGATGGCTGCTGGCTGGTGCAGTGGGGAATGGGGAGGGAGGTACACCGCTTGATTGTGGTGCATGTGGTCAGTGGAGGTCTCTCTGGGAATGAAGCACAACGCAAGGCCCAAGGGAGCCATATCAGGTCATACAGGGTTTGGCGTCTGATGCTTTGGAATGGACTCTTTATCTCATGGGTGGAGGGCTGGTGAGTATCAGCACAGAAATGCCATTCTCAGGCTTGTTGTCTAGGCAGATGCCTCTAGGCAGTGACTGGAGATGGAGATATTGTCCCTTCAGGGGCTTTGTGGGCAAAGGAAAGGCAAGCAGAGGCGGGAGGCAGACCGCATCTTGAAAGGCAGTTACTATCCTGCCCTGTTCCTCGATTACGATCTTGGTGAGATGATAAGAAGAGCCCCCCTCACCCCCACATTGTTACCACTGGGGAAAGGTGATGCCGTGACTCTGGTCCTCATCCCTGGCACCCTAGGTCTTCTACCATCTTGAAAGCCCTTTGTTCACTGAACACGCCCTCCTCTCAGCGGATCAGCCGCCAGGTGGAAACATCCTGACTTCGGGTCCGACCTGGGCAAATGGATCTGGAGGGACTTCCCACTGTATATGACTCTGTTCGCCTCCATCCAAGATAATGTCTCTGTGGTTTTCTGGGTTTGTCCCTTCCTGCCTCCTCAGAGAAGTTGGTACATGCTGTCTCTCCTTACCCTCACTTGCATTTGGCCTGCTCCCCCTCCCACTCCTCCTCCAAGGTGGAATGAAGTCAGCACAGGAGGAGACATTTCTCTATCCTGTCTCCTGTGCGCAGGGTAGCCTGGGGAGGGCGTGGCTTGCCCCACTCCCCACCTTCCTTTCCTTTCCTTCCTTCCCTTCATCCCCATCACCCTAAACCCTCCACACTTGTGGATCTGATGGGCCGTGGCCAAGCCTCGCAGAAGCTGTCCAGTCCTGCTTGTGCCCAACTCTGTGGCTTTTACCATCAATACCGAGTCTTCCCTCCAAACTCCCTCTGTGCTTCAGGTCAGGGTGGTCTCCGTGCTGTTTCTCTCATATGGGTAGCCCCTTCTGCCATATGAGAAGGTCTGACTTACGAACCAGGAGAAGAGGCTTCACAGAAAGTGACCCTGCTGGAGCCTCGATCTTGGACTTTCCAGACCCCAGAATTTTGAGAAAGATGTTTCTCTTGGGTATATCACCCAGTCTTTGGTTTTCTGTTATGGCAATCTGGATGGCAAGAATACACGGAAGACCTGTACCAGATAGGTCTTAATGACCAGTATAACCACGATGGTGTGATCACTCACTTAGAACCAGAAGTGAGTGATCACATCCCGGAGTGTGAAGTGAAGTGGTTCTTAGGAAGCATCACGACAAACAAAGCTAGTGGAATGATGGAATTTCAGCTGAGCTATGTCAAATCCTAAAAGATGATGCTGTTAGAGTGTTGTACTTTACATGCCAGCAAATTTGGAAAACTCCGCAGTGGCCACACGACTGAAAAACACCAGTTTTCATTCCAATGTCAAAGAAGGGCAATGTCTTCGAAAAATATTTAACTATCGCACAAACCATGGAGTCCCAAAGAGTTGGACACAACTGGGCAACTGAACTATAGCAACAACCACCTGAATGGAGCCGGGTCCACACCCGCAACCTCATCTCTCCTCTCTTCCAGATGGTCTGAAGGGTCCAACAGCCACTCTGTCAACAAGGTGGACAAAACCACCGTGAACACAGCCCAGGGTCTGACAGTCTACCCTGGGGTGACCTTCTTTCCCTTTCAGGCTTCAGAGAGTCCTTAGAAGCGCCACCCAGCAACAATACTCCCCGTCTTCCTTGGGGCACAACAAGTCAAACATCCTCTGTTCTCTAACATCTATTACAAACCAGCAAAGGACAGACATCCTCATTTATACACATGAGCTACAGGACTAGCTTCCCTAACAAGAATCTGACATTTTCACTCAACTTGGATCATCTTTTCAGGAAAACTTTCTCTTAACTCTTTCTAAACTGCTCATGAGAATATACGCGATTAGACGTGAAGTGAAAGTTGCTCAGTCTTGTCTGACTCTACACCTCCATGGACTGTAACCCGCGAGGCTCCTCTGTCCATGGGGATTCTCCAGGCAATAATACTGGAGTAGGTTGCCATGCCCTCCTCCAGGGGATCTTCCCAACCCAGGGATTGAACCCAGGTCTCCCGCATTGCAGGCAGATTCTATAACTGATTGAGCCACCAGGGAAGCCTGAAAATATACATACTTGGTGAGAAACTTAAGAAAAGGGGGGAAAAAAGTATTCCAGAAAGAAATAGCATCAAAAGAACACACTGTACAGAGTGTAAATTCAAGCAGGACCCAAAGTCGGAGATGCCCTCCCTCCTTCAGTTGAGTAAGAAGTGACGTATGCAGGGACTGCCACACACCACTGAAAATACCACTCAATTGTGGGTATCTGAGGGCTCTTTGGGCAGGACCTGCCCTTTCAAAGCTTCCTGTGTGACTTGCATGTTGATCGCTGGTTCCAATTTCTTCATTTCCCATTTCTTGATTTACAGAAACAAAGAGGACTCTCAGGGTGGAGCTCTGAGGGGCAATGTCCTCTACTGTGGCCACAGAACCAATGTCCTGAAGCAATGACAGGGACCCAGGGAGAATGATGCTTTATCTGGGCTGGATATTTCTTTGGCTTGTCGCACGAGGGAGAATTAGAGGATTGAATACTCCAGGTAGGGGCTTTTCACTTTTCCTGCTGACCCTGTGAGTCTTATGTTCCAAGGTTAAGAGGACTCTCAGGGTGGAGCTCTGAGGGGCAATGTCCTCTACTGTGGCCACAGAACCAATGTCCTGAAGCAATGACAGGGACCCAGGGAGAATGATGCTTTATCTGGGCTGGATATTTCTTTGGCTTGTCGTACGAGGGAGAATTAGAGGATTGAATACTCCAGGTAGGGGCTTTTCACTTTTCCTGCTGACCCTGTGAGTCTTATGTTCCAAGGTAAAAGTGACAGATATTCTGTAATAAATGAGAAAATGATATAATTATACAGAGCGCTTCCTTTCTGCTGTTAAAATGGGGGTGACATTTTTGGGGAGACATGATTGGGCTGAACAGCTTTGAGTTGATCCCAAGCATTGATGGGGAGCCCAGTTACCCTCTCTGAGTGTTCAGTGGATGCAACTGAAGAGGAATTACAGGTGGGTTGACCATCTCTAACAGGAATCCTCCATTTCTATTAATGAGGCTGAAGACCAGTGGAAGGAAATTAGACCTGAACGTCTTTTCCTCACAAAATGGGAAATAATAATAAGAAAGACACCCATGGAAGCTTAATTCTTTGTGAAACCATATACTCTTTGGAAATAAAAGTTAGAGTGTCATCTTTTTTTTTAAATGACAACTTTCAATATTTATTTAACAGAATAGACAATTTTCTAGTCACTGTTTGAAGATAAAGAGTTACTTTTATTTTTTTATTGGAATGTAATTGCTTTACAATATTGTGTGAGTTTCTGCTATACAACACCGTGAATCAGCCATATGTATACACGAATCCCCTCCCTCTTGGACTTCCCTCCTACCTCCCACCCCACCCCTCTAGGTCATCACAGAGCACCGAGCTGAGCTTCCTGGGCTGTGCAACTGTTTCCCACTAGATATATATTTTATTCTTTATAGTGTATGTGCACCAATGCTATAGAGTTTCATCTTCTAATGTGTTTCTGGGTTGTTTTGCTTATTGTGGTTTTCAGAATGCTTCACTGAAATGCCGCTTAGAACATACTCTGCAAGGTGTGGAGAGGAGTTTGTCTTGTTTTGTGATTTGTGTCTCCGTGCTGTTTCTCTCATATGGGTAGCCCCTTCTGCCATATGAGAAGGTCTGACTTACGAACCAGGAGAAGAGGCTTCACAGAAAGTGACCCTGCTGGAGCCTCGATCTTGGACTTTCCAGACCCCAGAATTTTGAGAAAGATGTTTCTCTTGGGTATATCACCCAGTCTTTGGTTTTCTGTTATGGCAATCTGGATGGCAAGAATACACGGAAGACCTGTACCAGATAGGTCTTAATGACCAGTATAACCACGATGGTGTGATCACTCACTTAGAACCAGAAGTGAGTGATCACATCCCGGAGTGTGAAGTGAAGTGGTTCTTAGGAAGCATCACGACAAACAAAGCTAGTGGAATGATGGAATTTCAGCTGAGCTATGTCAAATCCTAAAAGATGATGCTGTTAGAGTGTTGTACTTTACATGCCAGCAAATTTGGAAAACTCCGCAGTGGCCACACGACTGAAAAACACCAGTTTTCATTCCAATGTCAAAGAAGGGCAATGTCTTCGAAAAATATTTAACTATCGCACAAACCATGGAGTCCCAAAGAGTTGGACACAACTGGGCAACTGAACTATAGCAACAACCACCTGAATGGAGCCGGGTCCACACCCGCAACCTCATCTCTCCTCTCTTCCAGATGGTCTGAAGGGTCCAACAGCCACTCTGTCAACAAGGTGGACAAAACCACCATGAACACAGCCCAGGGTCTGACAGTCTACCCTGGGGTGACCTTCTTTCCCTTTCAGGCTTCAGAGAGTCCTTAGAAGCGCCACCCAGCAACAATACTCCCCGTCTTCCTTGGGGCACAACAAGTCAAACATCCTCTGTTCTCTAACATCTATTACAAACCAGCAAAGGACAGACATCCTCATTTATACACATGAGCTACAGGACTAGCTTCCCTAACAAGAATCTGACATTTTCACTCAACTTGGATCATCTTTTCAGGAAAACTTTCTCTTAACTCTTTCTAAACTGCTCATGAGAATATACGCGATTAGACGTGAAGTGAAAGTTGCTCAGTCTTGTCTGACTCTACACCTCCATGGACTGTAACCCGCGAGGCTCCTCTGTCCATGGGGATTCTCCAGGCAATAATACTGGAGTAGGTTGCCATGCCCTCCTCCAGGGGATCTTCCCAACCCAGGGATTGAACCCAGGTCTCCCGCATTGCAGGCAGATTCTATAACTGATTGAGCCACCAGGGAAGCCTGAAAATATACATACTTGGTGAGAAACTTAAGAAAAGGAAAAAAAAAAGTATTCCAGGAAGAAATAGCATCAAAAGAACACACTGTACAGAGTGTAAATTCAAGCAGGACCCAAAGTCGGAGATGCCCTCCCTCCTTCAGTTGAGTAAGAAGTGACGTATGCAGGGACTGCCACACACCACTGAAAATACCACTCAGTTGTGGGTATCTGAGGGCTCTTTGGGCAGGACCTGCCCTTTCAAAGCTTCCTGTGTGACTTGCATGTTGATCGCTGGTTCCAGTTTCTTCATTTCCCATTTCTTGATTTACAGAAACGAAGAGGACTCTCAGGGTGGAGCTCTGAGGGGCAATGTCCTCTACTGTGGCCACAGAACCAATGTCCTGAAGCAATGACAGGGACCCAGGGAGAATGATGCTTTATCTGGGCTGGATATTTCTTTGGCTTGTCGCACGAGGGAGAATTAGAGGATTGAATACTCCAGGTAGGGGCTTTTCACTTTTCCTGCTGACCCTGTGAGTCTTATGTTCCAAGGTAAAAGTGACAGATATTCTGTAATAAATGAGAAAATGATATAATTATACAGAGCGCTTCCTTTCTGCTGTTAAAATGGGGGTGACATTTTTGGGGAGACATGATTGGGCTGAACAGCTTTGAGTTGATCCCAAGCATTGATGGGGAGCCCAGTTACCCTCTCTGAGTGTTCAGTGGATGCAACTGAAGAGGAATTACAGGTGGGTTGACCATCTCTAACAGGAATCCTCCATTTCTATTAATGAGGCTGAAGACCAGTGGAAGGAAATTAGACCTGAACGTCTTTTCCTCACAAAATGGGAAATAATAATAAGAAAGACACCCATGGAAGCTTAATTCTTTGTGAAACCATATACTCTTTGGAAATAAAAGTTAGAGTGTCATCTTTTTTTTTAAATGACAACTTTCAATATTTATTTAACAGAATAGACAATTTTCTAGTCACTGTTTGAAGATAAAGAGTTACTTTTATTTTTTTATTGGAATGTAATTGCTTTACAATATTGTGTGAGTTTCTGCTATACAACACCGTGAATCAGCCATATGTATACACGAATCCCCTCCCTCTTGGACTTCCCTCCTACCTCCCACCCCACCCCTCTAGGTCATCACAGAGCACCGAGCTGAGCTTCCTGGGCTGTGCAACTGTTTCCCACTAGATATATATTTTATTCTTTATAGTGTATGTGCACCAATGCTATAGAGTTTCATCTTCTAATGTGTTTCTGGGTTGTTTTGCTTATTGTGGTTTTCAGAATGCTTCACTGAAATGCCGCTTAGAACATACTCTGCAAGGTGTGGAGAGGAGTTTGTCTTGTTTTGTGATTTGTCAGAGCCACAGAAATCCCATTTCTACCACGGAAGTCAACTCTCACCCACCCAAGGTTCTGAATACCTGCGCTGTAGTGGCAGTAAGAACCTATCTGATGTCCAGTGGTACCTACAGCCTCAGAATGGAGACCCAGCAGTAGAAATCACTCAGAATGCTCCTCAGGTCATCCAAGAGAAGAGCACCCTTCATTTTCTGACCACAGGGATAAATCATGCCGGCTTATATATTTGTAGACCTAGGATGAGGTAATGTCTCAAGTGCATTTCTCTCTGCAAACATCTCCATGTCCTTTACTATCTGAATATAGCAGCTGTGTTCACGTTGTTGGTGTTCAGTTGCTAAGTCATGTCCGACTCTTTGTGACCCCATGGACTGCAGTATGCCAGGCTTCCCTGTCCTTCACTATCTCCCAGAGTTTCCTCAGATTTATGTCCATTGAATTGGTGATGCCATCTAACCATCTCATCCTCAGTCGTCCCCCTTCTCCTCCTGTCTTTAATCTTTCCCAGCATCAGAGTCTTTTTTCATTGAGTCAGCTCTTCCCATCAGGTGGTCACAGTATTGAAGCTTCAGCTTCAGCATCAGTCCTCCCAATGAATATTCAGGGTTGATTTCCCTTAGGACTGACTTTTTGATCTCCTATGCTCATGGGACTTTATTAACTTCCCTAGGAGCCCCCAGGAGAATGCCTGCTGTGTCCAGATGATCTTAGAAGTTAAGCCCCAGACAAATATGTCCTGTGAGAGTGCTGTCTCACATGAGCAACACCTTCTTCTTGGTAGCATGAGCTCCATTTACTGCCCAGGTCTCAGCCACCAAAGTGATGCGCAGAATCCAGAGGTGACCTGGTACCAGGTAAGAATGACTTCTCTGAATCTGATGCCAGAGTTTGTTTTTTATGGTAACAGCTCCTTACGTACATCACAGAAGCATGGGTCTGAATCTGAGGTCTAGAGCAGGGGTCCCCAACCTCCAGAATCTAACGCCTGAGGATCTGAGGAGATGACATAATAATGATAAAGTGCACAAGAAATGTAATGTGCTTAAATCATCTCAAAAGCACCCCCTCCCCCAACCCTGGTCCATGGAAAATCTGTCTTCCATGCAACCTGCCCCTGGTGCCGAAAATGTTGGGGACCACTGCTCCAGAACTTCCCGAAGCGTGGCCTCATGTCTACGGAAAAGACCTGACTTCCTAAAGCAGTCTCTCCCCTAGCAGCCACAGAGTCTGATGTCCCAATCATTCGCACCACCCTATTGATCAGTGCCAGAAAATCTTCTAAAACTCAAGTACATGACGTGGGAGGCTAAGACATAAACTTATGACCACTCGCTCATGCAGAAAACCTGATTTGTTCAACTTTACTGCCTTTGGAAAGCAAAGGGTGTGGTTAAGGTGAAAGGTGCACCCAACAAGTGTGTCTTGAAGGGTCTCTAAAGAAGCAGGAGACGAGAATACTTTCTGAAGAGGGCACATCTGGGCAGACCAGACAGCAAACACAAGGCCTCCCAGGCGACAGGTGTCTCGCACTGCTGAGTAGTGGGTGGGAGGAGGGGAGTGTTAAGCCAAAAAGGGAACAGGAGCTAGGGAAAGACAAGTTCCCAAATGATTCTGAGTCAGGAACGACGTGTGAGTAAACTTCATGACAAAAGCATTTCACATTTCCACTGGGTTTTATGGTTTTTTTCTAAGTTCTATCAGATACACAAGTGCTGCACGAGCATCTCTTCTAAAGTCAGCTGATGTCAGTTGAGCCCTGGGTGGAAGAATCTGGGAAGAGAGTTTAAATTGCCTCCTACACTTGTAATGCTTGTTTGAAGTTCAATACTTTAAGAAAGCATGCAAAAGTTTAAATGCGACTTCCAAATATATCTGTTTATTAATGTACCATCATTATTTTAAATGGCCACTGATCAAATAGTTTTTACGATTTCTTTTAAAAATGTGCTTAGTTATTTGACTGTACCAGGGCTTAGTTGCGGCTTATGGGGTCTAGCTCCCTGACCAGTGATCAAACCCGGGCCTTCGGCATTGGGAGCACAGAGTTTTAGCCATTGAACCACCAGGGAAGTCTCTATCTGTTGGCTTTCTGTATTCCCAGACTCAGCATCAGATACTCCTGGAGGTAAAATTATTGTGGGGTGAGATGCTATATCTTCACTTGATTCTCTTGAGATTCAACGACAACTGGTGTTATGGCCATTGTAGAAGTAAGTGAGCAGGGAGGGTGAGTGTGTGCTTAAGGTCTCAATTTTATATCTCAAAGTGACACTGAAGATATACTGCCCCAGGGAAATCCGAATTTAAGAAACACCTTCCTACCATGAGGCATCATTTCACACTGGCAGAATGGCCTTCATTAAAACGTCTACAAATAAAAACTGCTGAAGAGAGTGTGGAGGAAGGAAACCCTCCGACACTGTGGATGGGAATGTGAAATTGGTGCGGCGCTATGAGCAGCGCATGGAGGTTCCTCAGAAAGGAGAACAGAGTCGCCGTACAATCTAGCAACTGCACTCCTGAGCACACATGCAGACAAAACGCTAATTTGCAAAGATATGTGCACCCCAAGGTTCACTGAAGCACTGTTTACTATAGCCAAGATACGGATGTGTCCATCCAGTGAATGGATAGAGAAGATGTGGCCTACATACACACAATACAATATCACTCAGTCATAAAAAACAATGAAACACTGCCATTTGCAGGAACATGGATGGACCTAGAGAGTGCTATACTAAGTGAAGTAAAGCAGATAGAGAAAGACAAATTCATATGATATCACTTCTACGTGGAATATAAAATATGACTGAAATGAACTTATTGATGAAAAGAAAACAGATTCACAGACAGAGAAAACAAACATGACTACCAAAGGAGAGAGGAGGGGGAGGGACAAATTAGGAGCTTGGGATTAGCAGATACAAATGACTATACATAAAATAGATAAACAACAGTTTTCTACTGTATAGCACAGGGTCCTATAGTCAATATCCTGTAAAAAGCCATGATGGAAAAGAATATGAAAAAGAGTGTGTATATGTATATGCTGCTGCTAAGTCGCTTCAGTCGTGTCCGACTCTGTGCGACCCCATAGACGGCAGCCCACCAGGCTCCTCTATCTCTGGGATTCTCCAGGCAAGAACACTGGAGTGGGTTGCCATTTCCTTCTCCAATGCATGAAAGTGAAAAGTGAAAGTGAAGTCACTCGGTTCTGTCTGACTCTTTGCGACCCCACGGACTACAGCCTACCAGGCTCCTCCGTCCATGGGATTTTCCAGACAAGGGTACTGGAGTGGGGTGCCATTGCCTTCTCCGGTATATGTATACACATATGTGTATATAGAAATACATATATATGTGTGTACAGATGACACCACCCTTATGGCAGAAGGTGAAGAACTAAAGAGCCTCTTGATGAAAGTGAAGGAGGAGAGTGAAAAAGTTGGCTTAGAGCTCAACATTCAGAAAACTAAGATTATGGCATCTGGTCCCATCACTTCATGGGAAATAGATGCAGAAACAATGGAAACAGTGAGAGTTTTTATCAGTTCAGTTTAGTCGCTCAGTTGTGTCTGACTCTTTGTGACCCCATGAACCAGAGCATGCCAGGCCTCCCTGTCCATCACCAACTCCCAGAGCTTACTCAAACTCATGTCCATTGAGTTGGTGATGCCATCCAACCATCTCATCCTCTGTCATTTCCTACTCCTCCCACCTTCAATCTTTCCCAGCATCAGAGTCTTTTCAAATGAGTCAGCTCTTCACATCAGGGAGCCAAAGTATTGGAGTTTCAGCTTCAGCATCAGTCCTTCCAATGAATATTCAGGACTGATTTCCTTCATGATTGACTGGTTGGATCTCCTTGCAGTCCAAGGGACTCTCAAGAGTCTTCTCCAACACCACAGTTCAAAAGCATTAATTCTTCAGGAATCAGCTTTCTTTATAGTCCAACTCTCACATCCATACATGTATAGTCTGTGTATGTGTGTGTGTGTGTGTAACTGTTTGCTATACACCAGAAACTAACACAACATTATAAGTGAACATCCTTGAATTAAAAAAAAACATTAATTTCATAACCTCTAAATTGTAGTAAGAAAAGTCAGTGGTTCTGTTCATTATTTTCAGTTCTCTCTTAAGAACAAAGCTTCCCATGGTTCAAGTGAATCTGTCATCTGGGGTGATCAACATTTTACTATGTCAAGGTGGCTGTTCCCAGTCCTGGAAAGTAAGCTTGTCCCCAGTTATTTAAGTTGAAAATGCATTTGAAGTTTCAATGTTCGTGTCCCTGAAATGAAAGCTATTGTTGCTTTCTGGTAAGCACAATCCACAGGGTAGTTGACAGCTTTCTGTATAAACCACTCTTACAAACGAAACCCTAACACCGTGTGGCATGCACGAAAGGAAGTTTTGTTTCTTCTCTGGCTTGGCTGCAAAGGTCAGGATGTGTTCAGCATGCAAACAATAACTGACTATTGTTAAAATTGTATCTTTTTTGAAAGTTTTTATTTTGTATTGAAGTATACCCGATTAACAATGTTGTGATGGTTTCAGCTGGACAGCAAATATATACATGTATCCATTCTGATAAAGATTTGGACAGGTCCTTATTTAGGTTATGTTTCATGAATTGCATGAAATGCATGCATTGCATGTGTGTGTGTGTGCGCCTGTGCTTACACACACATGGACACACACACAGAGTATCATGGAAAGTCACAGACGTCCTGGAAGTGGCAGATCACTAAAAGTGATGACATCAGACAAATGGGGCTTCCCAGGTGCTAATGGTAAAGAAACAGCCTGCCAGTGCAAGAGACATCAGAGATATAGCTTAATAACTTAATAATAAATAATTAATAAATTAATCATAAATTTAAAAATAATGATAAATTAATCAATGAACTCAAATGGAGTAGACTGTAGCTCACCAGGCTCCTCTGTCCATGAGATTCTCCAAGCAAGAATACTGGAATGGGTTGCCATACCTTTCTCCAGGGAATCTTCCTAACCCAGGGGTCAAACCCAGGGCCCCTGCATTGCAGGCAGATTCTTCACCACCTGAGCCACCAGGGAAGCCCTAAATAAAAATATAAGGACAAATAACTGGCATAAACAGAATGTATCTAGAGATGATGTTTTATTGAGCTCGTCCAAAAGTTCCTTTGGGTCTTTCTTTGAGATGTCGTGGAAAAACCCAAATGAAGTTTTTTACCAAGTTAGTATCACTGGGCGGGGAAGGCAATGGCACCCCACCCCAGTACTCTTGCCTGGAAAATCCAATGGACGGAGTGGCCTGGTGGGCTGCAGTCCATGGGGTCGCTAACAGTCGGACAGACTGAGCGACTTCACTTTCACTTTTCTCTTTCATGCATTGGAGAAGGAAATGGCAACCCACTCCAGTGTTCTTGCCTGGAGAATCCCAGGGATGGGGGAGCCTGGTGGGCTGCCGTCTATGGGGTCACACAGAGTCGGACACGACTGAAGTGACAGCAGCAGCAGCAGTATCACTGGGAGAGCTTCCCTGATGGTGCAGATGGTGAAGAATCTGCCTCAATATGGGAACCTGGGTTCAATCCCTAGGTTGGGAAGATTCCCTAGAGAAGGGAATGGTAACCCACTCTAGTATTCTTGCCTGGAGAATCCCATGGACAGAGGCCACAGTCCATGGGGGTCACAAAAAGTCGACAGGACTGAGAGATTCATTCTTTCTAATATTAAGGGGAGCATGTTTTTTGTTCAATCTTTAGTGAATCTTTGACCCAAGGCAGAGTTAGAGCGGTGGGAGAGGCTCTTCTGGAAGGGCTCGGGGCACTGAGCCTTGGGTGCCCACGACACGGCCGTGACCTCCTGCCAGTAGGACTCTGCCCGAATGACTTTTCCATTGGTGGTTTAAGACGGCCTCACTCACACACCACAGCACTGACGTGGCTGCTGCATCCTCTCTGACCCTGAGTTCCATGGAATTTTCACACATAGACGGCCACTTCTTTTCATTTCCTCTGGCCTCGTTCTTCTTGTCCCCGGTGCCCAGTGGCATCCTGTGAGCCCAGGGTCATGGGGAGCTGGTGAGCAGGTGAGACTCGCCAGACCAAAGGCTGATGTGACGCCAGGGAGGGAGGGGGTTTGGGAAATTATTTCCAAGGTCCATACATTGGCCCATTCAATGGTTCTCACTGTGAAACTTCTGAACCCTGGGCAACTTCCTACGCTCTGTGCAGCCCTACAACCCACAGGGTGTCAGAGGTGTCAGTTCTCTGTAGGACTCACTGGTGCTCTTTATACACTCACGCTGATCTGCTCTCTTTCTTCCCTGTTTTGTTCATGACTGTTTCATGTCTGAGCAAAACAAAGAATTTCTCGTGAGGCCCCAGCAGCACCTTTTTCCTACTTGGATCATTTACGATTGTCTTCCCATCCCTCCTGAAGCAAGTGGTTTATCTCTTTTCTTTGATGTTTTGCTTGGGTTCTGTCTCATAAACTCTTGCTTTTAATTTTTTATTTATTTTCGGCTATGTTGGGTCTTCGGTGCTGGGCAGGTTTTTCTNAGCAGCACCTTTTTCCTACTTGGATCATTTACGATTGTCTTCCCATCCCTCCTGAAGCAAGTGGTTTATCTCTTTTCTTTGATGTTTTGCTTGGGTTCTGTCTCATAAACTCTTGCTTTTAATTTTTTATTTATTTTCGGCTATGTTGGGTCTTCGGTGCTGGGCAGGTTTTTCTCTAGCTGAGGCAGTCGGGGGCTGCTCTCTAGGTTAGGTGCACAGGCTTCTCCTTGCTGTGGCTTCTCTCGTTATGAGCTCAATAGTTGTTGCACGGCTTAGCTGCCCCTTGCCGTGTGGAATCTTCCCTGAGCAGGGGTTGAACCCTTGACTCTTGTGTGGGCAGGCAGATTCTTTACCACTGAGCCACCAGGGAAGCCTCCATCTCATAAAATCTTAATGATACATACTCAGCCATCCTTACTTTTCATTAAAATTAATCAGGCTCACTTTGTAATTACTCATCTTCCCCATGGCCCAGCTACAGTCTGGTTCCAACTCTGCATCCTCTTCTCTGCACTACTTTCTCATATAATTTAAAATCCACTTTCACCAGTTTCTGTTCTTTAGGTATATACCATCTTCTCTAGAAGTTTCATCTCTGAGTTTTACCCCATGCTCTGAAGCTTCCTTTTAAAACCTTCTTGATCCTTGAGATCCACTAAACACTGTCTAACCTCATCCGTCCCCCTTCTTGGTCTTGTTTGACTTCCTACCTGCAGTTGCCCAGCTCTGAACAGCTCTGATCTTCTTCTCAGCCTCTGGCCAACCTACTGGAAATTCTTTCTGGGGCCACAGGAAACACACCAGAGACTTGAAGAGGGGAATTCCTGCTTCTGAGAGTCAGCAGGCAAAGTGGAAGGGAAATTCCTTAATCAGAACATGAAACTCAGAATCAGATTCTCAAGTCTCTCGTGAGCTGTACGATATGGAGTAAAAATACAGACTTCAGAACCTCAGTTTCTCATCTGTAAAATGGAAGCATAGAGTCTGTGCAAACCCAGAGAATCCTTAGAATAATCATATGAAATACACTTGAAAAAACTTTGCAGTCTACATGCATTGTTGTTTAGTGGCTAAGTCATGTCCAACTCTGTTATGAGCCCATGGACTGTAGACCGCCAGGCTCCTCTGTCCATGGATTTTCCAGGCACGAACACTGGAGTGGGTTCCCATTGCCTTCCCCAGGGGGTCTTCCTGACCCAGAGATCGAACCTGCATCTACTGCATTGGTAGGCTGATTCTTTACCAACCAGCTACCTGGGAAGTCTCTCCATGGGTAATAGGTTATCATTATTTTATGACTTTTGTTTTTTTTTAATCTCTTCTTTTGACTGCAGAGGTGAGAAGTATACCTTTGGAGTACTTGTTGGTACACTCTTAGTGGGAAGTTGGAAGGCCAGGTGCTATGTGAAGGTTAGAGAATTAATGATTATAAGAATAATGATATACTGATCACCCATCATTCAGTAAATATTACAGTGGCCCTAAAGATACAAATACAGAATTTTTTCACAATTTTAGGGTATGAATTTCTGCAATATCTTTATATCTGACTGATCTTCTCTGGTTCAAATTTGTGAAGTTTGGCTATAGCTGAGCTTAATATGAACAGTAATTCTCTGATTAAGTTATTTAATTTTCTTCTCTCTTGCATTAGAATGGAAAACTTCTCTCTGAAAAGAGGAGCAACCCAATTAAAGTGGATGAAGTTTATGACTATCACCAGGGGACGTACGTGTGTGATTACACTCAGACAGATAATTCAAGTTCGTGGACAGTAAGAGCTGTTGTTCAAGTGAAAACCATTGGTAAGTGAGAATTTTTGGTTTCAATATTTGATATTTCACCAATTACCCAATTAAAGTTATCTTCTTTGGCTTAGTGATGTTTTTCCTTTTGTGGGGTGAGGGGAAGAAGATAGTCATAGACTATAGTCATGAAAAGCCTGGAATATTGGTAACTATCTATTTTCCCTTAACCCAGCTTCCATCCTCTGAGGAAGGCCTTGTTGTGGATCATATTCAGTTGTCACAATTTGGGTTTTCTATGCACTGATTCTTTTTTGTGATCATATATATATATATATATATATGCATTGCCTTCCAATGCAGGGGATGTGAGTTCACTCCCTGGTCAGAGAGAGTCAAGATCCCACATGCCTGCTGGCCCAAAAATCAAAACATAAAACAGAGGCAATATTGTAACAAGTTCGATAAAGATTTTTAAAATGATCCACCTCAAAAAAAATCCTAATTAAAAAATGAAAGATTCACTCACAGAAATGAAAAAGATTAAATATTTCCCACAGGAGAGAGAATACATTTAAAAACAATACTAAACGTTTCACACCCAGAGGTAAATGACACTCCTGTGCCTGTTGCCAACTTCAATAGAAGCTTTTCCATCCCACTGTTTCTTTACTGAAACAAAACGCTATAGATAGAGCTTGAGGTCTGGGTCCCCAGCCCTTCCCACTTCCTCTCTTTGCAGATGTAGCCCACTCTTTCCATTTATGTGTTTATGCTTTTGTTACATATGTATATTTCCATTAATAAAATAGGATATTGTTTTATGTTATAAGATGAGATTTGTGTTATAAATACATAGGATTGTTCTTAGGCATTATTTTGCTAAATTACACCCCCATGAGCAATGTACAGATTCTTATTTGTCCCAAATATTAATAATATTTGGTGGTTTCAGCCTTTCTATATATTTTATTTTTTGAATTATGAAAGTATGATAATACATTTAGAAGAAACTTAGAAAATACAGAACAAAGTTACATATAGTTCTACTATAGATTACAATTACTTTTTTAAGTAGATAGATTGAGATTTTTAGTTGGAGTTTGAATATCAAACTCTCAAAAATTAATAGAATGAATATACAGAGAAGCAGAAGGATATAGTAGACCTGAAAAGCACTGTGAACCAATTCAACATAATTAAGATTTATACAATTTTCACACAACAGCAGAATATACATTCTATTCACGTTTCCATAGACTATAGGCCAG
The DNA here is from genome assembly GCA_006410675.1 of Oreotragus oreotragus. NCBI lineage: Eukaryota > Metazoa > Chordata > Mammalia > Artiodactyla > Bovidae > Oreotragus > Oreotragus oreotragus. Next base: position 325,395 of record SJYX01017430.1, read on the forward strand.
GAGACACTGGGACATATCCAAGGACATAAACAAGGTGCAAAAATTTCATGGTCTAAAGGTATTGAAATCATACAGAGTGTGCTCTCTTATTACTGGGGAATCATGTTAAAAACCAACATCAAAAGATATTTGAAAATAACCCACGTAGTTTCAAGTGCGACGTGACACTTAGCAAGAGAGATCTTTGACTTAGCCGTTGAAAGCCTCAATAAAGTTAGAAGAGGTTTCAGACTTGCTGATTTGTCTCACCTGGACTCTTTTTTCCATTCCAACTTACATTTCTCTGACGACTATCAAAGTTGAACATCCTGTCATTCGTTTCTTGGCCCATTGAGCTTATTCTTCTGTGACTTGTCTATTTTTACCCCAGGCTTTCCCTTGGGTCATTCTCATGAGATTTACAAACATCAGCATGGATAAACTATATGATATGATTTAAGTATGGCTGATCTCAAAACATAACCATACAGAATGGTTGACTGAGCTCTTAGTAAATCCATTAATTACTTTTACTTCCTTTTCTTTCATTACAAGACACAAACCAAGTGGGCCACCCTGAGACCTGTCTACTTCCTGGCCCTTGCACTCGCCACCACTTTCGATGTCAGCGATTTACATTCATACGAGATTGTTCCTTGGGTGAGGGGTTAGAAGGCAAATAGCCCACGTGAAAGGGGCGCTAGCTGCTCCTCCGAGTGCAGTTGCTCTTTGGCTCTTTGGCTCAGGCATGATGACTCACCCCACCAAACTTTCAGTGCCATGGTTTGCTTTTCTCTCTCCCAGAGGACACCTTGAAACATCCATCGCGTCTTTTCATGCCTTCTCTGTCATCATTTCTGTCTGCCTCACTTACTCGTTCATCCTCTCATGTATTCATTCTCACACAAGTATTTGTAGACCATCTAACACATTTCAGGCACTGGGCTTGATGCTGAAGATGTAAGAGTGAGCATCTGGACATTTCTTTGACCTCCCAGAACTTTCTATCTTGGGGGACAAACCAGGAGGGTTCAGGCTGCTATAGTTCAGTAGGATGAATAGAGAGAAAGGGAAGCAGTGAAGCACGTAGGAGACCCATCAAACCCACCCCTGGGTACCCGAGGCCAGCTGAGAAGTGAGGGGCAAAGACAAATCAGTCCACTGAAGATGGGCAAGATGCTGTTCCAGCCAGAGTGAGCAGCGCAGCTAATGTGCGAGAGATGAGAGAGAGCATGGTGCAGTCAGGGAGAAGAAGAAAGTGAGCTGAGTTGATTCCACACTGTTCTAGTAAGTCTGGACTTTGTCCAGGGAACAACCGGGAGCCATTGAGGGTCCTATGAAGGACAGGGTCATGAATAGCTCTGGTTTTGACATAGATCTCTCTGCTTATTGTGCAGAAAATGGGTTTGGGGGAGCAACAGCGGAGGCAGGAAGAAGAATTAGGAGGCTGCTATGAGGCCAACAGGCAGCTGCTCAACTGGGAGGGACAGAGGGATAGAGAGAAGGGAATGAACTCCAGAAACATTTAGGGAGCTACACCTAAAGGGGTTTGGGAATCAGGAGTGAGGAAGAGGGCAAAGGAGGAGTCCAGGATGCCAGCCAGGTTTTAAGTTGGGCAAGGAGGTGGACTTTCCTGTAATACACTGAGAGAAGATGAGATAGAATGGGGAGGAGTGGGGTGAGCTGGGATGGATTGGAGCAGACGTGGAAGGGCACATGTGGGATACAGGGCTGGTAGAGGGAACAGGCGGGAAGCAACAGGCTTGATCATGCTCTTGAAAGATGTCTCTTGTCACTTTTGCGGGGAGGGGCTGTGCAGGGTCTTCCTTTCCATGTGTGGCTCCTCAGTTTCAGGGCATGGGCTTCCCTAGATGTGGCTCGGGCTCGGGCGCCCCATGGCATGTGGGCTCTTGGTTCCCCAGCTCGGGTTGGAACCTTGTCCCCTGCATTGGAAGGTAGATTGTTCACCGCTGGGCCACCAGGGAAGTCCTCTCTGCTCACTGTTCGAGCAGAGCTAGCAAAGGTGATTAGAAATGGCTTTATATGCATGTAAAAAGCATGTGGATGGAGCTTAAGTGCAAGATGAAAGAGGGAGATCAAAGATGGTTTACTTTCCTGGCATGATGAGTTGGTAAACCGTGGCCCCGTGTCATGAGACAGACGAACAAGAAATGAGTATGAGGAAGAAGTTCAGTGGTAGCTTTGAAAGGACTTTCAGTCACCAAGTCACCGTGACAAGTGGGTGTTGGGATAAACCAGACTGGTATGTAAGAGCTGGAGCTATGAATGTGAGAATGGTTGGCATACAGTCACGGGAGACAGGGTCAGGCTGGGAGTGAGGACAGAGAGGAGAAATCCAGAGCATCCAGCGCTGGGGGGTGTGGGGGACGAGGAGCATCCTCACAGGAGCTGAAGCAGGGGTGTGAGGACAGAGGAAAACTGCCCCAGAACTCGGAGATAACGTGTTGCAAGAAGGAAGGGGTGAGGCTTGGCCTCATGTGGTGAGACCCGGGAAGAGATCACCGGCTCTGGGAAGAGAAGGGTCATTATTTGCATCAGCAAGTGGGTATCAGTGGAAGGGCAGGGAGGGAGCAGTAAAGGAAGTGAAACTGATGACGCAGGAGAGAGAACCTTTCAAGGGCAGAGACCTCTCATGGGGAAGGTACCTGGAGCTGCCGCAGGTGGAATGAAGACCACCCGGGGAGAACTGAGAAGTGATATTCACCAGAGGCAGAGCAGGAGGAGCCCAGAGCAGGAGCAGAGCAGAGACTGGGAGGACAGGCCAGCATCGGGGCCCGGAAGTGTGCAACCCAAGGAGGAGAGGAGAGCATGCCCGCAGCAGCCAAGGCTGCTTGCCGCTGTTCAGTCGCTCAGTCGTGTCTGACTCTTGTGACCCCACGGAGGGTCCCACCAGGCTCCTCGGTCCATGGGATTTCCCAGACAAGAACACTAGAGTGGGCTGCCACTTGCTTCTCTAGGGGATCGTCCTGACCTAGCTACTAAGAGGGAAAGTGAAAGTGAAGTTGCTCAGCCGTGTCCAACTCTTTGCGACCCCATGGACTGTAGCCTACCAGGCTCCTCCATCCACGGGATTTTCCAGGCAAGAGTGCTGGAGTGGATTACCATTTCCTTCTCCAGGGGATCTTCCCGACCCAGGAATCGAACCCGGGTCTCCCACATTGCAGGCAGACGCTTCACCGTCTGAGCCACCAGGGAAGCCCCTACTAAGAGGGAAAGCAGGTTAAAAACTCAGCGGATTTTTGTGCAAGGAGGTCACGGAGGTCACTGGCAACTTTGGCCGAAGGGGTTTCAGTGGAGACATTGGAGCAGAAATCAGACGCGTGGGAGGGGAGGGGAGGGAGGAAATGAACACAGAGTGCCCCTTGCAGAACTCAGTAGGAAGGAAGGAGAAGGGGTGGGGATGTGAACTGAAGGGCGTTTTTTCCTGTTTTAAGATGGAGAGACTGGGGAATTCCCTGGAGGTCCAGTGGTTAGGGCTCTGAGCTCTCACTGCCTGCCGAGGTTGCAGGTTCAATCCCTGGTCGGGGAAGTAAGATTCCTACAAGCCACTGCAGGGAGTGGCAAAGAAAAAAAAAAAAGATGGAAAGACTGAGCAAGGATAAATGCTGATGGGAAGAGAGAGAGAGAAGAGAGAAGTCAAAGATACAAGAAGAAGGTGGTGTAATTGAAGCAAGGAGGTCCCTGAGAAGCAGGAGAGGAGTAGAAAGTGCCCAGAGTAGAGGAGATGAATTTCCCCATCTTAGGAGACGAGGCATCTTCAGGAGGGAGTTTGACAGTGGAGGGACATTTGAAAGTTTGTGACAGGAAGTTGGGATAAATGATGCATGAAGGGCTGAACTCACCTTTATTTTGAAATAAATCGTAAGTTTGAGGATGGAGGAAGAGGTGGACTCCAATCTGGCTGACCTACATTTCCTCAGGTGGGTCCTTCCTGTTCCATTTCTCCAGATGGACCACAAACAACCTTGGAGGGAAAAGATGAGGGTTCAGGTCTGTGGTCGGCAAGCAGGCTGGCCTGGAAGAAAATGTATCCAGGCGGACATGGACTTATCAAGGACTCATGCTTTGCTAAAACATGCAATCTGATGTCACAGTCATTTCTGGAAGCATGATTTTCACATGCAGACTTGAATTTCTAGTCTTATGGATTATGGATAAAATCTGGAAAAGTTCCCCCCAAATTAGATCAAAATGTGACCGTGCAGACCAGGCCTTCGGATTTCCAATGCAAATGATGATTTCTATTTTTATCTTTTAGTGAAAAACACTAATCTCAAACCAGATATTCTGGATCCCATCAAGGACACCTTGGAAGTAGAACTTGGTAAGATGGGTGGGGTCATCACCCTTGAATGACCTTGTACTTCTGGGAGCAGGTCTAAGTGTGATTTAAAGAAGAGCATCAGGATTTCAAGTCAAACAGAACGGGGGTGAATCTAGACTAGGCCACTGATGAGTTCTGTGACCTTAGACAGTGGCTAACTCTCTTGAAGTCATGGTTTAAAAACTGTACCTGGACAAGCCAAAGTGACCTCACAAAATTGCATTGAGAAACAAGGTGACTTGAAAGTCAACCATGGTTAATAGATTTTTTAAAAAGATTCTTCCTCACTCCACATAAATTGGAACATAGATTGATTAGGTCCATTGATTATAAATTTAACCAATTTACCAACGTGCTGCTGCTGCTGCTAAGTCGCTTCAGTCGTGTTCGACTCTTTGAGACCCCATAGACTAGCAGCCCACCAGGCTGCCCCATCCCTGGGATTCTCCAGGCAAGAACACTGGAGTGGGTTGCCATTTCCTTCTCCAATGCATGAAGGTGAAAAGTGAAAAAGAAGTCACTCAGTCATGTTTGACTCTTAGGGACCCCATGGACTACAGCCCACCAGGCTCCTCCATCCATGGGGTTTTCCAGGCAAGAGTACTAGAGTGGGGTGCCATTGCCTTCTCCAAATTTACCAACGTAGGCAGCACTAAATATGTATGAACATAGTGTTTGGTTTGGCCTTTAAGATAATCACAGGAGAATACTACAATCCTTGTTTAAATAAGTTGTATTCCAAAGTAGTGTCTTCTTTGGGCTGGAGGGGGAAGCGACGTCTAGCGGTTCCCTTTGATTTTGTCAGCTTCAATAATATCTGCATCTTCCCACATACCCAAGTAAGAACTGCTGTCTTCAAATCCAAGTGCTGATTGCGCCAGTAAAATAAATTCTATTTTAAGTGCTAATAAAGTATTTCTCCTTGCAGAAAGAAAGGAAAAAGTAATATTATTGTAAAAGACCACCGCGTAGCAATTTCTTTTAGATGCTAATTATGGTTCCTCTGATGGCTCAGGGATAAAGAACCCAGGAACTCAAAGCAGGAGACACTGGTTTGATCCCTGGGTCAGAAAGATCTTTCTGGATCTTTTTTTCCCCCTGGAGGGGGTAATTTACCAACGTAGGCAGCACTAAATATGTATGAACATAGTGTTTGGTTTGGCCTTTAAGATAATCACAGGAGAATACTACAATCCTTGTTTAAATAAGTTATATTCCAAAGTAGTGTCTTCTTTGGGCTGGAGGGGGAAGCGACGTCTAGCGGTTCCCTTTGATTTTGTCAGCTTCAATAATATCTGCATCTTCCCACATACCCAAGTAAGAACTGCTGTCTTCAAATCCAAGTGCTGATTGCGCCAGTAAAATAAATGCTATTTTAAGTGCTAATAAAGTATTTCTCCTTGCAGAAAGAAAGGAAAAAGTAATATTATTGTAAAAGACCACCGCGTAGCAATTTCTTTTAGATGCTAATTATGGTTCCTCTGATGGCTCAGGGATAAAGAACCCAGGAACTCAAAGCAGGAGACACTGGTTTGATCCCTGGGTCAGAAAGATCTTTCTGGATCTTTTTTTCCCCCTGGAGGGGGAAATGGCAACTCACTCCAGTATTCTTGCCTGGGAAATCCCACAGAGGAGCTTGGTGGGCTACAGACAAGACTTAGTGACTCAACAAGAAGCTAATATATCTCATTATAGAAAGAAATGCCAAGATAGATACGGTGAATTACCACTAGGTGGCGGTGGCGGTATACCCTGATAATGAACTCGAGCTACTGGGCTGGCTCAAAGGGTCATTGGGTTTTCCCTGTAAGACCTTATGGAAAAACCCAGGTGAACTTTTTGGCCAACCCAATAGTACAGGCAACATCACAAGAACGAAAGGAAGGAGAAAAGAAAGAGGGAAAGCGTTAACTAATATAAAAATAGCCGAGTTACCCATGTGCTGTGCTAAGGAGCCTCAGCTGTGCGCGACGCTTTGCGACCCTGTGGACAGTAGCCCATGGGGTCCTCCAGGCAAGAAGACGGGAGTGGGTTGCCATGCCCTCCTCCAGGGCATCTTCCTGACCCAGGGCTTGGACCTGAGGGTCTCATGTCTCGTGCGCTGGCAGGCGGGTTGCTTACCACGAGTGCCACATGCGGAGCCCTAGTTAGGTACGGCACCAGTGAGTGTTGACATTATTACTGTCGGAAAAGCATTATCAGGGTGGGAAGGTGAGTTTTCAAATGAAGTCCCTAAACCTTATATGGTTAAAATACTGAATTTCTGGATAACCCTTCCCCAGAAAATGGGTAGAAAGAGGGCAGTGTATTTACATGCACACTCATCCACAGAGCACAATTCAAAATAGAGCTGAATATCCAGATAATCACCAAAACCTCAGGATTTTCCTTTAACATGCAAATGCTTTTGGCCCCCTAATACGAAGAGCCAACTCATTGGAAAAGACCCTAATGCTGGAAAAGATTGAGGGCAGGAGGAGAAGAAGGTGACAGAGGATGAGATGGCTGGATGGCGTCACCAACTCAATGGACATGAGTTTGAGCAAACTCCGGGAGATGGTGAAGGACAGGGAAGCCTGGCAGGCTGCAGTCCATGGGGTCGCAAAGAGTCAGACAGGACTGAGTGACTGACAGCAAGAAATGCAAATACTGCCTATAAAACAACAGCAACAGCCTTGTAACTGGTTTAGCAGCAGCGCTGCAAGACGGGGCTAGTCACTGAAACTGCTCATTTTCCTGGTGTTCATCCTGAAACCACATCAGAACTCTTAGTGTATGACCATGCCAGTCTTCATTCGGGTAAATATAGGCACAGGTTTGAGATCTAAGTGTTGCCCAGTAGAGACAAACATTGCTGGTTTTACAGATTTCCCAATGAGAGACGGGTAGACGGTTGGCTATGTCCGGCACGCCTGCCCTACCTGTGCACCTGACCGCCTCAGGGGACAGTTTCCAGGTGGTGTCTTCCTCCTTCACAGGGCACATCATTCTCACCAGCGGCCTTCCTGTTTTCTGTGGCCCCTTCCTTTTCAGGAAAGCCTTTAACTCTTAACTGCACGGCACGATTTGGCTTCGAAATAAACTTTAATCCTGTGATAAAATGGTACATCAGAGATTCTGACCAAGATCGGGAAATCGAAACACCCAAGGGAAGAAGGTAAGAAGGAAATGAGTCAACTTATTCTTTGTGACTCACATGAAAGGCTTTCACCTTTAGAAAACCCCTCAAATGTACACCCAGAGCTGCACACACCCACCCACGGTTGATGGTGTGGCCACCAGCGCCAGCTAGCGGAGCAAGCAAAAGCGTAGACGTGCAAAGTGTGAGTTAATTTTAAACCTGGGGGCCAAAGGCAGTTTTGTACAGGCTTTCCTGGTGGCTCAGAAGTAAAGAATCTGCCTGCCAAGACAAGAGATGTGGGTTCCATCCCTGAGTTGGGAAGGAGTAGGAAATGACACCCTCCTTCAGTATTGTTGTCTGGGAAATCCCATGCACAGAGGATCCTGGCGGGGTACAGTCAAGAGGGTCATAGAACTAAATATTTCAGTTGTTTTATTACTTTTTAAATTTGTTTTTATTTTTGGCCTCGTGACTTGTGGGATCTTACTCCCCTGACCAGGGATTGAACCCAGGACCCTGGTGAAGAATTAGGAGGCTGCTATGAGGCCAACAGGCAGCTGCTCAACTGGGAGGGACAGAGGGATAGAGAGAAGGGAATGAACTCCAGAAACATTTAGGGAGCTACACCTAAAGGGGTTTGGGAATCAGGAGTGAGGAAGAGGGCAAAGGAGGAGTCCAGGATGCCAGCCAGGTTTTAAGTTGGGCAAGGAGGTGGACTTTCCTGTAATACACTGAGAGAAGATGAGATAGAATGGGGAGGAGTGGGGTGAGCTGGGATGGATTGGAGCAGACGTGGAAGGGCACATGTGGGATACAGGGCTGGTAGAGGGAACAGGCGGGAAGCAACAGGCTTGATCATGCTCTTGAAAGATGTCTCTTGTCACTTTTGCGGGGAGGGGCTGTGCAGGGTCTTCCTTTCCATGTGTGGCTCCTCAGTTTCAGGGCATGGGCTTCCCTAGATGTGGCTCGGGCTCGGGCGCCCCATGGCATGTGGGCTCTTGGTTCCCCAGCTCGGGTTGGAACCTTGTCCCCTGCATTGGAAGGTAGATTGTTCACCGCTGGGCCACCAGGGAAGTCCTCTCTGCTCACTGTTCGAGCAGAGCTAGCAAAGGTGATTAGAAATGGCTTTATATGCATGTAAAAAGCATGTGGATGGAGCTTAAGTGCAAGATGAAAGAGGGAGATCAAAGATGGTTTACTTTCCTGGCATGATGAGTTGGTAAACCGTGGCCCCGTGTCATGAGACAGACGAACAAGAAATGAGTATGAGGAAGAAGTTCAGTGGTAGCTTTGAAAGGACTTTCAGTCACCAAGTCACCGTGACAAGTGGGTGTTGGGATAAACCAGACTGGTATGTAAGAGCTGGAGCTATGAATGTGAGAATGGTTGGCATACAGTCACGGGAGACAGGGTCAGGCTGGGAGTGAGGACAGAGAGGAGAAATCCAGAGCATCCAGCGCTGGGGGGTGTGGGGGACGAGGAGCATCCTCACAGGAGCTGAAGCAGGGGTGTGAGGACAGAGGAAAACTGCCCCAGAACTCGGAGATAACGTGTTGCAAGAAGGAAGGGGTGAGGCTTGGCCTCATGTGGTGAGACCCGGGAAGAGATCACCGGCTCTGGGAAGAGAAGGGTCATTATTTGCATCAGCAAGTGGGTATCAGTGGAAGGGCAGGGAGGGAGCAGTAAAGGAAGTGAAACTGATGACGCAGGAGAGAGAACCTTTCAAGGGCAGAGACCTCTCATGGGGAAGGTACCTGGAGCTGCCGCAGGTGGAATGAAGACCACCCGGGGAGAACTGAGAAGTGATATTCACCAGAGGCAGAGCAGGAGGAGCCCAGAGCAGGAGCAGAGCAGAGACTGGGAGGACAGGCCAGCATCGGGGCCCGGAAGTGTGCAACCCAAGGAGGAGAGGAGAGCATGCCCGCAGCAGCCAAGGCTGCTTGCCGCTGTTCAGTCGCTCAGTCGTGTCTGACTCTTGTGACCCCACGGAGGGTCCCACCAGGCTCCTCGGTCCATGGGATTTCCCAGACAAGAACACTAGAGTGGGCTGCCACTTGCTTCTCTAGGGGATCGTCCTGACCTAGCTACTAAGAGGGAAAGTGAAAGTGAAGTTGCTCAGCCGTGTCCAACTCTTTGCGACCCCATGGACTGTAGCCTACCAGGCTCCTCCATCCACGGGATTTTCCAGGCAAGAGTGCTGGAGTGGATTACCATTTCCTTCTCCAGGGGATCTTCCCGACCCAGGAATCGAACCCGGGTCTCCCACATTGCAGGCAGACGCTTCACCGTCTGAGCCACCAGGGAAGACCCTACTAAGAGGGAAAGCAGGTTAAAAACTCAGCGGATTTTTGTGCAAGGAGGTCACGGAGGTCACTGGCAACTTTGGCCGAAGGGGTTTCAGTGGAGACATTGGAGCAGAAATCAGACGCGTGGGAGGGGAGGGGAGGGAGGAAATGAACACAGAGTGCCCCTTGCAGAACTCAGTAGGAAGGAAGGAGAAGGGGTGGGGATGTGAACTGAAGGGCGTTTTTTCCTGTTTTAAGATGGAGAGACTGGGGAATTCCCTGGAGGTCCAGTGGTTAGGGCTCTGAGCTCTCACTGCCTGCCGAGGTTGCAGGTTCAATCCCTGGTCGGGGAAGTAAGATTCCTACAAGCCACTGCAGGGAGTGGCAAAGAAAAAAAAAAAAGATGGAAAGACTGAGCAGGGATAAATGCTGATGGGAAGAGAGAGAGAGAAGAGAGAAGTCAAAGATACAAGAAGAAGGTGGTGTAATTGAAGCAAGGAGGTCCCTGAGAAGCAGGAGAGGAGTAGAAAGTGCCCAGAGTAGAGGAGATGAATTTCCCCATCTTAGGAGACGAGGCATCTTCAGGAGGGAGTTTGACAGTGGAGGGACATTTGAAAGTTTGTGACAGGAAGTTGGGATAAATGATGCATGAAGGGCTGAACTCACCTTTATTTTGAAATAAATCGTAAGTTTGAGGATGGAGGAAGAGGTGGACTCCAATCTGGCTGACCTACATTTCCTCAGGTGGGTCCTTCCTGTTCCATTTCTCCAGATGGACCACAAACAACCTTGGAGGGAAAAGATGAGGGTTCAGGTCTGTGGTCGGCAAGCAGGCTGGCCTGGAAGAAAATGTATCCAGGCGGACATGGACTTATCAAGGACTCATGCTTTGCTAAAACATGCAATCTGATGTCACAGTCATTTCTGGAAGCATGATTTTCACATGCAGACTTGAATTTCTAGTCTTATGGATTATGGATAAAATCTGGAAAAGTTCCCCCCAAATTAGATCAAAATGTGACCGTGCAGACCAGGCCTTCGGATTTCCAATGCAAATGATGATTTCTATTTTTATCTTTTAGTGAAAAACACTAATCTCAAACCAGATATTCTGGATCCCATCAAGGACACCTTGGAAGTAGAACTTGGTAAGATGGGTGGGGTCATCACCCTTGAATGACCTTGTACTTCGGGGAGCAGGTCTAAGTGTGATTTAAAGAAGAGCATCAGGATTTCAAGTCAAACAGAACGGGGGGTGAATCTAGACTAGGCCACTGATGAGTTCTGTGACCTTAGACAGTGGCTAACTCTCTTGAAGTCATGGTTTAAAAACTGTACCTGGACAAGCCAAAGTGACCTCACAAAATTGCATTGAGAAACAAGGTGACTTGAAAGTCAACCATGGTTAATAGATTTTTTAAAAAGATTCTTCCTCACTCCACATAAATTGGAACATAGATTGATTAGGTCCATTGATTATAAATTTAACCAATTTACCAACGTGCTGCTGCTGCTGCTAAGTCGCTTCAGTCGTGTTCGACTCTTTGAGACCCCATAGACTAGCAGCCCACCAGGCTGCCCCATCCCTGGGATTCTCCAGGCAAGAACACTGGAGTGGGTTGCCATTTCCTTCTCCAATGCATGAAGGTGAAAAGTGAAAAAGAAGTCACTCAGTCATGTTTGACTCTTAGGGACCCCATGGACTACAGCCCACCAGGCTCCTCCATCCATGGGGTTTTCCAGGCAAGAGTACTAGAGTGGGGTGCCATTGCCTTCTCCGAATTTACCAACGTAGGCAGCACTAAATATGTATGAACATAGTGTTTGGTTTGGCCTTTAAGATAATCACAGGAGAATACTACAATCCTTGTTTAAATAAGTTATATTCCAAAGTAGTGTCTTCTTTGGGCTGGAGGGGGAAGCGACGTCTAGCGGTTCCCTTTGATTTTGTCAGCTTCAATAATATCTGCATCTTCCCACATACCCAAGTAAGAACTGCTGTCTTCAAATCCAAGTGCTGATTGCGCCAGTAAAATAAATGCTATTTTAAGTGCTAATAAAGTATTTCTCCTTGCAGAAAGAAAGGAAAAAGTAATATTATTGTAAAAGACCACCGCGTAGCAATTTCTTTTAGATGCTAATTATGGTTCCTCTGATGGCTCAGGGATAAAGAACCCAGGAACTCAAAGCAGGAGACACTGGTTTGATCCCTGGGTCAGAAAGATCTTTCTGGATCTTTTTTTCCCCCTGGAGGGGGAAATGGCAACTCACTCCAGTATTCTTGCCTGGGAAATCGCACAGAGGAGCTTGGTGGGCTACAGACAAGACTTAGTGACTCAACAAGAAGCTAATATATCTCATTATAGAAAGAAATGCCAAGATAGATACGGTGAATTACCACTAGGTGGCGGTGGCGGTATACCCTGATAATGAACTCGAGCTACTGGGCTGGCTCAAAGGGTCATTGGGTTTTCCCTGTAAGACCTTATGGAAAAACCCAGATGAAGTTTTTGGCCAACCCAATAGTACAGGCAACATCACAAGAACGAAAGGAAGGAGGAAAGAAGGAGAGAAAGCGTTAACTAATATAAAAATAGCCGAGTTACCCATGTGCTGTGCTAAGGAGCCTCAGCTGTGCGCGACGCTTTGCGACCCTGTGGACAGTAGCCCATGGGGTCCTCCAGGCAAGAAGACGGGAGTGGGTTGCCATGCCCTCCTCCAGGGCATCTTCCTGACCCAGGGCTTGGACCTGAGGGTCTCATGTCTCGTGCGCTGGCAGGCGGGTTGCTTACCACTAGTGCCACATGGGGAGCCCTAGTTAGGTACGGCACCAGTGAGTGTTGACATTATTACTGTCGGAAAAGCATTATCAGGGTGGGAAGGTGAGTTTTCAAATGAAGTCCCTAAACCTTATATGGTTAAAATACTGAATTTCTGGATAACCCTTCCCCAGAAAATGGGTGGAAAGAGGGCAGTGTATTTACATGCACACTCATCCACAGAGCACAATTCAAAATAGAGCTGAATATCCAGATAATCACCAAAACCTCAGGATTTTCCTTTAACATGCAAATGCTTTTGGCCCCCTAATACGAAGAGCCAACTCATTGGAAAAGACCCTAATGCTGGAAAAGATTGAGGGCAGGAGGAGAAGAAGGTGACAGAGGATGAGATGGCTGGATGGCGTCACCAACTCAATGGACATGAGTTTGAGCAAACTCCGGGAGATGGTGAAGGACAGGGAAGCCTGGCAGGCTGCAGTCCATGGGGTCGCAAAGAGTCAGACAGGACTGAGTGACTGACAGCAAGAAATGCAAATACTGCCTATAAAACAACAGCAACAGCCTTGTAACTGCTTTAGCAGCAGCGCTGCAAGACGGGGCTAGTCACTGAAACTGCTCATTTTCCTGGTGTTCATCCTGAAACCACATCAGAACTCTTAGTGTATGACCATGCCAGTCTTCATTCGGGTAAATATAGGCACAGGTTTGAGATCTAAGTGTTGCCCAGTAGAGACAAACATTGCTGGTTTTACAGATTTCCCAATGAGAGACGGGTAGACGGTTGGCTATGTCCGGCACGCCTGCCCTACCTGTGCACCTGACCGCCTCAGGGGACAGTTTCCAGGTGGTGTCTTCCTCCTTCACAGGGCACATCATTCTCACCAGCGGCCTTCCTGTTTTCTGTGGCCCCTTCCTTTTCAGGAAAGCCTTTAACTCTTAACTGCACGGCACGATTTGGCTTCGAAATAAACTTTAATCCTGTGATAAAATGGTACATCAGAGATTCTGACCAAGATCGGGAAATCGAAACACCCAAGGGAAGAAGGTAAGAAGGAAATGAGTCAACTTATTCTTTGTGACTCACATGAAAGGCTTTCACCTTTAGAAAACCCCTCAAATGTACACCCAGAGCTGCACACACCCACCCACGGTTGATGGTGTGGCCACCAGCGCCAGCTAGCGGAGCAAGCAAAAGCGTAGACGTGCAAAGTGTGAGTTAATTTTAAACCTGGGGGCCAAAGGCAGTTTTGTACAGGCTTTCCTGGTGGCTCAGAAGTAAAGAATCTGCCTGCCAAGACAAGAGATGTGGGTTCCATCCCTGAGTTGGGAAGGAGTAGGAAATGACACCCTCCTTCAGTATTGTTGTCTGGGAAATCCCATGCACAGAGGATCCTGGCGAGGTACAGTCAAGAGGGTCATAGAACTAAATATTTCAGTTGTTTTATTACTTTTTAAATTTGTTTTTATTTTTGGCCTCGTGACTTGTGGGATCTTACTCCCCTGACCAGGGATTGAACCCAGGACCCTGGCAGTGAAAGCCCAGAATCTTAACTACTAGACTATCAGAAGTTCTCCCCCATCTCCTTTTTTTCTTTTTTTTCCTGTAATTTTTTTTTTTTTTTTGGCTGCGCTGTGCAGCAAGTGGGATCTTAGTTTCCTGACCAGGGATCAAACCTGCATTCCTTGCATTAGAAAGGAGTCTCAGCCACTGGACTACCAGGGAAGTCCCTGAAGTCCCTTTTTAAAAATTACTTAATTTTTTTTTTAATTTTATCAGCTGTTTCAAAGTTCTGTTTGTAGAACAATTTGCTGTGGCTGCTTTGCCCACCATGCTAACAAGCAGGCACACTGACCCAGGCTACTTGAATAGACTCGGTGTGTCTAACAGACTGGAGAAGACTCTGCACCCGTGCCAGACAATCCCATCCCCCTCTGCGGTCCTCCTTTCACAGTGGGGTGAGTCAGGGTCTGAACTCTGTAGTTCTTAATGGTCTGAGTGTATCCAGAGGAAAAGGCACAGGAAAAAGCAGTCTGGCCAAAATTATGGGACATGGGGAATAGCTGACACAATCCGACCTGGGAATCGAGACCCAGAGATGGGGTGGCTATTTTTCTCTTATTGTTTATGCATGTCCACAGCAGCTCTATTTACAACGCTGTCGTTGTTACTCTTTAGTTGCTCAGTTGTGTTGGACTCTTTGTGACCCCGTGGACAGTAGCCCATCAGGCTCCTATGTCCATGGGATTCCCCAGACAAGAATATTGGAGTGGGTTGCCATTTCCTCCTCCACGGGACCGTCCTAACCCACGGACGGAACTTGCGGCTCCTGGGTCTGCTGGCATATTCTTTACTGCTGAGCCACCAGGAAGTCCTTCAGTAGAAGTTAGACATTTATAAATTGTAGTATGTCTTCTCAAGGGGAATTTGTCATGAAAGAAAGATCAGATGAGTCCCACAAGCAATTATCAGTTCAGTTCAGTTGCTCAGTAGTGTCTGACTCTTTGCGATCCCATGGACTGTGGCACGCCAGGCTTCCCTGTCCATCATCAACTCCCCGAGCTTCCTCAAACTCATGTTCATCAAGTTGGTGATGCCATCCAACCATCTCATCTTCTGTTGTCCCCTTCTCCTCCTGCCTTCAACCTTTCCCAGCATCAGGGTCTTTCCCAATCAGTCACTTTTTCACATCAGGTGGCCAAAGTGGTGGAGCTTCAGCTTCAGCATCAGTCCTTCCAATGAAAATTCAGGACTGATTTCCTTTAGGATGGACTGGTTTGATCTCCTTGCAGTCCAAGGGGCTCTAAGAAGTCTTCTCCAACATCCAGTTGTATTCTAGTATAAATGCTTAGTATGATGCTTAGCCAATTCCATCATTTTTAAAAAGTGGGTCATCTCTGAGTATCCTCCATCCTTCCAGCATCTCCTTGTACTATCTGACAGCTCTTCTGAAAGCCAAACAGTTTGTCTGCTTATACAAGTTCCAAAAACTGTTTAATGCATGTCAGTCTGTGTTACCCAAGCAGTGCGGTATTTTCCCTCTTTTCCTAGTGTTAAATCCACCTTAAAAGATGAAGTCATAGAACGTGTTGTCCTCTTGGAAAAAGTTACTGAGAGTGATCTTCGCAGGAAGTTCATTTGCTTTGCCCAGAACTCCATTGGGAACACGACTCAGTCCATCCAGCTAAAAAAGAAGACAGGAGGTGAGCCTAAAGGGGGATGCAGAATGCACGCAACTGCTTTTACCTAGGAGGAGAGGAACTTTCCTAAAAAGTAGTCATGATGGTAATGATAGCCACAAGCATGCACTGGATGCCAGAGTTCTAAGTACACACTTCGCTTGTGTTCATTCATTCAGTACCTTCACCAAGGCCACACAGCTGTAAGTTTCACATCAGTGATCGAGAGCCGGTCCTCTTACTAATATTCTGCATACAGGGGCTGTGGTGGAGAAACCTATCATTTGTTATTTCACTCATTCATTTTTCTGTAAAGACCTACAGAACATGCCCTACGTGACAGGCATCACACTAGGACCTAGCCCTCTTTCTTATTTTCCTCCCCTGGCTTCCAAATCCAGAGCATGTGATGGTCTGGACTTGGAGAGTGGAGGAGAGAAAGAAGGGAGAGGGGGAAAAATGCTCAGTTTAGGAGTTACACGCATATATCACAGATTGTGGCTGGAGAGGAAAATCCTGATAAGGAATGGCTTTCAAATTTCTTTAAGAAGTTCAGAGTTGAAGGTGATATCGTTCACTCACCGATGAATAGAGATGAGAGAACCAGCACGTTTGGAAAGCTTGTGAGGCTTAACTAGGATGCACTTAATGCCTGGTGCCTGGTGGATGCTCTGTAGAGGTGTGGGTTGAAGGTGCCAGGTTTTAGGTACTTTAGAGGTGAGAAACCAAGTTGGAAGTAGCTCTGAGCTTCAGGAAGTTTAGATTTTAGTAGATTTGATAACACATGAAAGTAAATTATAGTAGGCAATGAGAGGGAAGCTTATCAGGGAAAAGTAAATAAAAGTAGTTTTTGCCAGTTTCCCCGGTCACCCGCAGTCAGGAACTGGCCATTATTCTGGGTTCTCTTGAGTTCATTTTATGACACTTCCTTCGAGATGGGATTTAGACATGTCCAGAATGAAGAGAAATGTTTTCAGTGGCAGTGATTCTGGTCAATCACCTCTGGCAGAGGTGCCGGGCGGGTGCTGTGGGAGTGGGTGTGCAGGGAGGGCGCTCTGCCTCTGTGACTGCTTGCCTCACAGCTGCACGTCCCTGTCCCCAGTCGTATTCCTCTACGTCCTCCTGGGCGCAGTCACGGGCCTGGCAGGCATGCTGACCACGGGCGCGCTGTTCTACATGTACTGGATTGAAATAGTGCTGCTGTACCGAACCTACCAGAGCAAGGATGAGACGCTCGGGGGTAAGACGGCCCACCTCGCCTCTGCTGTTTCCTCTCTGAGTGGACCTAGAGGGAGACAGCTTGGGACACGCACGTCCCGAGGGACAAAGTCGTGACCCTCAGCCTCTGAGATCCTTCTGCTGGTCTGGTGGCTTTACACCTGGGAGGGTTGGGCCCCTGGGGGAGAAATGATCTCTTCTCATTCCAGTTACTAGGAATCTTGCCAATGATGCTATTGTAGGACATACTGGACTTAAAAATGACTCTCCACTCAACATCCTAAAGCAAGATGGTGGATGACTTAACATCTCCAAGCCTCCTGCGTTTTCTCTTCTGTAAAGCAGGGTTGTAATCACAATGAATGCCATGCGGACTTGTTGAATGGACACACTGAGGGTTAGAATAGCACGCAGGACATGTCCGTTCCAGGCTTCCCAGGTGGCACTCTTGGGGAAGAATCTGCCTGCCAGTGGGGATCGGCAGAATCCAATCCCCTAGGAAGGGAAGATCCCTGGAGAAGGACATGGCAGCCCACTGCAGTATTCTTGCCTGGGAAATCCCATGGACAGAGGAGCCTGGTGGGCTACAGTCCACAGGGTGGCAACAGTTAGACATGGCTGAGTGACTGAGCATGCACACATAGCTGGTTTACAACATTGTGTTAGTTGCTGCTGTACAACAGAGTGAGTGAGCTATGTGTATACATATATCCCCTCTGTCCAATAATACTATTTGCGAGGCATCATGCAAAGGGCTGGGAAATGGGCCAGTTGTGTCCAATTTCTGAGCCTGGAGGCTAACTATTGAGATTCTCTAAAGTTTCCATTTAGTTCTTCAGCACGCCTTAGAATCTACATGTATTTATAATAGTTGAGTCAACAACGGCATTTGTTGTTATTGCTGTTTGGTGGCTAAGTCCTGTCTGACTCTGTGTCCCCATGGACTGTAGCCCACCAGGCTCCTCTGTCCACGGAATTCTCCAAGCAAGAATACTGGAGTGGTTTGCCATTCCCTTCTCCAGGGGATCTTCCCCATCCCCGCCTCTCCTGAATTGGCAGGCAAATTCTTTGCTGCTGGGAAGCCCCAACAGAATCTTATGAGACCTTAAAAATATCCTAAACAAGTTCCAAAATATATTTGTCTATCTGAAAGGGAAGGGAACAAGCCTGCTGTAAGTCAGACACTAAATTCTTCATCTACGTTATCCCAGGAAACTCTGACAGCAGCCTGCCAGGAGTCCCTGATTTTACACTTGGGGGTTCAAACCCAGGTATGTGTGCCGTCAGCTCGCTAGCATGCTGGGCCCTCACGGTGCTTTGCTCTCTGGATATTATCATGCTTTGATGGAGTAGACTGTGTAACTAATGAGACAGCAAAGCTGCAGCTACAGAGAAAGCTTGGAGGAACTCCGGAGCGTGTGTGGTTTAATCAGAGAAAAAGCTCCGGCTGTTTGATCTGACCTCAGGAAAGACGCAGGAGTGCCTCACTGATTTGAATCTGATTCTGGGTGCACAGTCGATGCCCCTCAGCAGTCTGGTTCTGAAAAAGTGAACACAGATGCTGCTTTTGATTTTCAAAATCAGTTCAGGGCTTCCCCAGTGACTCGGTGGTAAAGAATCTGCCTGCCAATCTTGGAGACGTGGGTTTGACCCCTGGGTCGGGAAGATCCCCCTGAAGGAGGAAATGGCAACCTACTCCAATATCCTGGCCTGGAGAATCCATGGACAGAGGAGCCTGGCAGGCTACAGTCCATGAGGTCACAAAGGGTCCGATCCAACCGAGTAACTAACCAAGGATCCCAAGTCTTAATTCTTCCCCACTTACCATAAGGCTTGAGCTTAGGTAGGTATTTACATTCTTTCTTGCTCCTCTTTCTCAGACCAAAAGGAGTTCGACGCCTTTGTATCCTATGCGAAATGGAGCCCCTTTGAGAGCGAGGCCTTTTCATCTCTGAGTGAGGGAACCTTGGCCCTGAATCTTCTCCCTGATGTTTTGGAAAACAAATATGGATATACCCTGTGCCTGCTTGAAAGGGACGTGGCCCCTGGGGGAGGTAGGTCTGCAGCCGGCAGAAATCGCAGAACAGGAGAGCTCCAGGCATGCACTCTTTGTGCTGACCTCCATTCCTTCTCCTGGGCTCCGTATGTGCTGGAAGGAGTCATGAGCTTAGAACATCTTGGGCAACAAAGACACAGAAAGCCATGTGTTGCAGAGACATGCTCCATCGTGAAAAAAAATCCATCTTCAGAAAGCCCAGAGAGACTTCCAGAACAAAGCTCTTTTCTGGCTCCTCAACCGGAAGTTAGTTCTGTCCTCCCAAATGAGTGCTCCCTCTCCTTCCTGGGACTCTGCCAGCCACAGACTCAGCACTGGGCCCAGCAGGCTCCCAGGCTGGGCACCCATCCGATGTGCAGACCTCGTTCATCCCACCGTCCTCCTCTGCCTCAGAGGCCCCCACCCAGGAGCCATGCCCCTCCCTCATTCCAGTCAACCTTGTTCCAGTGAGTTTTGATCCTGGAGGGACTCAGAAGTTGAGGGGAGAGAACACAGGGGAGGAAGCTGACACTGACGGCCACTAGACAGGGAGTGTAATCCAACTGTCTGTAGAGTTAGTTGATGCAGTAGAAGTGATCAAGAAAACCAGGCTTCTCCTTTCCTCTGCCATCGCAAAGAACCCTGCTGGGGGGATCTGGGAGATTCAGGGTTATGGTGGCTCAAGGTTTAACAATAACAATTGCAAATAATTAAATTCTTTCTCTCCAGTGTACACAGAGGACATTGTCAGCGTTATTAAGAAAAGCAGGAGGGGAATCTTCATCTTGAGCCCCAACTATGTCAGTGGACCCAGCATCTTTGAACTACAAGCAGCAGTGAATCTGGCTTTGGAGGATCAAACCCTCAAACTGATTTTAATTAAGTTCTCTTCCTTCCAAGAGCCAGAGTCCCTACCTCATCTAGTGAGAAGAGCTCTCAGGGTTTTGCCTACCGTCACCTGGAAAGGCTTAAAATCAGTTCCGCCCAACTCTAGATTCTGGACCCAAATACGCTACCACATGCCTGTGAAAAGCTCCAGGGGAGTCACGTGGAACCATCTGAGAATTATGCCATGGATTTTTTCTCTGGAAAAGATGCAGTAAGACAGAACCCACTGGGAGGAGCTCCCAGCCTGGAGGATGGTAAAATGCATGTGAACCGTCTCCCCTGCCTCCCATCCTGCCCCTGGTGAGCAGAGACCTTGATGGATGGAGCACACAGCACACTCCAGGCTGGTATCACCGGGAAAGGCCCTGCCAGCCCCGAGCAAGCTTGGCCGGTGCTGGAATGAACGCAAGCTGTGGTGCAAGGCTCTGATTCCCTGGACAGGATAGAGAGAGGGCGAATTCTCCAGACTCCTGCACACATTTGCAGTAAGACAGAACCCACTGGGAGGAGCTCCCAGCCTGGAGGATGGTAAAATGCATGTGAACCGTCTCCCCTGCCTCCCATCCTGCCCCTGGTGAGCAGAGACCTTGATGGATGGAGCACACAGCACACTCCAGGCTGGTATCACCGGGAAAGGCCCTGCCAGCCCCGAGCAAGCTTGGCCGGTGCTGGAATGAACGCAAGCTGTGGTGCAAGGCTCTGATTCCCTGGACAGGATAGAGAGAGGGCGAATTCTCCAGACTCCTGCACACATTTAGCCCACAAAGTCCCTAAGATTTCCCTAGTGGTCTGCGCAGAATCGGCAGATACAGCCACCTGGTTTTGTGGCTGTGGACTGTTGTGCCTGTTGGTATCATACACATCACTTTATATGTCTTTGCAATCAAATAAATATTACTTTATTAGAAACAAGTGATTAAAACTTTGCCTAAAGCATCTCTGTGAAGAAGACAATTCTTATTCTGTGTTCACCATTCACTGGAGCCCAGTATGCAAGGAGGAAAAGAGAAAACAGGGGTCAAGGACCAGACAGGACCTTGGTTCATCTCTACAGTGTCCTTGTGGGAACTAGAAGGACGATCCCCTTCTTCTGGGCTGACACAGCCCTGAGTCAGGACACAGGCCTTAGGGAGCAGAGTGGGGTTAATGTCAGCTCCTCCTTGTCACCAGAGCCTGAAGTTCATGCTTTACTCTGGACCACAAGAAGTGGGGACCAATTAAGCCAACATGATTTGGCTAATGAGGAGACAATGAATCGACCAGTGGTTTTGCATGCATGAGTGTGTGTGTGTATGTATGTGTGAGTATGTGTGATAAGCCACTTCAATCATGTCTGACTCTTTGCAACCCTGTGGACTGTAGCCTGCCAGGTTCCTCTGTCGATGGGATTCTCCAGGCAAGAATACTGGAATGGGTAGACATTTCTTTCTCCAGGAAATCTTCCTGACCCAGTGATCTTATGTGCAAAATATTGTGTTGGCCTGAAAGTTCGTTCAGGTTTTTCTGTAAGATGTTATGGAGCTTTTTGGCCAACCCAATCGAAAGACAGTGGCAAGAGGCAGCAGTCAAGACAACAGTCTGGGAAACAATTGTCTACACTGGTTAACAGACAGCAATATTAAGGCTTGAACAGTGCTTAAGTCTGAACCATTGGCCCATTGAGACTGGTGGTCCCCATGTGCTTCCTGACCCACTGGTCTCATTGAGTTCCTCATAAGTGATGGGCCATCAGCTGGGGGACCAAGCACCTGTTTCTCCTAGACAAGGCTCATTTCATTCTCACCAGTGTGTTTTCCCGATGAGAGCTCAGCCTGCAGTTATAACAGTGTTCTAGTCACAGACGGATGTCCGGATGTCATGCGCTGTCTTCCCCATTTGTTGTTATGGTTCAGTTGCTAAGTCTTGTCCAACGCTTTGCAAACCACGGACTGCAATGTGCCAGGCTTCCCTGTGCTTCACTGTGTCCTGGAGTTTGCTCAAACTCGGGTCCATTGAGTCAGTGATGCCATCCCGTCATCTCATCCTCTGTCGCCCCCTTCTCCTCCTGCCCTCAGTCTTTCCCGGAATCAGGGTCTTTTCCAGTGAGTCAGCTTTTTGCATCAGGTGGTCAAAGTATTGGAGCTTCCCCAATAGAAGGGAACAATTCATTTTTGCAGTAAAGTAAATCACCTTCTGGGCTGATTCACACGTTCTGTGTCCCATTCACTGGTATGAGTGTGATCCATGTTTAAAGTCATTGTCATCTGGCCACTGCTTAGTGCCTGTGGGAAAGGCTCTGAGGTATCTTTGCACAGAGGCACCCACATCACTAAAACCACAGTGGCTTGGCATCAGGCAGCCTCCTTGTTGGGAATTTCAGTGATAAAGTTAAAGATGAGTTCAAGGGTACAAATTATTCCTGGACGGAGTTTCTTGTGGGAAGCCTCATTGCAGGGTCTCAGAAGGGAAGGAGGCATGCTGTCGTTGTGCCATGGTATCATGGCGATGACCCGAATCCTTGGTTTTCCCGTCGGTCACTCTCAGAAACCTAAGCCTCAGAAATCTCTTTCGGGCAGTTTATCCAGGTTTCTTTTATTCTAGAATAAGTATGGCCATAACTGATATTTCCGGAGGTCCACAGTTTTATTCTTTTTAAAATATTTACTTATTTATTTATTTGGCTGTGCTGGGTCTTAGCTGCAGCACATGGGATCTTCAACCTTCGATTTGGCATGTGAGATGTGGAATCTATTTCCTTGACCAGGGATCAAACCCAGGCCCCCTGTATTGGGAATGCTGAGTTTTAGCTTCTGGACCACCAGGAGGTCCTTGGAATTTTGTTCTTAGGTTGCTCCAAAGTCACTGCAGTTATGTCCGACTCTGTGAGACTCCATAGGCAGCAGCCCACCAGGCTCCCCGTCCCTGGGATTCTCCAGGCAAAAACACTGGAGTGGGTTGCCACTTCCTTCTCCAATGCATGAAAGTGAAAAGTGAAAATGAAGTCGCTCAGTTGTGTCCAACCCTCAGCGACCCCATAGACTGCAGCCTTCCAGGCTCCTCCGTCCATGGGATTTTCCAGGCAAGAGTACTGGAGTGGGGTGCCATTGCCTTCTCCGTCCAAAGCTTATTTCTGCATACACACAAAAAGGAAACTAGGTCTACCATTTACAGAATACACTCTTTCAGGCAAATAGGTGCACTGAGGATGACAAATAAACATTTAGGATAAAGCTTTATTTATATTTCTTACAGGTAATTCAAATGAGGTGGACAGCCAAAACAAGTTTGTATACACAGGAGACTGATGGTAATTAAACAACTGATCTTGGTAAATTACATTGTGAAGGAATAATTGTTTTTCCCCCACCACACTTTCTAAATAAGTTGCCCATATGCTCTGGTTCTGTTTTACACCTGTTGTCCAAGTACAATTTCATAGCGAGAGTATAATTTATGATTCTGAAAATGCGTCCCATTTTAGATGACGATCATCTTACCTCTAGGGCACGTTGTAGAATGGTCTTTACTGACCCTGGGTGATATCTCAGGCAGATCTGACAATGTCCCTGGTCTCACCTGGGTTTTAATACCCACATTTACTATCTATATTATTACCTTTCCAGACTGCAGTGCCAGATAAGATGGAGTAAGCATTCAACCACCTTTCCTCCACTCATTGTAGCTCTGAAGCTTGGATTAGAGGTATGTCGAAATTTGTTTGGTTTTTCAAATATGACACGAATGAACCTATCTATGAAACAGAAACAGAATCACAGATATAGAGAACAGACTGGTGGTTGCCAAGGGACCAGGGCTGGAGGAAGGGTGAAGTGCGAAGTCGGGATTAGCAGATGTAAGCTTCCATGTATAGGACGGATAAACAAGGCCCTCCTGTACAGCACACAGAACTGCATTCAACATCCTATGATAAATCATCACGGGAAAGGAAAATACTGTCAAAGGTACATATGTACACATACACGCATAACGTACGCTACTGGGTACCTGCTGGGTTTCGAGAGCCGCCATCTCTGTGGTGGGGGCGGGGGGAACTGTCCGTGTTGATTCCTGGAGCTGTGGTCTCACGAGGGAGTGGCCAGCATCAGTCGATGCGTCTCTCTTTCCTCTTGCCACCTGGCAGCCGCGATGGGAAACGCACCGCAGGGTGGGCGCTCTCGCAGAGGGAGCAAGACGTGGGTAGAACTGGAGACCTTGCTGAGTGTAGGCAGGAAGGCACCCAGGAAGTGGGCTCACCCCCAAGCTTCAGAGGCGTGAATCGGACCCTAAATAGAACACCATCAACTCTGAGAACTGAACTGTAGGACAGCCTGCTTCCTGAGTTCCAGGGACAAGCCCAAACAGAACTGAAGGACAGTGAAATAAAGCTGACGGTGAAACCGCAGGGCTGGTTAGAATTCTGGGCTTGAGTCCAAGTAGGTCAGTTGCCTGCTTAAACAAAGTAGCATCCTACATAGGATTTCATAAGATCCAGAGTCGCATGACGTCATAGTTCAACTATCCAGGATTCAGTCCATTGAGAGCAAAAACTGACATTTTCTGATGGAATTTTCCATGCAGGTAGACGTCATATCAACATACAAGGAACAAGGTAGGGGCCGTTGTGTGGTGGTAAGGCACACAGCTTGAAGTAGTAAAATATTATTTCCAAGTAGAAAGTGAAAGCGTAGATATATTTTTATCCCGCATGTTGGGCTGTGCTCAAGTCGTACTCTCTGCGACCCCATGAACTGTAGCCCTCCAGGCTCCTCTGTTCATGGACGTAACGTTTTCAGGCAAGAGAACGAGTGGATTGCCATACCCTCCTCCAGAGGGATCCTCCCCACCCAGGGATCGAACCCGTGTCTCCGGTACTGGTAGGCGGGTTATTTACCACTAGCACCATCTGGGAAGCCAGTGTGCAGGTGAGTCAGCGCAATGTGGGTGTGCACAGGGGCATGGGTCGGGTAGGCGGGTATCCATCGTGGGCCAGAGGCTTAAACTGCATGGCGTCCAGGACAGAGGAGAGAAGGTTTACTCTGTGTGTACAGCCTGGGAGGGGCCCCGGCAGACATCACACGCCCATGCTGCTGATTGACCGAGCAGCGAGAGGAAGAAAGACACGGAACACAGCTGCGGGAAACAGGAAGGCTCTCCTGCACGGTGCCTCCAGCTCCCTCTGCTGACGGAGCTACACGGTGCTACCATAAGGGATAAACGCTTCAGAAACTAAGTCTATTCCGTGGAGCGGATACTGAATGGTGAATCTGGGGCCAAGAGGTAATGGAATGATTCCTGGCATAGCGTGCACCAATCCATCAATAGCTGTACAGGCAAAAATTAAGTACTTCTCAGCAATAGAAGAGAATGTACCGCTGAGACACACACAGCTTGGCTGAAGCTCAAAGCATGATGTGCGTGTGTGCATGCTAAGTCGTTTCAGTAATGTCCGACTCTTTGTGACCCTGTGGACTGTAGCCCGCCAGGCTTCTCTGTCCACGGACGAGGCAAGAATAACCATGGCCTCCTCCAAGGGATCTTCTGGACCCAGAGATTGAACCTGAGTCTCTTATGTCTCCTGCGCTGGCAGGTGATTTCTTTACCGTTAGTGCCACTTTGGAAGCCTGTTGTTGTTTAGTTGCTAAGTCATGTCCAGCTCTGCCACCCCATGGACTGTAGCCTGCCAGGTGCCTCTGTCCATGGGATTCTCTAGGCAAGAATACTGGGTGGGTTGCCGTTTCCTTCACCAGGAGATCTTCCTGACCCAGGAACTAAACCCACATCTCCTGCATTTGCATGCAGATTCTTTACCACTGAGCCACCTGGGATATATATAGATGTATAAATGATTCCATTTACTGTAATAACACAACACTGTAAAGCAACTATATGCCAATAAGTTAAAAAAATAAAATTCATCTGGTGTCTATTATGTACTAAGCACTTTCTTCTCAGACATGTGTTATAGCACTTAATCTTCACATCACCTTTAAGATAGTCATCATCACCACCATCACTCTCATAACCATCATCATCACCATCAATAAGGCAGTTGAAGCTCTGTGGTGGTTAGAAGACGCCGGGATCGCACAACTTCAACTTTCTTCTCTCTATAAAATCCCTATTCCCTTAGGGAAGCAATCACATTAGAATTGTAAGACTGAGCCCAGCCAGGAGCCACACTCTGGTGTGATGTGTTTCATTTCAGAGCTCATATTCACGCCCACCTCATCCACCTGCAGCACCATGGTGCCTCTCCTCCCTTCACGATGCGGAATCTCCCAGAGTATACTGCACCCTTCTGCAGCGTCCTCTGTTCCTCCCTGGGTAGAAGTTTGACTTTGGGGAGCAGAGACAGAGCTCGGCTCTTCTGTCCTGAGAGCGGGGTCAAAGCTCTTGACTTCACTCCAGTGCAGGATGCAGACTTTCAATTTAGGGTGTGACGTGCCAGCCCTTGATGTAAGGCCATCCAGCTTAATTGCTAGTTGCGGGCTTGGAAAGCAAATGGTGTTTCTGGACAGCACCGGCCAATTCTCTATCACTGCTTTCTTCTCCTTTTTTCCTAAAAAAAGAATCAAATTTGAGCCCCAACAAAGTAACAAGAGCTTTGGGGAAAGCATGGATACTTCAGTTCCAGAAGCGCTGTGCAGATACTTTTCAGTAAAGTCAATTATACCGCCTACTAGGGGAAAGAAGAAAAGATGTGCTGATCATTTTGTTTAAAACTATTCTTGGAGGAAGGTGATTATCCAATCAACCATGGGCAGGCACAGAAAAGTCAGTTCTGCTCTTTTGGAACAGAAGTGGCTTTTGTGAAACTGAGGGTAAAAAAGGAAGAAAACCAGCACCCTCCACCTCAGACTTTGCTTCCAACTGTGCACAGTTGAAGTCCTAGGTGAAGAGAGATTTCTCTGCTGGGTACATCACCCCTTAATTAGTCTCTTGAGGGTGGACCGGATTTGGTCACTTAAATTACAAGGGATCCACTGGAAGAGGATGTCATTCCACTGACATCCTCCACACCACTGAACTCCACGAGTAGACGGGTTTAGAAGAGCAGATGACAAGGATCACAAGGCTTCTTGGGACCTGGCACCAAAATGGTCAGAGGAAGCCAGGTTTCTACTGCTAATACAGTCATCAGATGATTAAACCAAAAGCTTCAGATGGGTCATTAGTTTGCTGACCTAAAATGCCATAAAAATTCCTTTGGTGCTCTGCTTTGCAAGCTGAGTTTTCCCTCCATCATATTTCAAATCTATTCATCTATGAACTTGGTTTAGAGGACGATTGCATGGTCACCTTAATCCCTGAGCTTCCCTGGTGGCTCAGACAGTAAAGAATCTGCCTGCAATGCAGGACACCCAGGTATAACCTCTGGATAGGGAAGATCCCCTGGAGAAGGGAATGTCAACCCACTCCAGTACTCTTTCCTGGAGAATTCCATGGACTGAGGAGTCTGGGGTGATACAGTCCATGGGGTCACAGAGAGTCGGACGCCACAGAAATGACAAATCAGTTCAGTTCAGTCGCTCAGTCTGACTCTTTGCAACCCTATGAACCGGAGCACACCAGGCCTCCCTGTCCATCACCAGCTCACATATCTTACTCAAATTCATGTCCATTGAGTCAGTGATGACATCCAACCATCTCATCCTCTGTCATCCCCTTCTCCTCCTGCCTTCAATCTTTCCCAGAATCAGGGTCTCATTTGAAAAAATGAGTCAGCTCTTCGCATCAGGTGGCCAAAGTATTGCAGTTTCAGCTTCAACATCAGTCCTTCCAATGAACACCTAGGACTGATTTCCTTTAGGATGGACTGGTTGGATCTCCTTGCAGTCCAAAGGACTCTCAAGAGTCTTATCCAACAGGACAGTTCAAAAGCATCAACTCTTCAACGCTCAGTTTTCTTTATAGTCCAACTCTCACATCCATACATGACTACTGGAAAAACCATGGCCTTGATTTAATCATTAATTGAACCTTCCAAGGTGTAGTACTGAGGCTGACCACTAGGTGTCAGCAGTGTAACTGCCAGAGAACTCCGGGAAAGCATTTCATTACAGAAGTCAAATCTGAACAAATAATTAAGTGTGGTTCAAGAGCTACCTGCAGCCTTGGCCATTCAAAACAAGGGAGCTAGCAGGGGGAGGAGAGAAGGAGCAGGTGCAACCCAGGTTTCTGGGAGAGAGGGAAGGACCCTCTTCCTGGTTAGGAGGGCCCTAGTGATACCTGGAATGAGAACCATGGTGTTCTTTTTAATTTTCGCTCACAAAATGAAACCAGTGTGCAGTGACGTGAGGAAACAGCTTTAAAGGAACAGGTATTTCTGCTTCATAAATTGCTCTTCGAATCACGATCGGATGGAAGTCACACAGGTAGTTAGTTTCCTGGGCTTTCTCGAGTCTGTTGAGTGACAGGATGCATTTGAGTCAGAAGCTGTGTTGCCTGCACACAAATGCTGTAAAGGTGACTTGAAAACATCTATACTTGGAGCTCAGTGTCACGCCTGGACTCTTCCCGGACTGACCCACGGGCTGTGTGTACATCACCTGTGACCCAGGTGGAGGCTGGTGCGCTCTGAAAGTCCTCCTCTCTTCACAAGAGCGGCGCATCAGGGCACATGCCCTGAGAGAACCCCACAGCATGGGCCTTCGGGGGCTTGTGCCTTTCTGTCCTTGGAATTGGTGCCTGTTGCTAGCGACCCTCCAGCGTTGCGGAGCATCTTCTGAGTTGAACAGATCCACAGATTCCTCT
Source organism: Oreotragus oreotragus (assembly GCA_006410675.1). Lineage (NCBI taxonomy): Eukaryota > Metazoa > Chordata > Mammalia > Artiodactyla > Bovidae > Oreotragus > Oreotragus oreotragus. Next base: position 353,959 of record SJYX01017430.1, read on the forward strand.
GCCCAGCATGATCTTAATGTCCGGTTTGCTGCTGCCAGCTCCCAGCCAGCAGAGGCAATATCTGTCTTCACACTGGATTATGACTACGTGCAAATTCCCTACGAGGTCACCCTCTGGATACTCCTAGCATCACTTGCAAAAATAGGTAAGGGCCCCGAGTGTCTTACCTGGTTTGGGGAGTTGTTTTCTATGTGAGATAATGTGTATGAAAATGCTTTGTAGATGGTGGGGTAAGTGGATTTTAACTATTGCTGTGATTACATGAAAATTCTATTCTCTTGACTCAAGGGAAAGGCATAACTGATTTTTGTCTGGCCATTTATTGCTTCAGGTTGTGCTATGAAATTTAAGAACCTACTTCTGGGCTCTGGGTTATTTCTATTTCATCTCCTTTCAGGGTGATAGTCATGTGACATTATTTGGTATGTAAAAATCTCAAGTTCTGTGCATTAAGAAACGCGGAGTAAAGTATGCTGACCTTGGGGTGATGCCCACTGGAAATTTTAGGACCCACATAATGATTCTTCTGTAAAATGTGCTTTCTTCATTCTTGGCCATGGAACCATGGGCTTCATCAATGACTCTCTTTGTTCCTTTTTAAAAGTGGTGTGTGCTCCTTGAAATCGACAGAAAGCAAGAAACAAGACAACCAGTGGCAACTCATATCCCTCAGTGATGAGGGCGGGTGGAATTGGAGATGGTATCTGTCAGTAAAATCTTGGTTTACACCTGAGCCAAGAGGAGCCAAGGGAACACTTGTGGTTTCTTCTGCGACATAAAGTAGATTCAAGCTAATGGGTGAAATTCTAGCCAGGGTTCTTAGTGCCTCCAGCCCACGTGATGGATTCCACTCTGAGACCATTTAATCCCCAACTTCACCCCCTTGTCTCCTTAAAAACAGATATTCCAGAGTGGAAAGTGGATACAATTATCTCAATGGTCAAGCGTAGCATCTCCTTTGCCTTAGTGATAAACTTTGTTATTTGAGTAGATAATCTCACTGAAGGAGACACAGTGAAGTATGTGGGTGGTTATTTATCTGTTTTGTCTGGAATGGCTGCGAAGTATGGGTTAAGCCAAGAAATCAGACAGTTAACTCAGGATGCTGGCCATTTCATTGAACTCGCTCCTCGTGGATGTTGGGGGCACCGGCATATTCATTAGGTGCCATTCATTTTGAGCTCGTAAGGTATGCAGATAAATTGTCAGTCTGAAGAACTCTTGTGCGGTCACATGACCCAATGACACAGAGGGTCTCACATTATTTCTGAGAAGTGCTCAAGTAATCATGGGGTTTCCCAAGGGGGTGATATTCTCACTTCAGAGCTAGGGGTCTATCACCCTTCCTGCAACCACACGGATGCTAAGAACCGTCCAAGTGATCTTCTGTGACCTTGAGGTGTCCTTTGTCAAAATGCCAGTGATTCTGGTCCTACCCATTCCCTTCCTTTCCACAGGAATGCGTGAAGTTGTTCCGGAACCAGGAAACTAAATCTGCCACTGACTAGCTAGTCACGCTGTCTTTTTTAATCTCTATTTGTTCATCTGTGAAATTATTCCTGAGATCTCTTCTTGGTGCAAATAAGGATTTTCTAATGGAAAAGAAGCTTCCATTCTACACCACTAAACATCTCAGTGCACACAGTGTATGTTTTATGCCAGCAGAGAACACAGATAGTCCTTTAGAAGTATTGCATGTGCCCAGACTACGTCTACAAGTTGAGAGTCCTGTGAGGATGCTGTTGTTCACTCAACTGCTGCCTAAATGTTCTTGATTTTCATGTGGATGCAACTCAACATGCTATAGAAAAAGAAAACTAAAGTAAGTTATCAGTTGGAGCATGCCTATTGAAAAACAATGTCATACTTGCTGCCCTTTAAGAATTCAGATTATTTTTGTGTTGTACATGAAAAGAGGGCTTCCCTGATAGCTCAGTTGGTAAAGAATCTGCCTGAAATGCAGGAGACACCTGTTCGATTCCTGGTTTGGGAAGATCCCCTGGAGGAGGGAAAGGCCTGGAGAATTCCATGGACTGTATAGTCCATGGGGTTGCAGAGTTGGACACAACTGAGCGGCTTGAAATGAAGGTCAGATTTAGTGAATGCGTAGTGTGATCCAAGCACTGGGCTTGTAGCTTCATTGTTGTTCCTGTTCAGTGGCAAGGTCGTGCCCGTTTCTTCACAACCCCATGGACTGCAGCACACCAGGCTTTCCCGTCCTTCACTACCTCCTGGAGCTTGCTCAAACTCATGTCCATCGAGTCAGTGACGCCATCCAACCATCCCATCCTCTGTCGCCCCCTTCTCTCGCCCGAAGTCTTTCCCAGCATGAGGTCTTGCCCAATGAGTCGGCTCTTCGAACCAGGTGACCAAAGTATTGGAGCTTCAGCTCAGCACCAGTCCATCCCATGAATATTCAGGATTGATATCCTTTAGGATTGACTGGATAACTTTATATATGAAAGCAAAATAATAATAATAATAATAATGATGACATAAAACTTTAATACTTAAGGAGTCCACAGAGATTTTTTAGATTCTATATTATAAAGCTTGAATCAAAATCTGATTCATAATCGCTAGTATTATCATTCATTCTTTTATTTAGTCTTCTACCAAGACACATTATTGAGAGCCCAGGCAATGTGTGGGAATCATTTCGGTCCCCAGCCTCAAAGGAGAAGATGGGTGAGTCTAGTAGTGCCTCATAGGTGTTCCAACAAGGGCCATCTTTGACTTTCAGGCAGGACTTAGTTATCTGTGGCCATTTAAGTTTCAGGCCCTGAAACTGTAAAGTCTAAAAGTAAGGGACTGTTTTGTCCATTATGGAAAGCAAGAAAAGTTGTGAAAGGTGAAATTCACAAAGTATTTCCCTGAAAGAGCCGTGCTACAGGGTGAACCCTCTTTCTGCTATCAGTGTGTAGATGCACCTTAGTTTCAGGCAGGTGATGTGGGCTCACCTCAGGAAGCTCAATTCCTGGAAGCAGGACCATCCCGGGGGAGACACAGGACCTGAAAACAATCACACTGGGGGCTCTTCTGCTTACTTTACTTATTTTAAGAGTTAAGTGTGATTAAAGTAAGCACTCATTGAAGAAGGAAGAGGAGCAAGAGAGGGGAGAAGGAGAAGAAGGAAGCTGTTAGTAAGAAATGCAGAGCGCGTCCCTCGTGGCCCAGTGCTTAAGAATCTGTCTGCCAGTGCAGGGGACACGGTTCGATCCCTAGTCCAGGAAGATTCCACATGCTGCAGGGCAACTAAGCCTGTGTGCCACAACCGCTGAAGCCTGCGCACTACAGCCTGTGTTCTGCAACAGAAGAGCCACCACAGTGAGAAGCCTGGGCACCGCAGCTTGCGCGTAGCTTCCGCTCACCCTTGCAAGAGCCTAGCAGCTTGCGCGTAGCTTCTGCTCAACTTGCAAGCGCCTAGCAGCTTGCACGTAGCTTCCCCTCACCCTAACTGAAGAAGCCCTCATGCAGCAGTGCTGCACGGCCAAAAATAAGTAAATAAGGAAAAAGGGAGAAAAAGAGAAAACAGCACTCTAGAAGGGGAACTTAAATTGGTCTTGAAGCCAGTGGGCTGGGTGTATGCTTTGCCGTGTCTCTGGATGCTAATTAAAGTCCTTTGTATTAAGCTGCCTGCTAATGGTAGATGGAGAAATTCACGGCTGTGATCAGGGAAGCCCACAAACTCTGAATCTGAAAATTCCTAAGAAGACCTTCCATGGCCCCCAAGGCCTATGGGAGGGAGAAACGAAATGGCAACCCACTCCAGTATGCTTGCCTGGAACACTCCATGGACAGAAGAGCTTGGCGGGCTACATGCTATAGTCCACAGTGTCGCATAGATTCAGACACCACTGAGGGTCTAACACTACCGCTTTAGCCTTGAATGTCACACCCTCCATTGTTTAGCCCAAATTTATCTTGCTACTCTTCCCCTAATAATCTTCCCAATTAAAATGTGCTGCAGTCAGGTTGTTGCAGGGAAGAACAAAATCTGACTACAGGTCGGATCTGTTTCTTTTACTTTAACCTTTCCTTCTCGTTGCTTCTGTTTACTAAGAGGATACTGTCTGTACATAATGGCCTTGCCTTGGTGAACCCAGTCCCTCGACCTGAAGGTTGAACCAAAGTGCCTTTGTTCAGGGAAACACCCTGACTGGGTCCACCTGTGGACTGCTCCAGGAAGGAGGACATTAACACATGCCCTCCCAGTGGTAGCCATCCCAGGAGATATTTGCAAGATTATAGGGCTTTTCACTTTCATTCCTCACCTCCTCTGTCTCTGAGTTTTATAAAAGAAACTGGCACCCAGACCCTCCAAAGAGCAAGTTTGGACTCAGTAACAAGGTGAATCTACTCGATGAATGAAGGTATATTTGAAACTATCTAGCTGGGCTGTTCCTGCTGCTGCTGCTGCTGCTGCTAAGTCACTTCAGTCGTGTCCAACTCTGTGTGACCCCATAGACGGCAGCCCACCAGGCTCCCCCATCCCTGGGATTCTCCAGGCAAGAATACTGGAGTGGGTTGCCATTTCCTTCTCCAATGCATGAAAGAGAAAAGTGAAAGTGAAGTCGCTCAGTCTGTCCGACTGTTACTACCGTCCATTGGATTTTCCAGGCAAGAGTACTGGGGTGGGGTGCCATTGCCTTCCCCGGGGCTGTTCCTGACTCTCCCCTATTTCTTCTCCACTTCTAAAATGCCATCCCTTCTGTTACTCGATTATGTAAGTCCTTGTGGTTTAGTTGCTCGGTAGCGTCTGACTTTTTATGACCCCCACGGACTGTATCCCTTGAGTGGGGATTCGACGCCCAGATATACCTGGTGTAGAACATCTGGCAGCAGGATGTGGAACGGGCTGGGAGATGGGGGGTGAAGTAGGAGGTCAGGAAGGCACTGCGGTGAGTGGATGAGAAGTGGGGAGGCCCTGCCCTCAGTGAAAGCCACGGGAGTGGAGAAGGGTAGATACGAGTTAAGGGCAGCGAGCGGAAGGTGTAAGTGGTGAAACAGGTTGCTGATGTGTGAGGAGCAGAGGCATGGAGTCCCCATACGAATGCCACTTGACTTCCTCTTAAATGGCTGACTGGGTGGCAATGTCATTGGTTAAATCAGGGAAACAAAGACTTTTCATCTTTATCTGTTTGGTCGAGAGGGAGGTGTACATTTGGAAGGAGCTGGTGTTAAATCCCCGTGATAGACTTTTTTTTTTTTAAGTTAAAAATGCTTGTTTTATTTTATTTTTAGTTGAAGTGCAGGCATATATATGTTACAGGTATACAACATAGAGATTCATAATTTTTAAAGGTTATACTCCATTTATGTATGGGTGCTAAGTCTTCCGTTGTGTCTGACTCTGTTCGACCCTGTGGACTGTAGCCAGCAGGCTTCCTCTGTCCATGGAATTCTCCAAAGAAGAATACTGGAGTGGGTTGCCATTTCCTTCTGCAGGAGATCTTCCCAACCCAGGGATCGGAACCTGTGTTTCCCTGTCTCCTGCATTAGCAGGCGGGTTCTTTACCACTAGCACCACCTGGGAAGATATACTCTATTGGAAGGAATGATGCTAAAGCTGAAACTCCAGTACTTTGGCCACCTCATGCGAAGAGTTGACTCATTGGAAAAGTCTCTGATGCTGGGAGGGATTGGGGGCAGGAGGAGAAGGGGACAACAGAGGATGAGATGGCTGGATGGCATCACGGACTCGATGAATGTGAGTCTGAGTGAACTCCGGGAGATGGTGATGGATAGGGAGGCCTGGCGTGCTGCGATTCATGGGGTCGCAAAAAGTCGGACACGACTGAGCGACTGAACTGAACTGAACTGATAGTTATTATAAAATATAGGCTGTTTTCTCCATGCTGTACAATACATCCTTGTAGCTTATGCTTCACCTAATAGTTTGCACCTCTGACTTCTCTACCTATATCTTACCCTGGCCCCGTCCCCCTCCCCACTGGTGACTACTAGTTCATTCTCTATACCTGGGAAGTTGCTTATCTTTTGTTAAATTTGCTAGTTTGCCCCATGGATCCCTCAACACCCTTGCTTGAGCGTCAAAGGCGAGTTTTGCGTGAGAGCCGCGTTCTCCCTCTCATAGGCCTCAGGATAGAGGAAGCAGGAGGGCACGGAAGGACTGAGAGATCCTAGAACCGGCACAGGCTGTGGGAAGCACTTGATCTTGTCAAGCTCCAGCCTTGACAAGGATGCTAAGGCTGGGGAGGCGCGCCGGCTTGCCTGGGTACCCATCCGCGTGGCTCTGAAAGGCCCCTGGCACCCACCTCCCCTGGTGTCCCAGCAGCCAGAGCTGGGTTACTTGCCCCCCTGTCATCGTGGTTCTCTGCTCCGCAGGTTTCCACCTCCACCGCAGGCTGCCCGGCCTCATGCCCGAGAGTTGCCTGCTCATTCTCGTGGGGGCGCTGGTAGGCGCGGTCATCTTCGGAACGGACCACAAGTCCCCGCCGGTGATGGACTCGAGCATCTATTTCCTGTACCTCCTCCCGCCCATCGTCCTGGAGAGCGGCTACTTCATGCCCACGCGGCCCTTCTTCGAGAACCTCGGCTCCATCCTGTGGTGGGCGGGCCTGGGCGCCCTGCTCAACGCCTTCGGCATCGGCCTCTCGCTCTACCTGGTCTGCCAGGTCCCCACCTTTGGGCTGGGCGACATCAACCTGCTTCAGAACCTGCTGTTCGGGAGCCTCATCTCGGCCGTGGACCCGGTGGCCGTCCTGGCCGTGTTCGAGGAGGCGCGTGTGAACGAGCAGCTATACATGGTGATCTTTGGGGAAGCCCTGCTCAATGACGGCATCAGCGTGGTGAGACGTCCACACGGTCCCCAGGGAGCGGGGCCGGGGGTCGGGGGTGGGAAGCGGGCAGCACAGAGATGCGCCCGGGCGGCCTGGCCGCATCTGCCACTGGGACCTGCAGGGCGCCCACACTGGCTTGCTACACTGCTCGCCTTCACTAGCTTCTGTTTTAAGTTTTGTGGCTTTTGGCCAAGAAGGATGTGGGATATTAGCGCCTCCACCAGGAATTGAACCTGCAACCCCCTGCACTGGAAGGCAAAGTCCTAACCGCTGGACTGCCAGGGAAATCCCCACTGTCTTCTTTAAAGAGAGAGACAGAGGAGAGGATGCATAAGTCTAGAGAATTTGGTTTTCCCCTTTGCAGAAACCCTTGTAAAGGCTCTTCTGGGTTTTCACACTGGGATGAGCAACATTATTGTTGTTTCATTGCAAAGTCGTTTCCAACTCTTTTACAACCCCATGGACTATAGTTGGCAGGCTCCTCTGTCCACGGGATTCTCCAGGCAGGAATACTGGAGTGGGTTGTCATTCCCTTCTCCAGGGGATCTTCCCGACCCAGTGGTTGAACCTGTGTCTCTCGTGTCTCCTGCCCTGGCAGGCGGATTCTTTACCAGACACCTGGGAAGCCTGGGAGAAGCAATACTTCGGATTTAATGTTCTCTCAGCATCAGACCTCACCTTTCAGATTCCTTTCTGAAGTCCTGATTTGGGTGATGAAGTTAAATAAAAGACAGGGGTTGGGATTTAGATGATGAAGTTAAATAAAGATAGGGGTCGGGAGAGAGATGATGGCGGATTTGCAGGAATGCATTGGCTTGTTTATCACTCTCAGCTGTGCGACTCCCATAGAGAATGTGAGGGGGCACCTTTGCTTGGGAGTCCTCTGGGAGAGAAGCTGAGAAGGCTTCACAGGCCAGATCAGCACAGAGCATCAACCCCAGAGGTGTCTTTGGCTAGAGGTACTGGAATATTCTAGACTGGCTGTTGCACTGCTGTTTCTTTATGTTACTGTAAACCTTCACCAGGGGTTAGTCTCCATGATTTTATATAAACTTCGATGCATTTTTCTTATTGTTACATTGATATCACATCACATAACAAATACTAGAATGCACTTTCAGTGTAAAAGACTCCAACAGTACAAAAGCCTCCACCTGGCCCTCTCGTCACCCCCCTGGATCCAGTTTCCATATCCCTGGATCCAGTTTCCATATCCCTTCCAGTCTTTATCTTGACCACAGGCATATGCATAGGTAAGCGTTGTTGTTCAGTCGCTAAGTTGTATTGGAGAACTCCAGGCATCCTTGTCCTTCACTATCTCCCGGAATTTGCGCAGATTCATGTTCATTGAGTAGGTGATGCCATCCAACCATCTCATCCTCTGCCATCCACTTCTCCTGCCTTCAATCTTTCCCAGCANGTTGTATTGGAGAACTCCAGGCATCCTTGTCCTTCACTATCTCCCGGAATTTGCGCAGATTCATGTTCATTGAGTAGGTGATGCCATCCAACCATCTCATCCTCTGCCATCCACTTCTCCTGCCTTCAATCTTTCCCAGCATCAGAGTCTTTTCCAATGAGCACTTCATATCAGGTGGCCAATGTATTGGAGCTTAAGCTTTAGCATCAGTCCTTCCAGTGACTATTCAGGGTTTATTTCCTTTAGGATTGACTGGTTAGATCTCCTTGCATCATTCTACATAAACTAGGTGGGATTACATCAGATGTATGTTTAGATGTAACAAATCTGACTTCTTTCTAGATCTCTTCCACTGTTGCAGAGTATTTCATAGATGACGTTTGCAATGATTTGCTTAACCATTTCTCCATGAATGGATATTCATGTGGTTGCCAATTTTTCACTTTCAAAAACAATACTGCAATAAGTATTCTTGTTTCTACATGCTTCTCTCTTTTGTACTTGTGTGCCTTTATATAGGATAGTTTCTTGAAAGTAAAGTTTCTGGGTTAAAAAGTAGTTGTACTTGGGGGCTCCCACCTTCCAGTGCTGGGGGTACAGGTGCGACCTCTGGTTGGGGAGCTAAGATCTTGCATGTGTCACAGAAAAAAAAAAAAAAAACAACAACAAACCATGAAACAGAAGCAATATTGTAACAAATTTGATAGCCCTTCAAAATGGTCCATGCTGAAAAAAAATCTAAAAAAATTAAAAGTGTTTAAAAGTAGACACACTTAAAAAGTTGAGAGATGCTATTCTAATCACCTGTTCTTCATTCAGCTGATAAAGGAGGGATTCCCACCCGAGGGTTAAGGAGTGACTCCAACAGTTAACAAATTCCTTCTCCTCCTGCCCTCAGTCTTTCCCAGCATCAGAGTCTTTTCAAATGAGTCAGCTCTTTGCATCAGAAGGCCAAAGTATTAGAGTTTTTTTTAATGGTTTCTCACACATAATGACATTTTGAAATTATAAGAAAAGAAGACCAGAGAGTTGGCTTATGCTAGACACAGCTTGACGGCATCGTCCATGACCATTCGTCTAGTGGGGAGAGATCTCACCCTCTAATGCATTATGTATCATTAAGCAATTTCCATGTGACTGTACTTCAAGGGAAGTTCATGATTGAAGCTGTGATCTTGTTAGAAAAGGGACTTAAAGTTCTAAGGGTCTTGAATCTGACTATTCTGTAGTTGATAAAACTCAGACCTGCTAAGTCAAGACTACATTAAGTGACAGTTATGGGGAAAAAAAATTGAGCCTCAGTGGATGTTTCTCTTCAGCTCAGAAGCCATAATCAAATATACAGAGTAGCTTTTAAAAAGAAGGCCCTCAATATGTCCTTCTTAATCTCTCAGTAAGCGGCAGGCAGTAATTTACATATAGTAGTGGATCTCAAACATTTCCACTTTAAGTATTTTACTGATGTAAAAATTATGAGGAGCTCTCATCCTTAGCCCAGGCTATTCTATTATTTTACTAATATCAGTTGATGACCACCTTCCTTCTGCTTCCTGTTCCCTTCAAGCACCACCCAATCCCTCCACTCTGTATGCAAAATTCCTCAAAAGACACATTTATATTTACTCTCATTCTTTTTGCTTCAATCAGTTTGTTAGCATCACCATGCCATGGAAATATCTGTTGACCTCCTCAGAAACGCTTTTGACCTATGCAGTCTATCAACAGCATTTGATATATTGTTTTGTTTTTCATTTGACACTCAAGACTCCACTCTTTATTAACTTCTTAAAACTCACTGGACACTTTTTCTCAATATTTTGTTACTTCTTGCAATATTTCTAAATGGCATTGTTGTAGAGCCCCAAATTCCCAGGGTCTCTTTTCTTCCTTAATATAAGAAAATACATCTAAAACTAAAGAAATGGTTAAGATCATCATAGCTTGAAAATAAAATGAAGGACCACACTAGATAAATCATGCTTTTGCACAATATCCACAGGTCATCTACTTTTTCTCTCCTTCTGTTTCATATGCCAGCTTTCCTCCTGGCAATGTGGTGATAAGGGTTGAATTTGAGCACCGAGTTAGGAGGCTCAAATGATGAAAGGTACCTGGGACTAACATATATACTGTATTTATCAGAGACAGGCAAGGACACACACACCTGCATTTAATGTAATGGGCCATTTAGCATGTATTTTGTTTGTGTATCTTGAATAAAAGACACTTCAGGAAAAAAACAGATGCCACCAGGGGGATGATTTTAAACATCAAGTATTAGCAGTATCTCATGTTCCTCATATGTAGTGAGTACATGATGAACACTGAGGCTGTAGTGTTTCAGGTATACTTAATCAATACAATATACTTTCTTAGTCTTTTCTTTTCACTATGACTATTCTCAGCACAAATTCATATTTTACTTACTTTATATAGTGGACCAGGCCTCAATATTTACTACTTCATCTTACCTTACATCCTGTATAAATTATTCCAGTAACTCATAAGATACTTGCTTGCTTTAGTAAGGTCCATCTACCCATGCAGAGTACATCATGAGAAATGCTGGACTGGAAGAAACACAAGCTGGAATCAAGACTGCCAGGAGATTTTTTTTTTTTTTTAAAGAAAATTTTAAAAAGGAACTTTTTAAACTTTCTAAATTTTAAACTTTTGGATGCTACATAAAAAAACAAATATTTTCTCCCATTCTGTTCCTTAATTTTTTAAAATCTTGGTATCCTGTAAAAGTTTTAAATTTGTATGTAGTCAAACCTACTATCATATTCTTTTCATATTTTGCTTTCTGACATTGTACATAACCAAAAATCATATAAACTTAAAAAGAATTTTCCCCTTTTTACAATTCATTATGTAAGTCACCTAGCACACAGTTTTTTAGTATTGTTAGCCATAATTTTATTTTCTATTTTTAGAATTTTCATGTATTAGTTTTATTGAAGCTGATTTACAATGTTGTGTTAACTTGCGCTGTACAGCAAAGAGACTCAGTTATATACATACATACCTTCCTTTTAAAATTCTTTTCCATTGTGGCTCATCCCAGGATATTAAATATAGTTCCTTGTGCTCTACAGTAGGACCTTGTTCATCCTGGCACAATACTCTATTGTGAGAATTTGATGTCAAAATAGATAGTACTGGGGACAGGGGAAGGCTTTGAAAATAATCCAAGATATGGGGGTGGATTCACCAAGTGAAAGAGACCCACACCTGAAATTAGAAATCACTTCATTTATTCATAATGAGAATCTCTAAGTGTTGAGCATGACTTTAGACTCATCAGACGGGCACAAACTTTCCTGCTGGGTGAGCATCTCAGAAAGCCAAGATGTCAGTGAGTTGCCACAGGACCCTGGACTCCAGCCTGCCAGCCCATTCAGAGACCTAATTTCTCAGCATGTGGCCCTCAAGCTCTGTGCCTCAGAACCCCCCAGGTGGGTCTGATGGGCACACAGACATCCAAACCCCACCCCAGACCCACTGATCCACTCTCTGGTAATGGAGCCTGGGAATCTGTATTCTTAACCAGCATCTCAGACAATGGCTAATGTCTGAGAACTCCTGGTTCATGGCCTTTAAGTGTCAAGAAACTGACCCATCTGGATACAAAATGTTGCTACATCTGGGAAAGGACTGGGCTAGACTCATCTTGGAGATCCCCTTTCCCTCACCCTTTCTTTCTTTAGATGCTTTCTTACTTTGGGTTTTGTTACAGTAGAATAAGTGATGCCAGCTGGGAACCAGTTCCCCCTCCTAAGGCAGCCTCTGAGCTATGATGCCTCCAGACGTACTCACTGTACTCATACCCAAGTCCCTTGGGGTCCCTTGCTGACTGTAATGCCATGTAAGGCCTCTTGGCAACCCATCATGAGGCCATTATTCTACTTCCTCTTCATAAATCTTTAGTGTCATGGTCTGCGCGCCAGGTGGAGAAGAATTTGCAGACAGGAGACAGAATGAGAGGTGAATAGAGTCTTTTAGAGTGAGAGATGCTGTTAGAACAGTGTAGAGTGAGAGATGCTGTTAGAACAGTGTAGAGTGAGAGATGCTGTTAGAACAGTGGGCCATCGCAAGGGAGAGCCGACGCCTTTCACGGGATAGTAGCCAATTATTACAGCCTCAAGACAGAGGAAACTCCTGCTGGAAGGCTGGCATTAGGTGATTGATTAGGATGCTATAGGGTGGGCATTTTTACCTAATATGGGGTCCGAGAGCTGTATGGTTCAGGTCAGAGGAATTCAAAGCAACGGTTGCTATGGGGCTCGGTCACTTCCAAAGGTGACCTTGGTACAGGGCTCCACATCCGTGGCCTTGGTAAAAGCCTTTACACCTGTGATCTTGGTATCGGGCTCCACAGTTAGAGAAATTTAGAAATGACAGCATCACCTCACTTAATTTTCATAGAACGATCTCTTTCTTGATGCAACCTATAAACTTTCTCGCCGAGACGTATTCTTTATTGTGGTTCAGTTGCTAAGTCGTGTCTGAGGCTTTGTGACCCCCATGGACCCTTTCCTTCACTATCTCCCAGAGTCTGCTAAAATTCATGTCCATCGAGTTGGTGATGCCATCGAACCATTCTCATCCTCGGTCTCTCTCTTCTCTTTCCCAGCATCAAGGTCTTTTCCAGTGAGTCAGCTCTTTGCATCAGGCGGCCATGAAAACACGGGGCTCTGCCATCTTCCTGGCTGCCTCTGAACTTGAGACTCACTTTGGCCTGAATTGGCTCTAGATTTTACATCTAGACCTGTCACGGCTTGGGGGTTCTTTGCTGACGACATTTGTTTGACTTTCCCAAAGTTTAATTGCTTCCACTTGGACTTTTTTTCCTTAATGATCATTTCAAAATAAAATTGCAATTTTCGGCTGACCAGAGTATCTGTGGAGGGCCCTGCTGTGACCTCCACCCGGCGAAGCTGCTGTGGCATTGGCTCTGGGTTGAGATGGGGGCTTGCCCACACGTCACTCCGGGTCACTCTGTGGTCACCCACAGCACCGTGATATTAAGTGTGTGTTGGGGCCCTTCTGCATCCCTGCATGAAACTGGAGAAGCTCAGGGCTGGATTTAGAAAGCAGTTTGACAGCAACTGGTATTTAATGCAGGGCAGTTGTATTTTGAGCTCAAGGCTTGGACTCACCCTTTCATTGAGGAGGGCAGCCATCACACGCGGGCTCTTCCAGCAGAAAATCTGAGTCAGCAGAGAGAGACCTGTGATTTGCGGGTGACTTGAGACAACTTTGCAGATCCTCATCCACGGAAGAGCTGCCTGGCGCTGAAGGGAAGATGTTGCAGAACCGTGGAAAAGAGTGATGACCCTGACCCTCCAGGCCTCTTGTCCACTTAACTTCCCCCTCTTGCTACAAATTTTAGGTTATGACTCTGATCATAAGAACTTCCCTAGTGGTGGGCAGAGGAGGCAGAGACAAAACCCAGGTACGTTTTAAATAATGACGAGTGTCCTCAGCAGATACTTCCCAGGTGGCTCAGTGGTAAAGAACCCTCCTGCCTGTTCGATCCCTGGGTCAGGGAGATCCCCTGGAGAAAGAACTGGCCACGCTAGTATTCTTGCCTGGGAAATCCCATGGATGGAGGATCCTGGTGGGCTATAGTCCACGGGGTCGCAGGAGTCAGACACGACTTAGCAACTCAGTTGACTGTCATGGCCAACTTCATAGCAGAGAGAGAGAAGCAGCTCCTATGTCCAGGCTCTGTATGGGGTCACTTGTGCATTGACTATTTGATCCAATCCCTAGATATTAACTGTCATGGAGGATCCTGGTGGGCTATAGTCCACGGGGTCGCAGGAGTCAGACACGACTTAGCAACTCAGTTGACTGTCATGGCCAACTTCATAGCAGAGAGAGAGAAGCAGCTGCTATGTCCAGGCTCTGTATGGGGTCACTTGTGCATTGACTATTTGATCCAATCCCTAGATATTAACTGTCAGGCCTGAATGAATAACCATATTTTACAGATGAAGAAACTATAGCAAAGGGCATAAAGTTGCAGAAGGGCCTCCGGCCTGGCCATGAGGGACCAGACATGGGTGCACAAGAAGGTGTCTTCCCATTCTCTTCTTTGTTCTCGTTTTGTTTGTATTTGGCTGTGTCATGCTTAGGCATTTCTCTAGCTGCCGTGAGCAGGGGCTACTCTCCGCTGCGGTGCGTGGGTTCCTCGTGACTTCTCTTGTGGCAGAGCATGGCATCTGGAGCGCAAAAGTTGTGGCACAGGGCTTACTTGTTCGTCGGCATGTGGGATCTTCCTGACCCAGGGATCGACCCTGTGTCTCCTGCATTAGCAGGTGGATTCTTTACCACTGAGACACCAGCGACGTCCCCCTTTCTCTTCTCTCTTATTCTTACCCTTTGAATGTTCAACTCATGGAGCTGGAAAGACAGGAGAGGACCAATGAGGAGGCCGGGCTCACGTCCAGCGGGCAGGAACGCCAGCGGTCTTTCTCCAAAATAGAGTTGGCTTGTTTGGCCAAGTCCAGCGTGTGGATCCAGGAAAGATTCTGGTCATCTCTGTGCCTGAGTTCTGTAAAATTAGGGTGATGGTATTACTTAGCTCTTAAGACCACTAGAAAATTCCTGTTAAGCTTTTAGAACAGTGAGTGCTCAGCATGCAGGGAGAACCCCATGCACGCTGGCTGTTGTTTTATATCACACCAACTCAGGCCAAAGCCTTTGACTGTGTGGATCACAGTAAACTGTGGACAATTCTGAAAGAGATGGGAATACCAGACCACCTGACCTGCCTCTTGAGAAACCTGTATGCAGGTCAGGAAGCAACAGTTAGAACTGGACATGGAACAACAGACTGGTTCCAAATAGGAAAAGGAGAACGTCCAGGTTGTATATTGTCACCCTGCTTATTTAATTTATATGCAGAGTACATCATGAGAAATGCTGGGCTGGATGAAGCACAAGCTGGAATCAAGATTGCTTGGAGAAATATCAATAACCTCAGATATGCAGATGACACCATCCTTATGGCAGAAAGTGAAAAGGAACTAAAGAGCTTCTTGATGAAAGTGAAAGAGGAGAGTCAAAAAGTTGGCTTAAAGCTCAACATTCAGCAAACTAAGATCATGGCATCTGGTCCCATCACTTCATGAGAAATAGATGGGAAACAGTGGCAGATCTTATTTTGGGGGGCTCCAAGGTCACTGCGGATGGTGATTGCAGCCATGAAGTTAAAAGATGCTTGCTGCTTGGAAGGAAAGTTATGACCAACCTAGATAGCATATTAAAAAGCAGATATTACTTTGTCCACAAAGATCCATCTAGGCCAGGCTATGGTTTTTCCAGTAGTCATGTATGGATGTGAGAGTTGGACTCTAAAGAAAGCTGAGCACCAAAGAATTGATGATTTTGAACTGTGGTTTTGGAGAAGACTCTTGAGAGTCCCTTGGACTGCAACGAGATCCAACCAGTCCATCCTAAAGGAAATCGGTCCTGAATATTCATTGGAAGGACTGATGTTGAAGCTGAAACTGCAATACTTTGGCCACCTGATGTGAAGAGCTGACTCACTGGAAAAAATCCTGATGCTGGGAAAGATTGAAGGCAGGAAGAGAAGGGGACAATATAGGATGGGATGATTGGATGGCATCACCGACTCAATGGACGTGAGTTTGAGTAAGCTCCAGGAGTTGGTGATAGACGGGGAGGCCTGGTGTACTGCAGTCCATGGGGTTGCAAGGAGCTGGACATGACGAGTGACTGAACTGAACTGAACTGAACTCGTGGATGTCTGTGCTGGTTAGCTCCCTCCTAGTAGGCATTTGGTTTTAAATATGGCACTGCTTCAGGTACCGTAGGCACTTTGTTCTTATATTTGTATTCCTCCCTGGTTTTCCTGCATCGATTTGCTGAGTAAGCAACAAGGTAAGGCCACCAAGGTTCCTATTGGCTCGCATCTCACCCCATACCCTCCTCCTCCACCTCACTGAGGGGTCTCAGCATCCCCCCGCTCCCCCTCATCTGAGGGGTCCCTACATTCCCCCTCCTCCACCTCACTGAGAGGACTCCGAGTCTGCTTGGCGAAGGCTGAGATTTGGGCCTAGGCAGCCTGGCTCCAGAGCATCTCTGCTTCTAACTGCCACTCCGTGCTGGCTCTTCACCCATTGCTCACTGTCCCCCTACTTTCCTCTCTAGCTTTTCTCCTTCCTCTGATAATGTCTTCACTGGGCATCTTGCTGCCACTGTGGTCCATTCTTTGGGAGCACAGTGGATGAGAGAGTGGTAGAAGGAGCTAGTGAAAGTTTCTGAGCCACCTTCGGCCAGCCACATTGGCAGGTGTTTTACATACTTTTGCTTCTTGCAAGCTTAGTCACTCGGCTGTGCCTGACTCTTTGCGATCCCATGGACTGTAGTTCGTCAAGCTCCTCTATCCATGGGAACAAGAATACTGGAATGGATCATCATTTCTTTCTCCAGAGGATCGTCCTGACCCAGGTGGTATGGATGACGTGGTAAATTCAAAGCAAGCTAGGATGGCAGGAAACAGCTTGCCACAGGAAACTGTGTCTAATTTGGAAGAGATTTTTAAAACACTCATTTGGGGGTGAATTTTCCGCCATAAGTCTTTCGGGTGTATATTAATATTTTCCTGCCTCAAAGAAATCCTAGCTCCAGGAACATCCCATTCAAGAGGCAGTAAATTGTGCCCGTGAGCATGGACAGGGAGGCCATGCCCTAGTTCAAGTCCTGACTTCTTTACCTGCAAACTGTGTGACTTCAGTTGAGTGACTTAACCCCTCTGACGCTCTGTTTCCTTTCTGCAAACTGGAGACCAGGATGTCTGAGGGTTCGAGTTGATACACATAAGCATTTAAAACAACGCCTGGCACAGAGTTAAGTACAGACCTTTGCTGTTTGTAATATTATGATTTACAAGAAGAAACATATATATTTGGTCTTTGTCCACATTCAGGGCATTGCTATTGCTGTTCAGTTGCTCAGTCATGTCCGACTCTTTGTGACCCCATGGACTGCAGCACGCCAGGCTTCCCTGTCCTTCACTATTTCCCAGAATTTGCTCAAACTCATGTCCATTGAGTCAGTGATGCCATCCAACCAGCTCATCTTCATTCAGGGCATTGAGCTCATTAAAACCCTTGGAATTTCCTAAGTGAAGAGCGCTGAGTTTGTTATGCTAATGAGGTGCCTTTTGGAAAGCCCCTACATAACCTTAGAAAGAGGGCTGGTTGCCAGTGGAACCAACCTTATGATTAAGGAGTTGGACTTCCCCATCTCCCTCCTTAAGCCTCCCCACCCCCACCTCCAGGAAAGGGAGCTGAGCTGGATTAAAGTCAGTCACCCATGACCAGTGATTTAATCAACCCAGTCTATGTAACGAAGCCTCTGTAAAAAGCCTAGAGGATTGGCTTTGGAGAACTTTCCGGTTGGCGGAGATTTGGGGAGGGTGGTGGTCCCGGGGAGGGCACAGGAGCCCCATAGCCCTGCCTCCATCCTTTGTCCTAAGAATCTCTTCCATCTGGCTGTTCCTTCTGTAGTAAACCAGTCACCAAGTTAGTAAGATGTTTCTCTGAGTTCCGTGAGTCATTCTAGCAAATTAACCAACCCCAAGGAGGGGCTATAGCTGGTGAGTCAGAAACCCAGGTGACAACCTGGACTTACTTGTGCTGGACATCTGAAGCAGAGGAGGGGCTGTCCTGCGGGGCTGAACCCTTAACCTGTGGGATCCAACTCCCATCTGGTCCTGCAGGTGGACTGATTGATGCCAGATGGTGAAATCAGTCCTCTGGGCATTCGTTCCAGGTTGGCATGGAGGTGAAGAGAGATGTCAGGCTGGTTGGTTCCTTGATGGGATCAGGGTTGAGGAGCAGTTGTGGGTGAGTGATCACTATTGGGCTTTCCCTGGTGACTCAGAGGGTAAAGAATCTGCATGCATGCAGTGAGGGAGACTCAAGTTCCATCCCTGGCTTGGGAAGACCCCCTGGAGAAGGGAATGGCACTCTCCATATGAAAACCCACTCCATATTCCTGCCTAGAGAATCCCATGGACAAAGGAGCCTGGTGGGCTACAGTCCATGGGGTAGCAAAGAGTTGGACACGACTGAGTGACTAACACTTTGACAAGATCACTCTTAGTTCCGAACTGCTAAGTCTGAGATACCATCAGCCCACTGAAAAGAAATTTTCCCTAGTTTTAGAAATAGGAGTCTAGAGCCTGGAAGAGAGATTGGAGGGAAATGTGTATTTCAAAGTGATTGGCAGGTAGATAGTAACAGCAGCTATGAAGTATGGTCTGTCCTTTGCCCTACCATGTTTTAAGCTGAGAAGGAGTGTCAGGCTTTTTAAATTGAAAAGAAGCTCCTTAAAGAAACTTCTTTGCTGTGTCCTAAATCAATAAAATCCTGCCACTCTTTGTTTAATTTTCTGACCTTTTTTAGAAGTAAGGTAAAAGCTTCTTCCCTTCTGTCATTTTTTAAAGCTTTTTTTTTCTAATTTAAATTGAAGTGTAGTTTATCTACACTTATCTGAAAGTTAGTTTCAGATATATAGCAAGGTGAGTCAGTAATATACTGAATATATGTGTGTATATTACTGACTCACCTTGCTATACACACACACACAAACACACACACACATTTGTTGTTGTTTTGGTTGCTAAGTCATGTCTGACTCTTTGTAACCCCATAGACTGTAGCCCACCAGGCTTCCCTGTCCATGAAATTCCCCAGCATGAATAATCAAGTGGATTGCCTTTTCCTTCTCCTGGAGATCTTCCCAACCCAGGGATTGAACTGCATCTCCAGTTTATCATGTGTATATCATTCCTCAGTCAAGTTGGTAAAGAAACAAATACTAGCACATTTGAAATTGACTCTCTACTTCTGCTAAAACTTGGGTGGTGGGCAGGTGTCTTTCATCATTATCTTCCATGTTGAAAGAACTTTGCAAACTTTTATAGTGGTGTCCATAAAGGGTTACCAGTACTGTGATCTTGGGAGGTTGGTGAGCTTGTTAAAGGTAACAGAAAAGGCCCACTTTCTGAAACTTCTTCTCTAAACTGTTTTTTAGCAGCATGACTTCTGACACCAAATGTGTGCATGTTTTCCCCAATTCCAACCAGTTTTCCAAATCTTCAGATACCAACTTAGTGTCCTGCAATTTGATTCAGTTCTGACCCTAAGTATTCAGAATTAGCATAAACCCCACACGTTAAGGGTTCAGTCCCATAAGACTCCTCGACCTCAGGCACCGACCACACGACAACATACTTCTGACTGATGGGCTGTAAAATCGGGCGTCCCCACAACTCGCTCTTTAGGTTTGACAATTTGCCAGAACAGCTTATGGAACTCAGAAAAGCATCTTAGTTTTTATTTCCAGTTTATTGTCAGTCTTAAGGGACATCAACCCTGAATAGTTACTGGAAGGATTGAAGCTGAAGTCCCAATACTTTGGCTACCTGATGTAAAGAGCTGACTTGTTGGAAAAGACCCTGATGATGGGAAGGAATGAGGGAGGAGGAGAAGGGGATGACAGAGGATGAGATGGCTGGATGGCATCATCTACTCAGTGGATGTGAGTTTAAGCAAACTCCGGGAGATGGTGAAGGATGGGAAAGCCTGGTGTGCGGTCCATGGGGTCTCAAAGAATCAGACACAACTGAGTGAGTGAAAAGCAGCAACCAGTTTATTGGAAAGGGTGCAACTCAGGAACAACCAAATGAAAGGGATGCATAGGGTGAGGTCCTGGGGAGTGTGTGCAGAGCTTTCGTCTCTTCTCCAGGTGCACCACCCTCCCAGCACCAACCTGTAAGCTTTCTGAACACTGTTCTTTGGGGTTTTTCTGGAAGTTACATTACTTAGGCATGACTGATGAAATTGTTGGCCACTGAGTATTGAAATCAAGCTCTAGCCTTTCTCCCTGCTCCTGGAGGGTCAGGGAGTGGGAATGAAAGATACAACCTTATCATCACATGGTTGTTTCCTCCAGCAACCAGTCCCCCTCCTTGGGGGCAGGGTAAGAGGGAACCCCAGCAAGAGTCACCTCATTAGTGTAAATTCTGGAGGGATTGAAAGGCACTCATTACAAAAGACTCAGGGAATTACTAGATCTTTAGGGACTTTGTGCCAGGTACTGGGGACAAAGAAAAATATATACATATATATTTTTTCTTTTTAATATTTTATTTTTTAAAATTGATTTATTTGGCTGCACTGGCTTTTGGTTGTAGCACACGGGATCCTTTTTTTCCCCCCAGCATCTTTTAGTTGTGGCATGTGGGATCTTTGGTTGTGACATGCAAATTCTTAGCTGTAACGTGTGGAATCTACTTCCCTGACCAGGGGTGGACCCAGGGCCCCCTGCACTGGGAAGCATGGAGTCTTAGCCACCAGACCACCAGGGAAGTTCTCTAAAATATATATTTCTTATTTTGTCCTGATGTTGCACCTGCCCACTGAGCGAAGAAGGTAAATCTGATTTTGTTTCCCCTTAGTGCCAGGGATGTGTTTGAGCGTTAGCACTGGCTGACTTTCCCCTTCCGATATATTAAAAATACACACACATGATTGTGATTTGAAAGGAATCCAAAGAAAATCTTTCATAACTGTAATGACATCCAGAGCCATATAATTTGAAAGATAAGAATTGTTTTCCATGTAGTCGTATGGATTATGTCTGTAAGTGTAGTCTTCTTAATTATACGTATGACTTTAGCTTCTGAAAATGCCGTAGCCTCTTCCTGGCAGCGTGCACTGTTGTCTGGGGCCAGGAGTCGTCCTGTTGACTTTCCCAGGTCCTAGGAACAGATAAGGCTGCTTCTTATAATCTGTAGAGCAATGCAAAAGAGTTTTCATTTGTGGCCTAAATATGCAAATCTTTGAGTCCCAATCACACTCTGTGAGTTTCCTTGGGTTTAAGTGTCAAATAAACTCCCAGAGTCCCAGTTAAACTCATTCAAATTTGCTTTTTGAGTTTTATGCTCACTTCCGGCTTCTCATCTTGGCTTCACTCCTTGGAACATGAACACAGCTTCATAGGTGCAACACCCGGGGCTTCTAAGACCTGCACATGGGTTGCTCCAAGGTCAGGCAAAAGGTTAAATTGAACTAAATAAAGTCACTGAGTTGGGATACAACCACTAAGTTTCTTTTGGATTCATTTTGAAACCATAAGTCACAATTTTCTTGCAAAAACTCAGGCAAGGTTTTTCTTAGAGCATGGTTTTGCTTTGCTTTGCTGAAATAATATCCATGCTTGCATGCTCAGTCATGTCCAACTCTTTGCGACTCCATGGACTATAACCCGCCAGGCTCCTCTGCTCGTGGGATATCTTAGGCAAGAATTCTGGAGTGGGTTGCCATTTCTTCCTCCAGGGGATCTTCCCCACCCAGGGATGGAACCTTTGTGTGTCCTGCATTGGCAGGTGGGTTCTTTCCATTAGTGCCACTTGGGAAGCCTTGTTACAGCAGCCCTAGGGAACTAACATAGAAGACAGTGTGGCCAAGCTGCCCTGGAGCAGGACGTGAGGACCTGTGAGCAGAGGGGCCGTTGCATGCCCCCCTCACGGTCCTTCTCCTCCATTAGTGGGGTTCACTAGATGAAGCCACCCAGCTGAAGACTGGTAACACTTGAACTACTTTCAGGAATGTTGCTCTCTGCCAACTCACATTCCAAAGACAACCTGTGCTGGGCTGGATAACATTCTGGATCTTCATGTGCAAATGGACAGCAAAAAGTGTATGAATTGATTCCATCCTGACTCCGGAGAGCAATAAAAGACTTTCATTGTTTATTATGGAGCCTATGTTGAAGGGTGCATTCAGAGCCAGAGGAAATCAATTGATAATGGCACCAAACTCAGCAAAGAGGCTGGCACGAAGCAGGTGCTCCGTGCTTTAAAACTGTATTATACTTCTTGGGGCTGCCCAGGTAATTTAATGATAAAGAAACCCCTGTCAATGCTGGAGACACAAGAGACGCAGTTTTTATCCCTGGATTGGGAAAATCCCTGGGAGGAGGGCATGGCACACCACTCCAGTATTCTTGCCTGGAGTATCCCATGGACGGAGAAGTCTGGTGGGCTACAGTCCATGGGGTCACACAGAAACAGACACAGGCACATTGGACAGATTGTACTTACTCCCTGAAGCTGAGCAGATTCAAATGATTTGGAATGCATATAATTTTAGGCAGCTGTGTCAGTATGTCTTCTTATATAATTTATTGTCATATATTATTCAACTAGACCCAAAGTTAAGAATCTGTGTGTAAACCAACTATGTATAAAGTAGATAACCAATGAAAACCTACTCTACAGCACAGTGAGCAAAAAAAAAAAAGTTAAGGTACAATCTGTTTATAGAATATGTGTTACGCTAAGCTTGAAAATGCATTCCAATATACAGTAGGTGTAGACACGTAGGTTTTTATTCCACTCATAATGAGTTACCTAGATAGGTGACTAATTCATAGAGTCAGAAAGTATATTTAGTAGATTGTGTGGCTGGGGACTTAGTGTTTATTAGGGACAGAGTTTAAGTTTAGGAAGGTGGAAAATTGGGAAATGGATGATAGTGAGATTGCAGAACAATATGAATGTACTTAGTACCACTGAGCTGTACAGTTAAACCTGGTCAAAATAGTATGTTTTATATTTTGTGACTTTACCACAATAAAACAATTTGAAAAAAAGAATCTGTGTGTAAACTGTTTTTCATTTGTTTCTTTAGAATTAATTACATGAATTTTAATGAATAATTTAAACAGATTAACATCTGAATTCATGGTAAGGACTGGTTGGTATTACTAGCTGGAAAATTTATGTAGATGACTTTGTAAAAGCTACCTTGATTTCTTTTTCTTTTTTTTTAAGACGCTTTAAACTTTTTTAAAATTTATTTTTATTTTTTTCCCCAAACTTTAAACTTTTCATTTTGTATTGGGGTAAAAAAAAATGTGGAACTCTTCACAAATTTGCATGTCATCCTTGAGCAGGGGCAGCGCTGGTCTTCTCTGTATCATTCCAATTTTAGTATATGTGCTGCCAAAGCAAGCAAACTGGTTCTCATTTCTAATTTAAGTCTACTTTCCTTTTCTCATTTTCTTTTCGTCTAGGTCTTGTATAACATCTTAATTGCCTTCACGAAGATGCACAAATTTGAAGACATAGAACCCGTGGACATTTTGGCTGGATGTGCCCGATTCATCATCGTTGGGTGTGGGGGTGTATTTTTTGGTGTCATTTTTGGATTCATTTCTGCGTTTATCACCCGTTTCACCCAGAACATCTCTGCGATTGAACCCCTCATTGTCTTCATGTTCAGCTACTTGTCCTACTTAGTGGCCGAGACCCTCTACCTCTCTGGCATCCTGGCGTGAGTACAAATGAAGGACCAACTCCCATCCAATAAGGAGAGTTTAGGACCACATCTTGTGGACCAGAATTAGGAAAGGCCTGACTTCTAAAGCTAGTCCTCAAAAGCGATGCAGGATTCAGGTTTCTTGGAACTTCTGTTGGTTCAGGTCCTTTGCCAAACAAATGTTCTCCCCAGCACCTGCGTTTGCTCTGTCCTGGTGATTTGCCTGAAGAGAGCTTGCTTAGCAAGTACAAGGTCAATTTATAATGTTCAGAAAAGCTGGTGTGGAGATGAGCTGGGAGAGGTTCAAGGTTAAGGTCTCACTTCAGCTGTTATCTTTTTTCCTTGAAAAATGCATTATTTTAAAGGGAAGCATGCCAGGAACTACTGTCATTCCTGGACTCTGCTTTCTGCTCTTTCACTTAAGTCACGTCATTGCTCCAGGACTGGTCAGTGTGTAGTAAAGCTCAAGAGATAGGATAAGACTAGAAATTCAGATTTTTTTTTCTAATGAAAATATTTTTGAAATATTTATCCTTGTTTAGATCTTGGGTCTTTATCCTTATTTAGATCTTAGACTTCTCAACTTGATTTATTATATCTGATCATGTTGCCTTTTTAAAAATGACATTATCCTCCTACCCAGATCCTTGGGCACAATTTTATTGTATAGAAATATTTATTTTGATTCCATACAGTAGTGTAAAGTCTAGGCAGCTTCCCTAGTGGCTCAGACGGTAAAGAATCTGCTTGCAATGCAAAAGACCCGGGTTCATTCTCTGGGTTGGGAAGATCCCCCAGAGAAGGGGATGGCTACCCACTCTAGTTATTCTTGCCTGGAGAATCCCATGGACAGGGGAGCCTGGTGGGCTACAGTCCGTGGGGCCACATAGAGATGGATACAACTGAGCAACTAACACTTTTGCTTTCGCTTTCACAAAGTCTAGGCACTCATCATTCTCTCTCCTTAAAAGTGAATGTGGATGGACCTAGAGTCTGTTGTACAGAGTGATGTAAGACAAAGAGAGGAAAACAAATATCGTATACTAACGCACACGTGTGGAACCTAGCGAAATGGTACTGATGAATCTGTCTGCAGGGCAGTAATAGAGCTGCAGACAGAGAGAACAGACTCGTGTACACAGATCGGGGAGGAGAGGTGGGAAGAATTGGGAGAGAAGCATTGACGTGTGTACACGGCCATGCGTAAACATAGCGGGAAGCTGCTGTTGCACAAGCAGCCCAGCCTAGTGCTCCCTGGCGACCT
>SJYX01017430.1:380667-411110 GCA_006410675.1 Oreotragus oreotragus
GAGGGAGGGGATATATGTACACTTATGGCTGGTTCACACTGTTGTACAACAGAAACCAACACGACATTGTAAAGCAGTTATAGTCCAAGTATAAATAACTAAATACCATCAGCGAAAGGAAATTTCTAGTTCTCATCAGGAAGTCGCAAGTCTAAAATTAAGTAACGATTCTGCCAATTTATTCAAATTAATGTATTTGGCTCATATAACCTATCTTGCTTTTTTGAAACCCACCTGATTTATTTGATATACTAAAAGTATATATATATATATTCTGAAGAATAAAAGCCTACTATGTACTGAAAAAAATTGAGCAAACTACTAAGCAAATCCTTTCTTTCCTTTCCAAACTTGCTAAGTGGCTCTAGAATGAAGCATTTTAAGTGAAAATGTTCTCATTAAATTTTTGTAGGGAACATTATAGTATGAGGGGGTCTTGCTGAATTATTCTTTCTGGGCAACTGTACTGGCTTTATTTTGGTTTAAGGCAAGTGAAGCTGGGGGTAAGAGGTAGGGCTGACATAGCTTTTGATGAGAGCAAGATAGAAACAGTCCTGCTTCTGGCTCCTGCATGAATTATGCACCATTTGGTTTTTTGGAAACCATGCCACCCCCACCTTCCCCCATCACAGTTAACTTGTGCAGACCCCTTGGGTATTGAGAAGAAAAAGAAAGAAAATGAACATTTGCAGTTGGAGATGTTCTGTCCGGATAAAAACGGGATTTTTGTCTCTGTGCCATCATGGGCTTCCCAGGTAACTCAATGGTAAAGAATCTGCCCACCAGTGCAGGAGACACAGGGTCGGGAAGATCCCCTGGAGGAGGAAATGGCAAACCACTCCGGTATTCTTGCCTGGGAAAAGCCCATGCACAAAGGAGCCTGAGGGGTTACAATCCATGGGGGTCACAAAGACATCAGACACAACTGAGTGAGTGCCCACATACACCATCACCGAAACAGGATTTTCCAGTGAGGGACAAGGTCCTGTGGCTTCTCTCTGTTCCTGCTGCAGAATCACAGCCTGTGCGGTGACAATGAAAAAGTATGTGGAAGAAAACGTGTCCCAGACCTCATACACGACCATCAAGTACTTCATGAAGATGCTGAGCAGCGTCAGCGAGACCCTGATCTTCATCTTCATGGGCGTGTCCACCATTGGAAAGAACCACGAGTGGAACTGGGCTTTTATCTGCTTCACCCTGGTCTTCTGCCAGATCTGGAGGGCCATCAGTAAGACACGGCAGGGCCCACAGAGTCCTACCTGCTTCTCTTTTTGTTTTTCTTATTCCCTCCTGCAAGGTTAAAACATAAGCGATGAGATGATGCCAACTGGTTTAACTGGTGGGGGTGAGGGTAGAGGGGCTGGGTACCTTATGGTGACCAGGAATGTTCTCTGGTTGCTTCCTCAATCGGTTCAAAGTAATTACTAGCTGATAAGTTTTCATGCTAAAACAAGGCTGGAGCCTGAGCACTTTTATTTTTTTAATTGAGGAGAGAAATTTCACAAAGACACATTTAAATATAACTCAGTACATTTACCCTTTGCTCATCACGTCTTTGCCAATTTGTACCTTCTTGCACCTTAAATTAGATATAGACTGTAAACTGCAGGCTCTCTTTTACACTTTTGTTCAGGAAAAGTGCAATGTCACAAACTGTTGTCTATAGAAGGCAAACCTGCTAGAAGACAATCTCCTAAATATTACAGACGGTTTTAGTCAAGGATTGAGTATGAGGTATAGAAAACAACGGAAGTGGATCCTTTCTTTTTTTAAAAAAGAAAATGCTTTGTAAAGGCAGCTCTGCCGTGTAACTCACTGTCTGTTGTTCACTCCCTAAGTCCTGTCCAAATCCTCACGATCCCAGGGACTGCTGCATGCCGGGCTCTCCTGTCCGATCATCCCTATCAAGTATGCGTCATTTAAAAACATGAGATGTCTTGTCAAAAGCCTTTTAATTTAACTTGTATATTTGTTTCTGGAATTAGTAAGAACACTCATTACTGAACTATAAGATTTCTTTTGATTAGAAGCAGT
This sequence comes from Oreotragus oreotragus, assembly GCA_006410675.1. NCBI lineage: Eukaryota > Metazoa > Chordata > Mammalia > Artiodactyla > Bovidae > Oreotragus > Oreotragus oreotragus. The sequence continues at coordinate 382,705 of SJYX01017430.1, forward strand.
TATATTTTTAAATGGTTTTGACCAATATTTGAAGCATTTTTTTACATGACTTTGGTAGGTGGTTTCAAGCCAATTACTCAGAGAGAAATTAGGAGAAATGGCTGAGAACTCATCTTGAATATATCCATTCTAAATTCAGAATGGTTTTTAGGATGTAGGAAAGAATAACAAGAATGCAGGAACATTAAAAACATTCATAAAAGGAACTCTGAATATGTGTGCCTTGGGTCTTCAGAGGAGAAGAGAATTAAGAATACTCTGATATAAATTTATAATCTCACATCAAGTCTTATCACTAATTAGCTATTTGACCTTGGGAAGACAGTTAACTGTGCTTCCCAGGTGGCACAGCGGTAAAGAATCCACCTGCCAATGCAGGAGATGTAAGTTCAATCCCCAGGCTGGGAAGATCCCCTGGAGAAGGAAATGGCAACCCACTCCAGTATTCTTGCCTGGAGAATCCCATAGATGGAGGAGCCTGGTGGGCTACAATCCATAGAGTCACAAAGAGTTGGAGGTGACTGAGCACGCATACAGAAGGTTAACTACTGGACAGCTTCTTCCCCAACCACAAAACAGTGGACGTGGACAAATTTCTTAGGTCCTTTTAAGTTCTGATACTGCAGGGACCTACAGAGTCAAGTTAATGTCAAGAGGAGCATCAAATTCAGAGCTTCAGCCCAGCCAACAAGAATAGAAACCATCTAGGAGATTAATGTTGCAGAGACCTCATTATGGTTGACCCTTGGTGACCATCCAGCCCAGCTCCTGTATTTTCCATACAAGGGAAATGATGGAACAGTTCCCAAGAAAATGACTTGGCCACATCAGGGTGAAGGACAGAGCCAGGTGTGAGAGTCCAGCTCGCTGGCTACTACCTGACTCATCATGGCTAAGAATAGTTCTCACTCACAAAAGGTTATAACATAGAAGGTCATGTTTTCTCATATTTATAAATATTGAGTTTATTGAACTTTACCTCTATCTTCTGATATAAATACGATCAGCATCTCCATAAAACAGATGAGGACACTGAGGACCTGACAAGATTAAGACACTCGTCCAAGGTCACCTGACTAGCCCATGGAGGAGCCGGGGCAAACAAAGCAAAACGAAAAACATTAAATTGCATTGTTCCTGCATCTTCAGTGTCCCTACTATCAGAGGATGCTAGGAAAGAATAACAAGAATGTGGGAATATTTAAATTATTCATGAAATTAACTCTAACTATGTGTGCCTATTGTGTCTTCAGGGGAGAAAAGAATTAAGAATACTCTGATATAAATGTATAATGTCACATCAAGTCTTGTCACGATCACTAACTACCCATTTGACCTTGCTGCTGGTGGTGGTGGTTCAGTAGCTAGGTCATGTCTGACTCTGTAACCCCGTGAATTGTAGCAAGCCAGGCTCCTCTGTCCTCCACCATCTCCCAGAGTTTGCTCAAATTCTTGTCTCTTGAGTTGGTGATATTATTTGATCTTGAGCAGATAGTCAACTACTCAAAAACATCTACCCCAAGCACACAACGGTGGGTGTGGCCAATTTGTCAGGTCCCTTTCAGTTCTAATACTACAGCGATCTATAGGGCAGTAGAGTTAGTGTCAAGGATGCTTGCTGAGATGTCTGTGTCATTAGAAGTCACATGAGGATCCCGAGTGCTTTATTATTCTCTGATTAGTCAGAGCTTAAGTGAAGGGACCTCTCTCACCAGGAAATCCTGCATTCGTTGTGACTCAGCTGTGTGAGCCACCGGGAGACAGAGAAAGATGTGATAGACAACACCTGTTTCCAATAAGCTCTCCCACCCTCCATTTCCACTTACTGACAGTAAGAAGCCCCCTGGTGACCCCTTGCCAACTTCCTTTCTTGTTTGCATTAAGTTTCAAGAAGAACCAAACCACGCACACAAGCTCTGCTCACCTGCAGAGAACCCCCCAGGCACTGCGAGGGCCCCTCTCACCTTCAAAGTCACAAACCTCCTCTGCTGATTTAGTGAGAGTAGGAGTTGATAGAAAGGCTTGTACCCTCCAAGTAATACCGTTGCTTTTCTTAATTTTGAAAGGCAGAGCAAAGTTTACAAAAATAGATGCCATTTCTTATAGCAAAAGAATCAAGATGTATTCCTCTAAATATGCAGACATGCTCAGTCACTGTGTCGTGTCCAACTCTATGTGACCCCATGGACCATAGCCCGCCTGGCTCCTCTGTCCATGGGATTGTCCTGGTAAGAATACTGAAGTGGGCTGCCATGTCCTTCTCCTGGATCTTCCCAAGCCAGGGATCGAACCCTCGTCTCCTGCATTGCAGGCTGAGCCACCTGGGAAACCCCAAACACACACACACACACACACACACGGAAACACACACACTTGTGAGCATCCCTGTTGGGAACAAGGCTTCTGCCTGGAAGCACTGCTGTGCCACAACTAGCTGAGAAGTGAGAAGCTTTGTGAGTGGGTCTACTGGGCGCTGACAGTCCTGGGTGTGATGGAATTCAGTTGCCTTGCTTGGGGGCACACGGCACGACCTGTATTCACTAGCATTGTGTCTGCTCATTCATGGCCCTCTCCTCTAATACATGTTCTCCCCCTTCTAGGCGTGTTTGTCCTCTTCTATGTCAATAACCAGTTTCGGACTTTCCCCTTCTCCGTCAAGGACCAGTGCGTGATTTTCTACAGCGGTGTCCGAGGAGCTGGGAGTTTTTCCCTTGCGTTCTTGCTTCCTCTGTCTCTTTTCCCTAGGAAGAAACTGTTCGTCACTGCTACTCTAGTCGTTATATATTTTACCGTATTTATTCAGGTTGGTAGATTTCTTTCCTATTTGAAATAAGTCTATTCCCCTCAGGATTGTGTGTTAAATTAATAAAATACCAAGACAAGGATACTGTTATCTGATTTTCAGATATGTGTTCAATACTGAAACTAAATTCCCAAATATGTCTAGATCATGTTTTGGGTCATGTTGAACACTCTAAATTTTGATTGCTTTTGAATAATAAAATCAAGATGTTCTTAGGTACAGGTGAATGATAGCACCTCTAATGTGTATTACTGAAAATAAGATTCCAGTTAGTACTAAATAGTTTTTATTTGGAGAAGGCAATGGCAGCCCACGTCAGTACTCTTGCCTGGAAAATCCTATGGACAGAGGAGCCTGGTGGGCTGCAGTCCATGGGGTCGCTAAAAGTCGGGTACTACTGAGCGACTTCACTTTCACTTTTCACTTTCATGCATTGGAGAAGGAAATGGCAACCCACTCCAGTGTTCTTGCCTGGAGAATCGCAGGGACGGTGGAGCCTGGTGGGCTGCCGTCTATGGGCTCACACAGAGTCGGACATGACTAAAGCGACTTAGCAGCAGCAGTAGCAGCAGTTTTTATTTTAACTGGAATTAGTGCTTAGCAGACTAATGGGAGTTTATTTTAAAGAATGAAACTAGGTCCTTGGTTTAAAAGATAATACCTGTTTTTATTGCAGAATTTAAAAACATCGAATAAGAACTAAAGGAAACACTGGAGCATTTATTCAGGAGAAACTAGTACAAAACAAAGACATAAAAATTGGGAGTCCCCATAGTTTTGCTGATAGATTTGCGGTCTCTACAGTGACAGTCTTTGCTACAACAAAACCCTTTCTCTTGTCGTTTACAACGTAGGGAATCACAGTTGGCCCTCTGGTCAGGTATCTGGATGTTAGAAAGACCAATAAGAAAGAATCCATCAATGAAGAACTCCATACTCGTGTAAGTCATCTCTTGGCCGTGATTAATAAGTTAGTAAGATGTGCCCTCTTGGTCGCCTATGGGACTTGACTTAGAGGTGTGGGTATGTCACTAGACATGGTCTCTTTCCTCTCCAGCTCCACCAGCAGTGTTGCTGTGGGAAATTATCACAAACTCAGTTGCTTACAGTTATTATCGTATAGTTCTGGAGGACAGAAGTTCACAGTGAGTCTCACTGGGATGAAATCAAGATCTTGCAGGACTGACTTTCTTTCTGAAGGTTCTAGGAAAGGGTCTGTTTTTTTTTCTAGATTTTTTTTTTTCCATATAGGCCGTTATGGGCTTTCCTTGTGGCTCAGATGGTAAAGAATCTGGCTGCAATGCAGGACACCCAGATTTGATCTCTGGGCTGGGAAGATCTCCTGGAGAAGGAGATGGCAGCCCACTCCAGTATTCTTGCCTGGAGAATCCCATGGACGGAGGAGCCTGACATGCTGCAGTCCATGGGGTCGCAAAGAGTCGGACACGACTGAGCGACTAAACAGCAACAAATGGCTCTGGGGAATAGAAATGGGAACTAATGCACAGAAGATGTACTGTGAGAAGCTTCAGTTCCTAATGAAGCGCATCCAGACAATGGATTCTGTACAGCACAGTCACAGGTGAAGTACAGGCAGTAAGTGGGGACATTCGGCCTAGGCGCTGTCCAGGAGACTCAGGCTTCCAGCCACAGGCGTCGAGACCATTGACCCACATAATGTGTAGGTTTCTTTCACGTCTGAGAGTCCTTACCTCTGATGCTGAAAAAACCGATGAAGTCACAGTCAGTGCAGAATTTCATGGCCAAAGTCACCCATGGAAATAAAATAATTTCAATTCCAGGAAATCCAGATGAAAAAATTTCCAAGCCCATTTGGAAGGATTTAACAGCTGGGGATAGGGAGTGAGCGTTTGAAAAGAAGCATTCCTCCAAACACAGTGGAATACAGCCCGAGTGCATTGGGCTTCCCTGGTGGTTCAGCGGTAAAGAATCTGCGCGCCAATGCGGGAGACACAGGTTCCATCCCTGGTCCTGGAAGACCCCACCTGCCTCAGAGGAGCCTGTGCGCTGCCAGTACTGTCTGTGCTCCAGAGCTGGGAGGCGTAACTGCTAGAGCCTGCATGCCCTGGAGCCCGCTGCAATGAGAGAAGCACCACAGTGAGGACACACACTGCTGCTAGAAAGAGGGGCCCCCAACTGCCCCAGCCGGAGCAGAGACCCAGTAGCAGCAAAAACCCAGCACAGCCGACAACAAATAATAAGCACATAGAACTTAAAAACAACTGGGCTTTAATCTGATTGAAGATTTTTGTCTCTCTTTATCCCCTCTCTTCATTACATTAAGAAATTAGGTCGTATACCCCAAATAATAGAACCTGGATATTTCACCCCTTTTGTATTTATCTCTTTTTATCACAAAAGATATAATTATTTCACACAGAGTCGGACATGACTAAAGCGACTTAGCAGCAGCAGTAGCAGCAGTTTTTATTTTAACTGGAATTAGTGCTTAGCAGACTAATGGGAGTTTATTTTAAAGAATGAAACTAGGTCCTTGGTTTAAAAGATAATACCTGTTTTTATTGCAGAATTTAAAAACATCGAATAAGAACTAAAGGAAACACTGGAGCATTTATTCAGGAGAAACTAGTACAAAACAAAGACATAAAAATTGGGAGTCCCCATAGTTTTGCTGATAGATTTGCGGTCTCTACAGTGACAGTCTTTGCTACAACAAAACCCTTTCTCTTGTCGTTTACAACGTAGGGAATCACAGTTGGCCCTCTGGTCAGGTATCTGGATGTTAGAAAGACCAATAAGAAAGAATCCATCAATGAAGAACTCCATACTCGTGTAAGTCATCTCTTGGCCGTGATTAATAAGTTAGTAAGATGTGCCCTCTTGGTCGCCTATGGGACTTGACTTAGAGGTGTGGGTATGTCACTAGACATGGTCTCTTTCCTCTCCAGCTCCACCAGCAGTGTTGCTGTGGGAAATTATCACAAACTCAGTTGCTTACAGTTATTATCGTATAGTTCTGGAGGACAGAAGTTCACAGTGAGTCTCACTGGGATGAAATCAAGATCTTGCAGGACTGACTTTCTTTCTGAAGGTTCTAGGAAAGGGTCTGTTTTTTTTTCTAGATTTTTTTTTTTTTTTCCATATAGGCCATTATGGGCTTTCCTTGTGGCTCAGATGGTAAAGAATCTGGCTGCAATGCAGGACACCCAGGTTTGATCTCTGGGTTGGGAAGATCACCTGAAGAAGGAGATGGCAGCCCACTCCAGTATTCTTGCCTGGAGAATCCCATGGACGGAGGAGCCTGACATGCTGCAGTCCATGGGGTCGCAAAGAGTCGGACACAACTGAGTGACTATACAACAACAAATGGCTCTGGGGAATAGACTGCTGCTAGAAAGAGGGGCCCCCAACTGCCCCAGCCGGAGAAAAGACCCAGTAGCAGCAAAAACCCAGCACAGCCAACAACAAATAATAAGCACATAGATCTTAAAAACAACTGGGCTTTAACCTGATTGAAGATTTTTGTCTCTCTTTATCCCCTCTCTTCATTACATTAAGAAATTAGGTCGTATACCCCAAATAATAGAACCTGGATATTTCACCCCTTTTGTATTTATCTCTTTTTATCACAAAAGATATAATTATTGGTAGAAAGTGCATAATTGTTTCAGAACTAATTGAGTATTTTCATCTGCTTTCTCCCCAGAATTTAGAAGCCATGATAAACTTCACTGATTACAAACTTAGATTATTTGTGAATTAATCATTTATAAAGAGATTGTGTTTTTCCCTAAATTCTTATAAACAATTTGGATAAAGCAAATGGAGTATAACTGGTGTGGATGATGAAATAGAAATACTGAGAGAGAAAGATCAGATAAAAACAGATATAATTCTATTGTTACAATTTTGTTGCTTAGTCATGCCTGGCTCCTTTTGCAAACCTGTAGACTGTAGCCCACCAGGCTCCTCTGCCATATCCATAAAACTATATTTTTAGAAACTGTATAAAAAGGGACTGGCATTTTCTTTTATTTTTGCAATGAAATTAGAGCGATAATTAGTTATTAGGCTTTATATCCATGTCATTTCAGTAAGGAGAATCTTCCTTGATCATTCTAGATAGTATTCATAGCAAAGCAAGTACCTTGTTTCCCTTGGAAGTTATGTGCTTTATTGAAGAACTTATCTACAGAGCCTTTGAATTATGAAACTTGGTGGCATTGCTGGGAAAGGCATTGTAAGCTTCAGTTCTATCAACAAAGCGATAGAAAAGAAGATATGAGCTAGGAAACTACAGGCTCCTTTGTTTTTCACGGCGTGTTAGCTTTCCTTGTGTGTCTTGTAGCGTTAATGCTTCACTAGCACTCATTTTTCTGTGTTTGTTGTCAGCTGATGGACCACCTGAAAGCTGGAGTTGAAGACGTGTGTGGGCAGTGGAGCCACTACCAAGTGAGAGACAAGTAAGAGGCGGCTCTCGGCCCTGGGGAGGGGTGGATGTGACATGGGGACCGCGGGAGCTTCCCCTGGGCGCTGAGCGTCAAATTCGAGAGAACCCCAAGGAAGGGGGCCAGGAAGACAAAGGGCCCGGGAGTCATGCCACGCAGGAAGAAGGAAGAAGTCCTGGGAAATGGACTCCCGGGGGGTGGCGGCAGTGAACTTGGAACTGAGTGCTTTAGAGAGCGCAAGCAGAGTACAACCTGCTTCCTAGGTGGCTCAGCGATAAAGAATCCACCTGTAGTGCAGGAGATGTGGGTTCAATCCCTGGCTCAGGAAGATCCCCCTAGAGAGGGAAATGTCAACCCACTCCAGTATTCTTGCCTGGAGAATTCCGTGGACAGAGGAGCCTGTCTAGTATACAAAGAGCTGGACAAGACTGAGTGACTGAGCATGCATGGGGCATGTTATAACAGAGGCAAATGCATAAACTGTATAATAATGTGGAAGTGGGTTGGGAAAATAAGTGAGGCAGAATATGCAGAGAGGAATGCAAGCCTGCCAAGTGTCAGCAATAGCAGTGCATTTCCATATGCAAAGGCAAGGGAGAGCATGTCCTGGTTTGGATATGGTCAGAAAGAGGAGACAAGGTCAAAGATTGGAAAGACAAGGATGCAGAGTCCAGCATCTCTGTACAGCCGCTGATACTATAAAGTTCAATTTGACCTTTAAGACGCATATCAAAAGGCTATTAAATAGGAGCGTAGCCATACTTGGACTTTGGAAAGCAAACTACACAACGATGTGGAAACTGGATTAGAAAGAGAAAAATTAAATGGGGAGACACATAGCATTGGCATATATTCACTACCATGTGTAAAACAGATAGCTAGTGGGAAGCCGCTGTAGAGAACAAAGAGCTTGGCTTGGTGCTCTGTGAAGACCTAGAGGGTGGGATGCGGGGGTGGGAGGGAGGCTCAAAAGGGAGGGGATATATTTNTGATTTTGAGATGTGTATAAGAGACAGGCTCTGTGAAGACCTAGAGGGTGGGATGCGGGGGTGGGAGGGAGGCTCAAAAGGGAGGGGATATATTTTACTATATAAATCGTGAGTATATTAACCCGATGTTTTAAAGCAATTAGACTACAATAAAAACAAAGAGGAATCACCTCTCACACCAGTTATCTCTCACATGAGCTCCTTAACTGTCCTGTGTTCTTATTCTCATTTTGAAGATGAGCAAACCAACTCTGAGAAGTCAATTAACCTGCCATACAGTGGAACCTGGATGTGTGTTTAGGTCTCTTGTTTTCAATGAGCCACAGAGCTTCCAGACTAGTGAAGGTCAAGAATTAGCAGAAGGGATATTGAAATACTTCTAGGGGAGACGTGCTGGCTCTGACATCAGAAAAGGAAGATGAAGCAAGGGAAAATAAGAATGATCATCTGATCTTCAGATAGCGAGCAGAGGGAGGTAACAATGTCATGGTTAAGTTTATAGACTGTAGAAGAATGTTTAGAGTTAATAGCAGATTCTGCTTAAGTCTCATACTCGCTCAACGCCTTTTGGAACTGAGTTTCAAGTTCAAGAGGAAATCGTGACTGGTGATAGAGATTGTGAATTGTCAGTATTTGGTACCCAAAGATGTGGATGTGGCTGAGATGACTGGGATCCTGGGAAGAGGGGAAGCTCCCTGAGGACAGGACTTGGAGAAGCTTTCCATTTTTTCCTTTTCCCTTTCCTCTGAGGCAGGAAAGGGAGAGGAAGAAGAGAGGATCCTGGGAGGAAGTCCTGAGAAAGGCTAGAAGGGACGCAGGACATGCAGTGTTTATAGGAAGTGGCCACCAAGTCACCCATCAGGAGGGGCCAGTGGCTAATAGCAGCAGGGCACTGGCAGCCACTGGTCTTGGCCAGTACCAGGCCAAGGTGAGCCCAGGCTGAGGAACTCAGACAAGTTCTGATAGTTGAGGGGCCAATGGGAATACACCGGGGAATAAACAGATACCATTGCTTCTCATGAAGAAGGCTGAGGGATGACCCCGCTGGAGCCAGAGTGAGCCTGGTATGAACCAGACACAGATCACAGAGCCCATNATGGCAACCTACTCCAGTATTCTTGCCTGGAAAATCCCAAGAACAGAAGAGCCTGGCAGGCTACAGTGCATGGGGTCACAACAGTCAGACACCATTGAGGAGGTTTAGCATGCACACACACACAGAGCTTAGATCAAACAATGTGTGCGAAGGTCTCTGAGGAGATTGACATCCCCTGGGTAAGTACAGGTATTCTTTTTGTCTGCCCAGCATTGTGTAGAGGGACTTTATAAGCACGTGTGAGACAATACAGGAAATCTCATTTAAAATGAAATCAGAAGGCTAGAATGGAGAGTCCTTAGGCACTGTCACTTGAGGTCAATTCCAAACAGAAGCAAGTCAGTTACAGACCCCAACGGGAAGAGTTCTCCATGCCCAGCAACACGCCCAGCCAATGGAAAACTCCTGCCATCCCAAACTCTTGCTTTCCTCCAATGGACTTGCATTTAAAGCAGCTCTTCCCAGCTGCCTTTTCTCTATAAAGTCATGCTTGTCTGCCGCTGGGCTCACCTATATTTTTGCCATAACTTTGTTGTCCGAATTGCAGTTCCTCTGCTGTTCTCAAATCAACCCATGATGCTGGTAAAATAACTGGCTGTTCTATTTTTTAATAACAATACACTCACTGGAAGAATAACTAAAGGATGGCGAATCGCTCTGTAGATGAATATTTCAGGGCAGTAGCCTAGCAGTGAGCGGTGAAAGTCGCTCAGTCGTGGCTGACTCCTAGTAGACGAGGGGCAGGCGCTCAGATGAGTGGAGAGAGGGTGTCAGAAGTGCCACAGGCACCACCGGGGTGCCTTGGGGCGTGGTGGCGGCAGTGGTTTAGTCGCTACGTCGAATCTGCCTCTTGCAGGAGTCCTGGGAACCAAAGGAGAGGATCCAAGTGTCTCCAAGTGTTTCATGAGCATCTGTGAATATAGTCACCAGGTGAAGGGGAGTTTCAGTGAAACTTTAGGGGACAAGGGGTGGCTTGGCATATCATACACAGGAAAGAATCTAAGTTGAAGGCATTTTAAAAAGCACAAAATACACTGAAACATAGCATCCATCCAGCATTACCCACAAGCTGACGACCACGTGGAACTCCGGAATTCTGTTCACTCAGAGACCTTATCCAGGAAGTAACTCTGACCTGCTCTGTGGGTACCTGGGCTAAGATGGTGACTCTTAGCCCAGGCCTTGGGAAGGCACTTCCTAAAAAGCCATCCAGTTCTCAATCCAAGCTCAGGCTTTTTCAGAATACAATCACAGGATGAAGCCCAAGCTTCGTTTCAGAAGGCCCCTTCTTTTTCTCTGTATGTCCTCATCGGTGAGGCTCTCTCCCCAATGTGTGTCGTTTCTGGGTGGCAAGGGAATGAAGACAGGTGGAGACCCACTTTTTTGAGGCCTCCAAGCTCTACTCAGACCCTCTAGGGGGTCCTTCTCCCTTTTTTCCATTCCAGGCTCTGCTCTGCACCAGAGCCAGTGCCATTTTGAGAAAAGAGGCAGAATCAAGAACTCTTTTCTCTTTCTCTATTTTTCTTTCTTTTTTAATTGGGAGAGTTTGAGCACATGTGCAACCTAAGAGAAAGAGGCCAGCAAAAAAGAAGAGATGTTATTTACAATTGCCATATTTCAACAAACCCAATACGCTCTCAATTTAAAAATGAATAAACCATTTTGTATATCATCATTCTTACTTGCCAAATTATGACATCCCATCCCGATTTCAGAGATTTTTTAGTGGGGGAAAATATGTAATATATCTAATATAAAGAAGCACTGTCATGTTCATTGGAAAGTTAAGCAAAACAGTAGTTAGTATTTGTTTAACAAACCCTTATTTAATGTTACTGTGTTCCAGGCACTGTTTTTAGAACTTTATAAATAATAATTAATTTACTCCTTGGAAAACTCTGTGAGGTAATTACTACTGTCATCCCCATTGTACAGATCAGAAAACTGAGGCTTTGAGAGGTTAAGAAATTATTCCAAAGTCATTAAGTAGTGGATGCATGCTACAAATCCGTCATTGCCCTTACAGCCTTTCTTCTTTCATTAATCCATCCAACTTTGGTTCACAGTAAAATTCTGGTGAATGAGTGAATGAATTAATTAAAAATTAGCGAAAACTGAATTTCAAGCCCAGAACTTAATATGAATGTCTCCTTTAAGTCCCCTACTCCTCTTAGGTAAAGGCCAACATGGCTTCCCTAAGTTCAAGGTCAGAGAACTTTAGTTAAGTAGGAAAGGAACTGAGAAGACAAGAACAAGGAGAGCAGATGTGGTGTACAGAAAAGAAACAAAAGTTGCAAAATAAACAGCATGACTGGTGTGCAGTTGTGACTCTGCAGTTATCAGTAACCGGGTCTGGGCTGTGAAGGGCAGTGTTCTGGGAGAGAGCGCCACCTACTGAATGACCATCACCACAACCGGAGAATTTCCTCCGAGACAGCCAAGACAGACAACAGGAGAGGGGACAAACAGCCTGAGAAATGGACCTACAGTGAGAAAGTCAGTTTACCAACAAATGCTCTTGAACCTAAAGCTAAATTCTCCAGGCCATGCAGACGGTAATAGCTCAGATAGTCTTCTACGGAAGAAGTTAAAGAATCCAGAGAAGATTCGCTTGGCCTGAACGGGCAGGACTCTGCTGAATTCCATGACCTGTGGTCTAGCTCATTTCCATGTTATACAGGGAGACAACAAACGCAAAGGTGAACCCATATTCTTAAAGAAGAAAAAACTAGCAGTTATTGAGTCGCTATTTTGCGCTTTACCAAGGTATTCATTTCACTTTCATTCGTTCAGCAAATATTTGCTGAGCAGTTACTATGTGCTGAGCACTGCACCCAGACAATGGCAAAACAGCCCTGAACAAAGGCCGTGGTTCCGCTTGCGAGGCAGAGGAGGAGCAATGGGCAGGAAATAAACAAGCACTCCGGTAATTTCAGGCAGTGAGGATCACCGACAAGAAAACAAAACCAGAAACTGGGGGAAGAGTGATCACATCATTTAAAACTACCAGTCAAACTGAGAGAGTAGCATTCACATATACACACTACCGTGTGTGCTAGCGGGAAGCTGCTGTGTATCACAGGGAGCACAGCCTGGTGCTCTGTGATGACCTAAGGCTGGGATGCGGGGGTGGGAGGGAGGCTCAAAAGGGAGGGGATATATTTTACTATATAAATCGTGAGTATATTAACCCGATGTTTTAAAGCAATTAGACTACAATAAAAACAAAGAGGAATCACCTCTCACACCAGTTACCTCTCACATGAGCTCCTTAACTGTCCTGTGTTCTTATTCTCATTTTGAAGATGAGCAAACCAACTCTGAGAAGTCAATTAACCTGCCATACAGTGGAACCTGGATGTGTGTTTAGGTCTCTTGTTTTCAATGAGCCACAGAGCTTCCAGACTAGTGAAGGTCAAGAATTAGCAGAAGGGATATTGAAATACTTCTAGGGGAGACGTGCTGGCTCTGACATCAGAAAAGGAAGATGAAGCAAGGGAAAATAAGAATGATCATCTGATCTTCAGATAGCGAGCAGAGGGAGGTAACAATGTCATGGTTAAGTTTATAGACTGTAGAAGAATGTTTAGAGTTAATAGCAGATTCTGCTTAAGTCTCATACTCGCTCAACGCCTTTTGGAACTGAGTTTCAAGTTCAAGAGGAAATCGTGACTGGTGATAGAGATTGTGAATTGTCAGTATTTGGTACCCAAAGATGTGGATGTGGCTGAGATGACTGGGATCCTGGGAAGAGGGGAAGCTCCCTGAGGACAGGACCTGGAGAAGCTTTCCATTTTTTCCTTTTCCCTTTCCTCTGAGGCAGGAAAGGGAGAGGAAGAAGAGAGGATCCTGGGAGGAAGTCCTGAGAAAGGCTAGAAGGGACGCAGGACATGCAGTGTTTATAGGAAGTGGCCACCAAGTCACCCATCAGGAGGGGCCAGTGGCTAATAGCAGCAGGGCACTGGCAGCCACTGGTCTTGGCCAGTACCAGGCCAAGGTGAGCCCAGGCTGAGGGACTCAGACAAGTTCTGATAGTTGAGGGGCCAATGGGAATACACTGGGGAATAAACAGATACCATTGCTTCTCATGAAGAAGGCTGAGGGATGACCCCGCTGGAGCCAGAGTGAGCCTGGTATGAACCAGACACAGATCACAGAGCCCGTGAAGCAGAGCCTGCTCAACCCAGAGGAGCTTTGGCTGATTAAGAGTCCATTCACCCCACAGAGCAGGAGACCAGTCACCGGACGACATTCCAGCAACCCAGGAAATAAAGCAGCAGACACATTACTCTCTGAATGGAAGATGGCTGGAGGTACTGAAAATTCCTCCTCCAAACAAATGGCTGACACTGAAGGCGCCACGTTCCCCGAGTGGCTCAGTCGAATGGGTCAGCCCGAGCTTTGAGACAATGGTCAGCAGCCATCAGTGTCTGGCTTATTCAGAGGCTCCGTCATTCAGAGTATGTGTGGGCTCTCCCACCAGCCCCCACCTAACTGGCAGGATTCAAAACGATCTGCAGCATAATGAGTGAAACTACTGTAACTACCAGGCTATTTAAACTTATGGGTTCTGGTTGAATAGGCCAACATCGCTCTAAGTGCAGCTGCCACTGTTACCAGTTACTAGGATGGACCAACAAAAGCCCCGATCAACCCCTCCTTTCTTCTCCCACAGTTGGAACTGAACTGGTCTCTCCTGCTTCCCGTTTAATGCCTACTTTTTGCCCTGATTATAGCTTGTCCCTCCTTTTGTTAGGTTGATTTTCAATGTATTCAGGCCATCTGGCTGTTCTTTCTTTATTTAAAAAAAAATGTATGAATTCTATGATTAAAAAAAAAAAGTGTTCAGAGTCTATGAACTCCAGGCACTGTCCTGGCGTGTTTGAGAATAATACAGTTAAGTGGTAGTTTGTTTCAAGAGAAGTATGTATACTTACATAACATGTACAGAGCCCGAAGATTTCTGAAATATTGGTTTTCATTTTCAGGTTTAAGAAGTTTGATCATAAATATTTACGGAAAATCCTCATCCGAAAGAATCTGCCAAAGTCGAGCCTTGTTTCTTTGTACAAGAAGCTGGAAATGAAACAAGCGATTGAGATGGTGGAGTCGGGGGTTCTCAGTTCTACAGCCTTTTCCACCCCTCATCAGTAAGTGACATTGCCCAGTGTCAAAATTACAGAGAGCAGTAGCTCATTGTTCTATTTAAAAGTGATCCTGGGAGTGAAGAGGCAGAGATATAACAAAGTGAAAATGAGATGAATAACATCTACATCTTGGCAACCTTGTAGTTTGGTCCGTGCTCCATCGATTTCACCTAATTTCTGAAAAGTACTTTCTAGCAAAAAAAAAGGAGAGTTTTTTGACATCTTTCTTTGGGGGGGAGGGGTGAGTGAGTTTATAGAATATTTTTAGCATATTTTAGAAGTCTTTCTATTCCTGGTTAGACATGTCTACCCTTTAAGCCCTGCTGATGTGCCTCTCCTAGTCTTACGTCCTCTTCTCCCATGAGTTGTCTCTTCCTGTCTCCTATGAAAGACCATGTCTGCATCCTAGGATGATAACTGGGATTGGGGGACGAGGGGGTAGGAGCAGGAGCTGTGGTGATTGGTGGGATATTTAAAGAGAAGGCTGTGTTTGTAATTGAGTCTCAGGCAAAGATCTGTGGGAAGGTGGGAGATGGCTTGAGTCTGTGTGAGACCAGCTGTGAGCAGGAGCACAGAGAGGCCAGGGGACCTTAGGGAGCTGGTAAAGAGGCAGTGTCAGGAGGGGTAAGTCTGGTACATACTCCGTCATTATAAGAGGATCCCCTCTGAAACCTGGTGCTTCAGCCAGAGCACCTGGAAAGCTATAGTCCCAAGTGCTGGTAGACATTTTAGGCCTCTGATGGAGGCTTCCCAGGTGGTGCAGTGGTAAAGAATCTGCCTGTTGATGCAGGAGACGTGGGTTTGATCCCTGGGTCAGGAAGATACCCTAGAGAAGGGAATGGCGACCCACTCTAGTAGTCTTGCCTGGGAAATCCCATGGACAGAGGAGCCTGGCAGGCTACAGTCCACGAGGTCAAAAAAAGTGAAGCATGACTGAGCACACTGACATTGGTCTGAATTTAATAAGAACCCCTTCAGTGTCATAAGAATTATCCCACCCCCTACCAAGGATGCCCAGTTTTCCTCCAAGAAACAGTGTACAAATTGGGGAAATGTACGATGTATATTTAGCATAAGTGACTCCAGCCTCTCCACTCTGGCATCTTTAGAAGATCAAGAGTGTCCACCTTCTCCTAACCTCATGTTTGAAAAGCAAACCGACAAGAGATAAGAATAGACAGCAATCAACTTGTCCTCAAGGCCTGAGTGTTATTTCTCACCCTCACTTGCTAATGAATCAGAAAAACCATCACCCTTCTTAAGTGGGTGGGAAAAATCCCAGTCTGGGAAAAAGATCCAAAGGAGCATCCCTGAGGGTGTCTCGGTATAAACAGAAAGCCTTCTGCCTTATTTCTTGGTGAGACTGTTTTTGTGGTTGGTTGGTTGGTTTTACATAGCTTTAAGGAAACTTCCGTTCCTAAAATGAAATGTTGACAAATATTAATTGGCAGTGATGTGATGAGCCATATGAGAGCCTGAGATAGGAAGAAAAGTGGGGAATATCGATCTTGTCTTTGTTTAAAATGTTGCTATTAATATTTCATTCGTCATTGATAAATTTGCATTTACTTTTATTTTCTACAGCATTGCACTCAAATCCTACTTCACTTAATTCCCGAACTTTTGGGCATCCCCTTACCCAAGTTTCCCTAGTGCCTCAGACAGTAAAGAATCTGCCTGCAATGCAGGAGACCTGAGTTTGATCCCTGGATCGGGAGGATCCCTTGGAGAAGGGAATGGCTGGCTACCCACTCCAGTATTCTTGCCTGGAGAGTCCCCATGGACAGAGGAGTCTGGTGGGCTATAGTCCAAGGGGTCGCAAACAGTTGGACACAGCTGAGCGACTAACACTTTCACTTTTTCACTTTTAATGCTCAACAGGAGAGGTGCAGGCAGCTTAGACCACGAGGAACATCCTCAGACATCTACTCACTAGTGATGTGAGGACTTGTCTGGGATAGGGGTGCTTATCTTAAATGAGACCAATCTCTTGTGTTGCTAAAACATATTTTGGATCTCTGTATTATTTTGTATTGGTCATAAGCAGGTGACCTCAAGGCAAATTTTAATCCAGTTTCATTTGGAGGCTGTGTTTGGATTGAGTCAGTTATTTTTCCGACATTCAAGATTAGTAAGAGAGCCTGATAGCTTAGAGATACCCCCTTCTGTAACCCAAACTAGTTAGTTAACCGAGGTGGGAGAGGTTTTTTTAAAATCGATATTTACTACAAGTCTAGTATTTAAATTGCCTTCATTTGATCTCATCAGAAATCTGTAGGACATCAAGCAAAGAGGAATTCCTCTCCTAAGATCAAAGCAGGTAATTTCTTAAAAAACAAACCTTCATACAATAATAGGAAAAAGAAGTGTGTACTCAGCTCGCTATTTGTGATTCTCTATGAGAGCATAACAACAAGACGCACACATATTTTTTTTCTTTAGAAGTTGAAGCAATTGTTCTCCAAGAGGTTAAGATTTCTAAACTCGGTGACCTTCAGGAGAACACGACCCCCAGAAGTTGTCTATGGCACACTGTAGACGATGCTGATTGTAGGGAATTCCATTACTTTTACATGCATTATTTTATTTGACTCTCAAAACAACTCTATGGCGTAGATAAGTATGTATTTGGATTATTATTCTAAATATGAGGCATCTTGCTTTACCCATGAGCAGTAAGCTCTTCAGAAACATCAGTGGGTGGAGGCTCAAGCTGATTAAAAAATATTTGATTGCTATTAAAGTGCTAGTGATAAAGAATCTGCTTGCCAGTGCAGGAGACATAAGAGATTCTGGTTCGATCCCTAGGTCAGGAAGATCCTCTGGAGGAGGGCATGGCAACCCACTGTAGTATTCTTGCCTGGAGAATCCCATGGACAGAGGAGCCTGGCGGGCTCAGACACTACTGAAACAACTCAGCACACAAAGAGATATTAAAATATTTGTAATAAACACATAGGCATAACACACTACAGCTACATGACTTCCAAATATCATCTTTTAAAACTCCCAGATACTTATAAGGTCATTTTTTTTTTTAAAAAAAGCACATATTGGTTGATTATAATTTAAAATTTTTTCAAGTGATCACGTATTGCCAGGTGTGGGTTTACAGTCATGCGTGCTGACCCCAAAGACTCTAGAATGAAGATTGCCATGCTGTGCTCGCTTCTGTGATGGAATATTGTCTTGTGGGGAGCCGGAGCCACGGTTCTGCAGTCCTCACTCATCCTCAGTGATGGTCACTTTGGTGACCTTTCTAAGACACAGGCAGCCACACACAGAGAAGAGCTGTTGGTACCATTGCTTACTCAGTGGGCACATCCTTTGATCAACATACATTTTGCTGGATTTCATGTATAAAGCTACTAAAGGAGCATGGTTTCTTCCAGATAAATCCAGATATATTTGATCTTTTGGAACTTCAGATTATGGCATGAATATAACATCTACTAAATTTCATACCTACATTGCTGTGTTTAGAATTGAGACCTCTGTTTAAAAATAAATTTATGTGTTTATTGTTATTTTTGACCACTCTGGGTCTTCCCTGCTGTGTGTGGGCTTTTCTCTAGCTGTGGAGATCAGGGGCTACTCTCCAGGGGTGAGGCTTCTCATTGCACCGGCTTCTCTTGTTCTGGAGCACTGGCTTGAGTGCATGCAGGCTTCAGTACTTGTGGTGCATGGACTTAGTTGCCCCATGGCGTGTGAGATCTTCCAGGATTAGGTTTCAAACCCACGTCCCCTGCATCAGCGGCAGATTCTTAACCACTGAACCACCAAGGAGGTCCTGAAAATTCTTTTTACATTATTAGAGCCTTTGAATTTTTTTTTTCAAAAGATTAAGAGAAATCTGAACCTTTCATTCAAATACATTTACATCCCTATTTTCCCAGTTTGATCTTAATGGCCATGAAATTACCAGTGACCTTTTCTTTAAGGTGATCAAGACTTCCTTTGTGTCTTCTTCCAGTGCCAAGAGTCTTTTAGTTTATAATTTTACTTTTTTGACTTAGAGATTACTAACATTCAGTTTTTCTATGGTTTTTTATCTTTTCTGTGCTCATGATATGATCATTTCAGGGGTGATTTTGCTAATGAAGTAGCAGGTAGGAAAATGTATGCATCACCTTGCTTAGATCAATAATTCTTCCTTATAATTTTATAGCTACAGCTTCTCAGTGTGGATTAATATGAGGCAGTGCCTCTGGGACTCCTGCATTATGTATCCAACCAGCAACCTAAATGGGCTTTAACTCAATCTGATCCTTCCCAAAATGGTTAATTATAAACTGGGGAGAATGCCAAATTAGATCTCCTATCTCAGGTTTAACTTTATCACTTCCTTTACGCATGGTTTTTCCCTCTTCGGTTAGTTTATTATGAGCACAGGAAGGGGAACTGTTTGATTAGCTGTAGTTTCTGTTTAGCAATAGATTCCTTCCACCATAATATAGGAATGTGTGCAGATGCAGATTGTAGGAACACGTGGGTGTATCTACATCAGAATGAATTTTGTTTGAAGGACATTTAAATAGTTAGGTTGAAATAGCCTGATAATATTGTTTAAATCACTGAGGGTGGTAACTGAATATCAATACTGTTGATATTTTCAGCTTTGAGATATAGAAACTGATGTCACTTATTTAGTAGAAAGGGTATTAGTCCCTTGGCAGATCGCATTGCTAAGTAAATGCTGGCGTCCTGTGATTTTTCAGGATTCAAATGGTTGAAATTCTTTTACAGGTTGTACATTACTTACAAAATGTCTTTGCTATTTATTGGCAATGACGCTGCTGTTTGGCGGGGAAAGAACTTAAAAAGTGGTCTGTATTGAAAGCAGTAACTACTTATCTTTACAATCAATTATCCTAAGACCTTTAGAAGCATGTAATAAAGAATCCACCTGCCCATGCAAGGGATGCAGGTTTGATCCCTGAGTTGGGAAGATCCCCTGGAGAAGGAAGTGACAACCCTCCAATATTCTTGCTTGGGAAATCCCATGGACAGAGGAGCCTGGCGGGCTGCAGTCCATGATGCCTCAGAGAGTTGGACACAACTGAGCATGCATGCACATGTGGAAAATAGTAAATTAGCACACGTGTGCATTTCAAAAAACTGCACCTGGAAAAGAAAAAAAAAATCACAACTCCTTAAGGGTTTATGCCAAGATGTCAAGGGAGGTGACAGTATTAAAAGATAGGATTAATTTTCCTTAGTTCTCTCTCTTTTTTTGTTCATATGTTCTACAGTGAGCATATATTATTCATACAGTAAGTTTTTAGGAATTACAACCACTAGACCCGAGTGATTGAAACTGAATATGTATGTCACATGAGAATTCTGCACATAGCGATGTCATGACAGAACCTCTGAGGACAATTGTGCACTGTTGGCTAACCTGGCCCTGACTTGGCTTTTGAGCCCTTTTAGGAAGGGCTGGGGGTGGAGGTGCTCATGGTCAAGGAGGCCAGAAGTCAACTGCTTCTGGAATCTCAGAGGGTCCAGTGACTCCAAGCTGGGCTGGTTTTCCTGGTGGAGGTGGAGGTAGTTTAACTCTCTTTGCAAAGTATGATTTTAGTCTCTCTCCATTATTCTTGAACCTGAGATGAAATCCCTAAAGAGAGNGTCAAGGAGGCCAGAAGTCAACTGCTTCTGGAATCTCAGAGGGTCCAGTGTCTCCAAGCTGGGCTGGTTTTCCTGGTGGAGGTGGAGGTAGTTTAACTCTCTTTGCAAAGTATGATTTTAGTCTCTCTCCATTATTCTTGAACCTGAGATGAAATCCCTAAAGAGGGAATTCCAAGATAAATGTACTCAAAGTTCTAATACGGGATAGGTTGTTGTTGTTTAGTTGCTAAGTCATGTCCAACTCTTGGCAACCTGGGGTCTGTCAGGCTCCTTTGTTCATGGAGTTATCCAGGCAAGAATGCTGGAGTGGGTTGCCATTCCCTTCTCTAGGGGATCTTCCCAACCCAGGGTTCGAACCTGTGTCTTCTGCACTGGCAGGCAGAGTCTTTACCACTGAGCTACCTGGGAAGCATAAATTAGTGCTATTCCAAATGTGACTACATGGTGTTATCTATGAGCCTTCAAGGAATAAGCTTATTTGTGTTGACTCTTAACAGTGAATGATTTGATTTACATTTTGTGGTATCCTTTCTAAGAATGGATTTTCTAATCATTGATTTTTATTTTTTTTATAAACATATCTGTTCATGATAGATATGAAGGAAAAAATAACTGGTTTGTCACCACTTTTTAAAAATACATTAGACAATGGAGGGACAACTGTAAAATTCTCAGACTTTATTAAACTTCTGAAATGTTCAGGGAGAGACAAAGAAGAGGAAAAACTAATTACTCATAATGTTCTGTTTCTATGCTGTATGGTAGATGTGTGCATGCTTTATTATTATATTATTCTTTACACCTTACATATAGTAGAAATTTTTTCTGGGCAAAAATATTTTGTAAGATTTTAAAATAGGAAATTTATATTGTTAATGTAAATAAGTCGTTTGATATGCCGGTAGTAATTTTTCCTAATGTACATTGAAATAAAAACAAACTTATTAAAAATTTAAAAATTATATGTATATGAGTTAGAATAATCCTCACATAAAAGTTATAGACAAAGAAACCATATCTTCAAAATGCAAGTCAAGACACATGTGCCAATATTTTCTACGAATTTCCTAAAACAATAGGAAAGCTTATGGAAAAACAGGGGTTCTGGGTATTGGAACTCTTAAAAGTAAACTGATGGTTTTGTGGTTGTCTTGCCAAGATGAAAGAATAATGCTTAGCTTCCCTCCAATAATGTCTCCAGGGCCCAGAGGACAAAAGAAACCAAAAGACTTTCCCCTGAAGACGTGGAGTCCATGAGGGACATTCTGACACGCAACATGTACCAAGTTCGACAAAGGGTGTGTATATAAGATTTGTCCCTACTGCTGTTCTTGGAACCGGTCCTCCAGATATCAGTTCTTGTTCAGGTAACCCTCTCCCAAGCAGCCTTCCTGCTGAGCAATTTCTCTCTGCTTAGTTTGGAAAACAGAAAGTTAATTGTTATGTTTCTGCAGCAAAATTGGCCCCCATGGTAGAAAGAGAAATGCAGATCCAGTTGCTGGCCATAGGAGTCAGGCTGCCCCAACCCTGCAGACCTGACTTTCCAGGATCAGCAGGGCTTCCTCCCCGTGCAGAGACAGACGGATGATGAAGCTTGTCCACCAGGGAAGAAATATGGCCCCAGGGTGCCAGTGGTGATGGAGCTGTCTCAGCATGATTGTTTGTAACAGAGCTTAGAAAACTGGGATGGTTTAGATTAGAATATCAAAACCACAGGGCTGAAAGCCTGAGGGAAAAAAAGGGAGACGCGTCAGGGACTTCTCTCGCAGTGGTTAAGACACCAAATTTCTAAGGCATGGGTTCAATATCTGGTCTGGGAACTAAGATCCATATGCCACTTGGCCAATATACATATATATATATAATTTTTTCCCCCACAATAAAGAGACCTATCAAGCATACTATTTATCAGTTTTAGAAAAGGTATAGAGGCTATTCAGGTGAATTCTTTTGAAATTTTGATTTAATCAAATGACATTTATACTAATGCCTTCTAATTAGGAGCGATTTAAGGTTGAGGACTCAGTGGAACATCCCAGTTGTTGAGTAGGGTTATAAGTGAGTTTACTGCTAAGGTCTTGGTTTTGTGACTATGTCGTGGGATCCCCCCCAAATCATTTAGTCACAGTTCCTCATTTTCAAGTAGAAGATGCTGAGGTTAGAAGAGTTGTTTTGTTTTTTTTCTCTGTTGTCATCATGTCTGAGTCTTTGTGACCCCGTGGACTCCAGCCTACCAGGCTCTTCTGTCCATGGGATTGTCCAGGCAAGAATACTGGAGTGAGTTACCGTTTTCCTCTCCAGGGGGTCTTCCCAGCCCAGGGCTCAAGCCCAAGTCTCCTCTCACTTGTTTAAGGTCACAAAACAAACTTGAGTTAAGAACCCAGGTCTTCCAACTGCCTAGCCACGGCTCTTTCCCTGACTTCAGAATTACATGACCTGAGGTAGGTGAATGTTTTCTGGCTACTGTTTTGAGAAGGTCAGTGATCAAGGGGAATGTGTCAGCAAAAGGCCGTGCACCTGCTGGAGGAACACGGGTCAGCAGCAAATAGCACACGTCAAGTAAACCCAGCAGCTTTCAAATCTTTCCAAGTGAAACCATTTCAGCAAGACTATCACTCTCTGCCTTAGATAAGTAGGTAAGAACTTCCTGGTTGAAAGAACACCAGCCTGCATAGGGGTCACACCGCCAAGGGTGCCTGGTACTGAGACTCTCCCCATGGAGGTGGAGAGTGAGGTTAGGGAAAGTCCTCAGTTGGTAAAGAATCCGCCTGCAATGCAGGAGACCCCAGTCTGATTCCCAGGTCAGGAAGATCTGCTGGAGAAGGGAAAGGCTCCCCACTCCAGTATTCTCGGGCTTCTCTTGTGGCTCAGCTGGTAAAGAATCTGCCTGCAACGCAGGAGACCTGGGCTTGATCCCTGGGTTGGGAAGATCTGCTGGAGAAGGGAAAGGCAACCCATTCCAGTATTCTGACCTAGAGAATTCCATGGACAGTCCATGGGGTTGGAAAGAGTGGGGCACAACTGAGTGACTTTCACTCACTCACTGGGAAATGAGAGATCCTGGAACTCCAGCCCACCGTAAACCAGGCTGCCTGTCTCTTCTCTTTTCACGTTCCTAGATAGTCATCTTTCTCTTCTATCAGTGCCTGCTCAGTCTGCACCCAGGCTTCTCCCTTCTAAGCTCTGTAGGCTCTCCCTCCCTTGCTGCCTGAGATGAGCGGATAGGCGGTAGCGAGTCCCGTGGGGAGAACATACGTGGTAAGCCAAGGAGCTCTACCGGAGACGATTTCTGCTTCCGCTTTTGTTCCATATGAGAGAATGAGGCTCACCTGTCCTGCCCTTTCTGTCTTTCCTGTCTCATCCCATCTTTTTTTTTTTTTTTTTTAAATTTCATAATATATTTTATTTAACCTGCTTTATGAGCTAATGGTAAAAGAACTTACCTGCCAATGCAGGAGACATAAGAGACACGGGTTCTATCCCCGAGTTGGAAAGACGCCCTGGAGGAGGGCAAGGCAACCCACTCTAGTATTTTTGCCTAGAGAATCACACGAACAGAGGAGCCTGGAAAGCTACAGTCCATGGGGTCACAAAGAGTCAGACATGACGAAAGTGACTTAGCACGCACGCATGGGCACACATCAAAAACATTTCAATGTGTCATAAAAATAAAAATTACCGATAAGATATGTTATACTCTTTTTAAAAAATTAATGTCTTCAGAATCAGTATGTAGCTAATACAGTACGTTGCAGTTGGAATTAGCCACTCTTTTCCCCTTAAAGTCTCCTTAATTTTTTTCTTATTTTAAAAAAAACACATTTTTTTTATTTCTGTCATTGATTAATGATGTGTTAGTTTTAGGTGTACAGCACAGTGATTCAGTTACACATCTATATATGTCCATTCTTTTTCAGATTCTTTTCCCATTTAGCTTTTTACAGAACCCCGAGCAGAGTTCCAAGAGCTATACAGGAGGTCCTGGTTGGCTATCATCCTGTCTCGACATAGGTCATGTGACTCCTCCCTCCACCACGGTTCTCTTGTTCTCATGAAGGAAAATTCCCAGATACAGTTCAGGACAACTGTCTGTCTACTTCGTTGCTAGCGGAAGACCATTAGCAACACTGAGCATCCTACAGTGCTGAGGATGGTCACAAAGGTGGCATCCACAGTTGGGCATCCATACCCCCGGGAGGACCGCTCTGAGGGTCACAGGAGGGCAGCACAGCGGGGGCCACTGCCCCTGTGAGCCAGAGGCACGGGCTCCAACCACAGCTCCGTCCTGGTGGGCTGGCCCAGATCTCAGACCTTTCCTCCAGAGCCGCAGATTGCACCTCTGTAATTGAGGAAATGCTCAGAGGGCGTGGGTGTCACCCTCTCCTTCAACCAATCATTTTTTAAATATTTATTTATCTGGGTGCCCAGATCTTAGTTGTGGCACACGGGATGTTCCGTCTCCATCATGGCCATCTTGCAAGATCTTTAGTTGCACCAAGTGGACTCTCAGTTGCCTCATGTGACATCTGGTCGCCTGACCAGGGATCGAACCCGGGTCCCCTGCACCGGCAGCCTGGAGTCTCAGCCTCTGCACCACCAGGGAGTCCCTCTGTTAGTTTTGGTGTGCGACTTTCCCGTGGTCTCCAGAGGCTGGAAGCCGCGCAGAGATGTCAGCACATGTTTGATGCCCCCTTCTTTCTGCAGACCTTGTCCTACAACAAATACAACCTCCAACCCCAGAGGAGCGAGAAGCAGGCGAAGGAGATCCTGATCCGCCGTCGGAACACCTTCAGGGAGAGCGTGAAGAAGGGGCACAGCCTGCCCTGGGGGAAGCCGGTAAGGGGCGGACGCCAGCTCACCCCGAGCTGGGCCGGTCCCCGGCCGGGGCCTCCGCGGTGACTCCTGTCAGTGTTTAAACAAACAACCACTCCCTTGGTGCCAGGGTAAGACAAAGCGAAGGGGGTATGGGGCAGCAGACACCCCCTTCTCTGAGCCCAGGGCTTTGGGCCCCAAGCTCCAACCCACACTAACGCGAGGCTAACTGTCCACTGTCTGTTTTAATCTGTTTAACATTGTCTGTCTGGGCCTTTGGGGCCCAAACTGTCCCCAGGGTTTTTGTTGTTCGATCAGTCAGTTGTGTCCAACTTTTTGTGACCCTATGAACTGTAGCCCACCAGGCTCCTCTGTCCATGGATTTCCCAGGGAAGAATACTGGAGTGGGTTGCCATTTCCTTCTCTAGGAGATCTTCCTGACCTAGAGATCAAACCCAGGCCTCCTGCATTGACAGGTGGATTCTTTACCACTGAGCCACTGGAAGTCCATGGGGTACGTGGCAGCAAACTGCACCTGCTCAGGCTGGGCCAGTGACTGGAACATACTCCCTGCACTGTGAGGCTCGATGAGTGGCCAGAGGCGGGACTCCAGGGGCCCCTCCGTGGATGGGGAACCCAAGGATCAAGGAAGCTTGCTTCTCTACCAGGGAGATACAGGGAGGAATCTGTTCTTGCCAAGATTCTTGGACCGTATCTTCATGGCACCAGCTGTGCGTCTCAGCTGCTCCTTTTGAGGCCATATCTTGGGCTTCCTAGGTTGTTCATCGGTAAATAATTTGCCAGTAATGCAGGAGACTCAGGAGATGTGGGTTTGATCCCTGGATCAAGAAGACCCCCTGGAGAAGGGCATGGCAACCCACTCCAGTATTCTTGCCTGAGAAATCCCACAGACAGAGGAGCCTGGAGGGCTATAGTCCATGGAGTCGCAAAGAGCTGGACACAACTGCACACACCAGGCAATCTTATAAGGAGACACTGGATAGACTTTGAGTCTGGAGTAGCTCCTAATCTCTACCCTGATCCCCGTGGGGCCATGGGAGGAACTTGGAGAGGTTCATCATGGTCTGTTTCATCAGGAGAGGAAAGGGAAAAATATTGAAAGTGGAAGCATTGTTTTCCTTAAACTAAAGTAACTGAAAGACAGTGATGCAAACAGGATGCGCCATTGTGACTCTGTATCCTTCTCCTTGTTTGCCATGTGATGTCCTCAATTGCAGGGGCTAACTCGTCTTTTCATTTCTCCTGTTGCCCGCAGGCTGGTACCAAGAACATCCGCTACCTCTCCTTCCCCTATAGCAATCCTCTGCCGACAGGCAGAGACGTGAAGGTGGCTGAATTCACAGGTAACTCGCGTCCATGGCTGCTTCTCTTTATTTTTCAGGCTTGTAGGTCAAAAGGCAAAATCAAGAATGTTACATAAGTACGCACATGACAAGCAAAAGAGAACACAATTGTTGTTATTGTCCAGTTGCTAAGTCATGACTCTTTGCGACCCCATGGACTGCAGCACTCCAGGCTTCCCTGTCTTCACTATCTCCAGGAGTTTGCTCGAACTCATGTCCATTGAATCAGTGCTGCTATCTAACCATCTCACCCTCTGCCTCCCCCTTCTCCTCCTGTCCTCAGTCTTTGCCAGCATTAGGGTCTTTTCCAATGAGTTCCCTGTTCTCATCAGGTGGCCAAAGTATGGAAGCTTCAGCTCCAGCATCAGTCTTTCCAATGAATATTCAGAGTTGATTTCCTTTAGGTTTGACTGGCTTATCTCCTTTCAGTCTAAGGGACTCTCAGGAGTTTTCTCCAGCACCACAGTTCAAAAGCATCAATTCTCCAGCACTCAGCCTTCTTTATGGTCCAACTCTGGAAAAAAACATAGCTTTATTAATTGAATTAATAACTACTGGACTACTGGAAAAAAACATAGCTTTATTAATTGAATTAATAACTATTGATAAACAGTGAAATTTATGTAATTTTTATTTATTGTGAAATATTATTAAATTTTTTTTTCAACCATTTAGAAATGTAACAATCAATCTTAGTTCAGGAGCTGTACCAAAAGATATAGCAGGGTGATATACCTGGGGGTAATCAATTGCCGACCCCTGACTTAGAGAAACATAAAATGGGCAGTTTTTGAAGTTATAGGATTCATCTATGGTTTATAAATTAGAATAATTCTCCAAAGTTGGCTAAATTTTACTAAAATACTTCCACCAAATTTACTGATTGGATGTTTCCCATTTAATATCTAATGTATGCTCAGTCATGTCCGACTCTTTGTGACGCTTTGGGCCACCAGGCTCCTCTGTCCATGGGATTCTCCAGGAAAGAATACTGGAGTGGGTTGCCAGGACCTCCTCCAGGGGATCTTCCCAACCCAGGAATCGAACCAGCGTCTCTTGCACCTCTTGCATTGCAGGTGGATTCTTTACCACTGAGCCACCGAGGAAGCCCTTTATATATCTAATACTTAAATAGAATTTTAGAATTATTGAAATTGCCTATTGTACTCATAAAAGCTGTTATTTTTAAATGTATAAAAGTTGACTTTCTATTAGCATAAAGTGACATATGATATGCCATGTTCTCTGTTTCAATATTACAAAATTTTTAAGACTAAAAATCACATTGAAAATTTAAATAAACTAAACACATAGGATTTGAGAACTAAACATTTGAAGAATGAATATAATTATTCCTTATAATGAAACTTTTTCTGATATAAAAGCATGTTTGATATAAAGTCAAAATCAACCAATAGAGAAAAGCATAAAAAAAGAAAGTTGAAAGCACTTGAAACCCCAACACCCAGAGATATTCACTGTAGAGTATCTTGGTAAGCATCCTCTATAATTCTACCTACATCATTCTGACCCTTATCCTACCAGAATCTGCTTTTCTTTTTTTTTTTTTAAATTTTTTCCCATGTCATCAGAAGGACCTGCATGGCTCCTCGGGGCTGGGGCCCGGGGCGGCGGAGGCCTGAAGGCCAGTGGCATGTGAGGTGGCAGCAGTAGGCAGAGGTCCTCAGAACCTGCTTTAAAAAAAAAAAAAAAAATGCATAGCACTACATGATACATTGTCACAGTATAGTCATTGTTTGGGAATTTTTATAAATTGTCCAGTTCACTCAGCCTTATGTTGTGGAAACATTTTGATGTCAATAGATAGGAACCTAATAATCATATTAATGACTTCAGTTCAGTTCAGTTCAGTCACTCAGTCGTGCCCGACTCTTTGCAACCCCATGAATTGCAGCACGCCAGGCCTCCCTGTTCATCACCAACTCCCGGAGGAGTTCACTCAGACTCACGCCCATTGAGTCAGGGATGCCATCCAGCCATATCATCCTCTGTCATCCCCTTCTCCTCCTGCCCCCAGTCCCTCTCATCATCAGAGTCTTTTCCAATCAGTCAACTCTTTGCATGAGGTGGCCAAAGGACTGGAGTTTCAGCTTTAGCATCATTCCTTCCAAAGAAA
>SJYX01017431.1:11399-22005 GCA_006410675.1 Oreotragus oreotragus
TTATCTCAGGCCTCCAGGCCGACCCCCTCAGGAACCCCCTAGAGAGGCTGTTTGTTTTTCCCTCAGGGACTTTCCAGGAGAGTGTTTTTCCGAGAATTAGCTAACCATTGAAATGTGGTAATGAGGTCTAACATTTCGATCAGCTGTTTCAACCTGATAAGCATACGAACCTATCCAAGTAAAGGTCAAAACCTGCCCACCAATCGGGCGCTCCCCACCCTACCTGCACCTGTTTGTAACTCATATGCTAAAATACTGCTCTGTAACCATTGTTCAGGGTTCGTTCCTCCTCGGAGGTGACTGAACCCCGACGCGCCGGCTTAATAAATCCTCTTGCTGTTTGCATCGAATCCGAGTCTTGGTGGTCTTGGGAGCGACGGGTCCCAGGAAAAGGCCTTGAGGTCTAACAACTTCAGTCGTGTCCAACTCTTTGCCACCCTATGGACTGTAGCCCAGCAGGCTCCTCTGTCCATGGGATTTTCCAGGCAAGATTATTGAAGTGGGTCGCCATTTCCTCCTCCAGGGGATCTTCCCAACCCAGGGATCAAACCCATGTCTCTTGCATATCCAGCATTGGCAGGTGGATTCTTTACCATTAGCACCACCTGGGAAGCCCCCTCCATGTATAGAGTTGTGTGCAGTTTAACAAACATTTATTGAGGGCCAACTCTACAAGTTACCATGGAGGACAAAAATAAAATGAATATGATAAATTTTCTATTAAAAAGCATGTAGCTAAATTTCTTTGGGGAAAAAGGGGGAAGGGTTATGCATGATTTCACTTCAAGTCAATTAAGAAAGACTTACTTTGATTTTAATTTTTTTATGTTTATATGTAGATGAAGCTCAGTGCAAACTTTAAGTGGGGAAAACTCCTAGAACTAAATAGAATAATCCTACTGAATAAACACATATATAAACCAAAACACTTATTCAATGTTACAATTAGAATTTTATTCATCAAAACATGCAGTGTTTTCACCTGATGATGTACAGGGTGCTTTCAGTTTTGCTAACTTCAGATAGCCCAGGGGTTCAAGTAGGCTTTCCTGGTGGCTCAGAGGGTAAAGAATTTGCCCACAACGCAGGAGAACTGGGTTAGATCCCTGGGTAGGGAAGTCCCCTGGAGAAGGAAATGGCAGTCCACTCCAGTATTCTTGCCTGGAGAATCCCCATGGACAGAGCCTGATGGGCGACAGTACATGAGGTCACAGTCTGACATGACTGAGCAGCTAACACGTTCACTTTCAAGTAAGAAAGCGGTTGGAGATTCGACTATCTCTGGCATTTCACTTTCTCATAAAGTGTAGTTGCCCATGGAGGCCACGCTGGCTTGCACCCTCAGAAGTTCCACGTGAGAGACTTGAATTGACATTTTTCGATTTAGTGAAAAAATTACCCTGAATGACCAAAACAATATAAGATAAACTTGGGTCATTTAATATCCCTGAGTAGTGACTAAGTTAAAAGTGAAAGAAGAAACACCCAACTCACTGTTTTTAGGGTGATAGGCATTAATTAATTGTAAGAATTTGTTGAATTACAGGAATTTGATGATATTTCTGGCTCAGACTACCTGAAATTAATTCCAACCCCACTGGTTACTGGTTTCATTATTCCTCGGCAGTACTTAACTCCTTTATGTCTTAATTCCAAATTCACAAGATCTTGTCATGAAGAATAGCTAAGATAACCCATGTAAAGCTCTTAGCACAGGGCTTAACACACCTTAAGAGTTTATGAAGGTTACCCTTCAGTATAATTATCGGTAATGCTAGTTTCCTGAAAGTTCTTGCTAGCTAGATACTATCTGGTTTCCTGAGGTAATACCATGCTGTCAAAATATATATATATATAATGTGGGGGAGGGGAAAACAGCCTACGTTTTAAACTTTTTTTTAATGTTGGTTTTGTCATTTCTTTTGCTTAAACCCAGTGTTCAGGATGGCCTAATTTTAGAAGCAAATGAACTTAACATTTATTTTCATCACAATTAGAATGATTTGTTTTGCCCTTTCTGTGGGCAGAAACTTAAATCCAAATGAGATTCTGAAGTGGAAAATAACACTCACAAGCTTGTGCCAGATGCCACTCTTAGTCTTTAATGCATTAATTCCAGCATCGTTGTATTCTAATACTGGTTGACACCACCAAGATTCAAGTGTGTCAAATCTTGTTTCTTCTCACTTCTAGTCCCTCACTGCACCATTTGTTCGGTTCCAGGGCCCGCTCCCTGTTACCAGCAGGTTTATGAATTTATCTGCCTGCCTGTCTACACCCAAGACTAAATTCTCTTCTTAGAAAGTGATTAGGTAGCCTCCTGTTCAGTATCAGATTTCAATTTCCTCACCAGAAAAGTGGACATAGTAATAGTGTCTTCTTAGCACTGAGTCTTTAAGAATTTTCCACCGTTTATTGTGATCCACACAGTCAAAGGCTCTGGCATAGTCAAAGGCCCCGGCAGTTGGTGATGGACAGGGAAGCCTGACATGCTGCAGTCCACGGGGAGACAAAGAGTCAGACATGACTAAGGGACTGAACTGAACTGAGAACAGAGTCTAGGGCTTCCCAGGTGGCGCTTGTGGTAAAGAACTGGCCTTCGATCCCTGGTTTGGGAAGATCCCCTGGAGGAGGGCATGGCAACCCTCTCTAGTATTCCTTCCTGGAGCATCCCAAGGACAAAGCACCCTGGTGGGCTTACAGTCCATAGGGTTACACAGAGTCAGAAGTGACTGAAGCAACTTAGCATGCAGGCACAGCACAGAGTCTAGCCCACAAGAAACAGTTTAATAGTAATTTGTTGTTGTTCAGTCACTAAGTCGTATCTGACTCTGCGGTCCCATGGACTATATAGCCTGCCAGGTTCCTCTGTCCATGGGATTTCCCAGGCTAGAATACAGGAGTGGGTTGCCAGTTCCTTCTTCATTAATAGGAATTATTATTAGCTATCATGAGTTTTGTTATTATTATTTTTAACAAGCTCCATCTTGATATTTTATGTTTTTTTCTAAAAGACTATAATTAGACTCTGCCTTCTTATTTTCCCTTCTGGGGTTTCCAAAATCACCCAACTAGGCAGCTGTCCACTAAGCCTAAGCTTACAACTTGGCCCAAATTAGTCCTTAGAGGACTGAGACAAAGTTTTTTCTTTTTTATTCACTACAGAAGTTAGCACAAATGTTAATGAAGATTTTAAAATCTTCATCCAAAGTCACAGAATAATTTTTAAGAAGTTGCTTTCTTTCTTATGTATATTTTTTAAAATCATGATAAAACAATGTAGATTCCCCACTGGGAAAATAAAAGAGAGAAAGCATGAAAATCAGAGTCAATTAAAGAAGAAATGTAAAAGCTTTTAGCCCTAGATTAAGGATGTATGTAAGGAGAAAAAAACCCTTAAACCGAGAAGATTCCCAGGGTAATAATTTCCTTGTGCTCAATGACTCTGAAAGCACTGTAATTGTCACTTGGGAACAATTCACGACTTTAAGATTTGTTTTGGAAATGTATAACAAATACAAACCAACAATTGATGCTTCCAAGTTCAAATGAAAGAAATTTTTGAATCCTTACCAATATTTACTCAAAATCTATGATATTGAGAAAATATTTGCTTTAATAATGCAGCTGCCCACCTAGAGTATATAAAGAAGCCAAAATGTTTTTAAGTTAAGAGGTCCTTCTGCCAAAACCATTTAGAATCACAAACCTAGACTAATATATTCTGAGGCCAGATCCTACTATTCTATGGCCGCAAACACTTGGAACCATGTCACACAAGGGAAAAACAATAGACCGTCCATAATAAAGTTCAGTCATTTGTGTTTCCCACCATAGCTTCCTGCTGGCAGCCACTATGTTATTCTGCCACTGTAGGGAGACCCAGCAGATTTGCAAAGTTACACAAATCAACTGTTTCCTTGCCAAGCATAGTGGTTGAGACATGAGGCCTCAGTGTATATCCTGGCTTGGGTATTTACTAGACCTGTGGCTTTAGATGAATTACCTCTCAGCATATTCCACATATTTATTCATTCATTCAGCAAAAGTTTTTTTAATGGCTACGATGTGCCAGGCACTATATTAACATGGAGGGTACAATCAATGGCGTGTAAAAGCAAGCATTGTTTTTGAGGCAGACTCCATAGGTGGGCTAACCAGTACCCACGGTCAACTCTCTCCACTGCTTCTGCACCACCCTGAGCTGCATGGCCAAACATAACTTCCTTGAGCCATTTCTCTCATTGGTAAAATAGCTGGGTTGGTCTGTATTTCCTCTATGATCTGATCTAGTTCCATGATTACGTCTACCTGAACTCTAGGTGTTATTAGTCAAGTTTCTACCTTGTGCAAACGCTAAACACAGCTGGGCTAGAGAGGGAAGATAAAATATGCTAGCAGGGCCACGAAATCTGTGAGAGACATCATCTGTTGCCTTCATAGCATGTCCATGGCAGAACCACAAGTGGTCTTGGCCCCAAATATCTCCCCTACCAAGGCCTCCATGAGTGGTGGGGCCCAGAACCTGGGTGATCACAGCATGTTCTTCCCAACACCGAGCAATCATATACCAGTTTAAAAAAAAAAAAAAGGTTAAAACAAATATCAAGGTCTGAAAGAGATCACAACAGAGCGAGATGTCATCTGTCCTAAGGAAGGAAGAAGGGCAGGTCCATATAATTTGCCTAGTAATGAACTGTACATAATACAGCATGTCTGTGGTAAAGAAAATTTGTTCCTGAAGGAGTAGATTTTGCTATTTGACTGTGGTTGTTTTGTATAGTTTTGGTTATCCTCTTGTATTCTCTAAGCCTAGGTTATACCTGGATGGTGGACCAGTTCTCTCTTAAAAAAAAAAAAAAAGTTTATGTATTTATTTGACTGTACCACATTTTAGTCACAGCATGTGGGGTGTTTAGTTGCACACTCTTACTTGCAGCATGTGGGATCTATTTTCCAGACCAGGGATCGAATCCAGGCCCCCTGCACTGGGAATGCAAAGTCTTCATCTCTGGCCCACCAGGGAAGTCCACATCCAGTTCCCTCTTGAAGGGTGCTGGAACTCCTGATGTCATACAGGGCAGAAGACAGACTTTGAGAGGACTCAGGAACCAGAGAGCAGGCCTTAAGGGGCAAGAAGCATTTGCTCTCTTGTTTTCCTTTTCTTAACCTATAGTTTGATGAGTAAACATAGCTAAAAACAGTCCTCCTAGTAGAGGGAATTAAGAAAGTCGTTGAAATGGGATTTAGGAAGGAGGTTGTGCAGGCAGAATTGGAGCTAGGGGAAAAGGATTCATTATTTGCTCACATTATCCAGATTCGTATTGCTCTGGTTTTAGTTTCCTTTTTATTATGCCCTGCCTTTGGGGTAAATTTATACTTAACTGCTTAGCCTCTCTTCTACTAAAGGGTATGGCAAGATAAAGTTGTGAAGAGAAGGCTTATTTCTAAAGGTTTTATCAGAGGAACAAAACAACTAGAAGGTATATAATCATAAGGGATTTGACCATAGGTAATTATAGGATCTGCTTAAACAATCCGGGTGAAGCTGTTGGCTCTGCATCTGGTGCTGGATCCTAAAGTAATCAGGGCAGGAAGTTAGGGAAGGAAGATGGATGTGAATGAGAGAGAACAAAGACAAACCAGAGCCTATATTTCTCTTCCTGCCTCTAAACCTGCCACGTTGATGATGCAGTGTCCTGCAGGAGAAGCTGGTGCCCTTCATCACAGATCTACATACGCACCTGGTCCAAGAGTCAGAGAAGCTGCAGGAAGACCTGAAGGGAACTGAAGGGGCTGCAGGCTGGGCTGCACGCCCAGCCAGCAAAAATGAGCCGGAAGATAGACAGTCACGCACACAAGCGAGACAACACCTGGTGCCTCTAGGCTGACTTTCCAGACACAAAAAGAATATGGCTGCTTCCTCACCTTCCAGATCTCGTGAAAACTGTCTTTTGTGGCCTCTTAACCCAAACATGTGCAAGGAAGGGCTTTCTGGGAAATGTAATTCTAGCTTAGGTAGCCTGACAAAATACAAATCCACCAAAATTCTCATTTCCACACTTGTACCTGATTGATAAATAAGGAGGAAGTCCTCAGGCCCTCATGGTGGAAAAAGCAATCACCTAGTGGTTCAAAGAGTACAGTCCAAGAGCTAGGGCAGCATGATCTAGCTGTCCCTACTATACTCGAAATTCCACTTACAGTGCCAACTCACTAACTTGTAGTGTGGAAAGGAGTCTATTCTTGTACAAGTGCATGAATCACAGATGTTCTTCAGTATGAACTAATAGAACCATCTCCCTAAATTGTCTTCTTCTTTCTCCTACATCCCTGCTTCACTGCCCATATGCCTGTGAACTTCTGGGTCTGGGACTTCCTTCCCAGTTCACTACACCCAAAGGAAGGCTCTTACTCCACCAACCTAACCATGTACATATTTAACATTCCTACCAATTTTGAAACTATATCTCATGTTTATGATAAAAGATATATTTTCAATAAATAAGAATGCTAAAATTAAGGATTAAGGGACTTTTGGTTCTGGTTAAAATGTAGAAAGTTTCAAATCATTCAGTTCAGTTCAAGCTAAAAAAAATGAAAGTAAATTATAGTAAAAACTATTAAAAGGTAGTACATGATTTGACACAAGATTGAAGTATCAAATCATAGCTGAAACAATAAAAAAGCTGAATAATTAACCTAAATGAACTAAGGGAAACAAATTAAATTCCAACATGGAACTCTTTTTCAGAGAAGAAAGACACATGCCTGCTTTTATGCCTAGCAGAACAATGGCCTGTGAAATAAATATGCCATGGACAAGGGTATGAAAAAACCAGCCCTACTTTGAACACATGTGGGATGATTTGTGTGGCTGGGCTATATAGCAGAGAAAGATCACAAGATGCTCACTGATTCGCAAATCCCAAGACATACCAACAAGAAAATACTGATCATTTGCTGTAAACATTTGAACCAAAAGTAAATTGAATTACTGAAAGCTCCTACAAGTCTAGAAATGCATCAATTACAGGTTAGATTGACTTTCTCTTTCTATACCTCCTTCCTCAACCCAGCGGCTCAAGGAAAGAACATACAATTTTCTACGGATAAAATACTACTTACTTCCACCTCTACTATTTTTTACATATGTTGGTCATGAGTAAAAATATTTCAAAGCTATGCAGAGGAGCAAAATCTAACCTAAATTCAACAGTAGAAACTCACCCAGAGATAATGTGATTTTGAAATTAACACAAAGTACTTTAAAATAACTGTGATAAGTTTGTTAAGAATATATGGAAAAGGTTAAAAATATGATACATGTGTGGAATTTCACTAAAGAAATAAAAACTACAAAGAACAAAATGAAAAGTCTGCAAATGAAAACTACAAAATAAAAAAAGAATTCATTCCATGAGATTCACAGAAGACTAGACAACTCATAAGAAAGTAAAACTGAAGATAAATAGCTAGAAATTATTCAAACTGAAACAAAAAAAGGGACAATGACCAAAAATGAACAGAGCATCTGAAACCGATAGAACAACATTAAATAGTCTAACATATGAAGGAAAACAACCCTGAATATTCATTGGAAGGACTGATGCTGAAGCTGAAGGTCCAGTACCTTGGTCACCTGATGCAAAGAGAGGCCTCATTGAAAAAGACCCTGATGCTGGGAAAGATTGAAGGTGGGAGGAGAAGGGGATGACAGAGGACAAGATGATTGGATGACATCCCTGACTCAATGGACATGAGTTTCAGCAAACTCTGGGAGATGGTAAAGGACAGGAAAGCCTGGCGTGCTGCAGTCCATGGAGTAGCAAAGAGTCGGACACAACTGAGCAACTGAACAACAACCAATATGAAATTAAAGTTACACAAGAGGAGGAAATGAGAAAATGGGCAAAGAAAGACATGAGGAGAAAATATTTGCTGAATTTCTAAAGTTGATGAGAGATTTTAAACCCCCTATTCAAGAAATTCGGCGAACTCCAAGCAGAATAAACACAAAGAAAAAAAATCTAGATGCATCATAATCAAAGTCCTGAACACCATAGATGAAGAATCATACAAGCAAATAAATAAAAGAGATGTAACACACTGAGGGGAATAATACTGAAACTGAATCTGACGTCTCATCAGAAAGATTGAAAGGTAAAAGACAATAAAAGAGCATGTCAACCTAGAATTCTATACCCAGCAAAAAGATCTTTCACACTAAAGATAAAACATATTAATATATTTGGACAGACAAAGCTGAGATAATTTCTTTCCAGCAGATGTGTGCTGTAAAAACTATGAAGAGAAGATCTTTAAGCTTACAGGAGACGATGCCACATGAAAGCCCAGAACTACGGAAAGGAGAGACAAGCACTAGAAAAAAAATAAATATGTGAGAAAAATAATTTTAATTTTTTTGAAAGATGATTGTTTAAAGCAAAAATATTGGTAATGTACTATGTGTGTATGGAGGAAAAACTATGGCAAAAGGGCATAAGTGTGGGAAAGGGGTGACTAGACTTGTGCTGTTATGTGTTACCTAAATCTTTATGAAGTAATGTATTATTCTTTGAACGTACATTGTGATTACACTTGGATGCTTATCATAAACTCTGTAAAGCCACAGTTATTAAGACAGAGTGGTATTGTCATAGAACAGACAAATACTTAATGGAATAGAATGATAGAGCATACAAAAATAGAGCCACATACTGATTTTCAAAAAAGGTGTCTGTGAAACTCAGTGGAAAAGGAACATCTTCACAAAGAACTGGAACAATCCAGATATACGTATAGGGAAAAAATTGAACCTAGACCCCTACTTGATTTTATGTTTAAAAAATTAACCTAAGATAAATTATAGATTTAAATATAAAACTCAGAACCATAATGTTTCTAGGGAAAAAAAAGGAGAATAATGTCATTCCTAAGATTTTGTAGGATACCAGGAACATTAACCATAAAAGAAAAAATGATAACTTGGACTTCATAAAAATTAAAAGTTACTGCTCATCAGAAGACAAATGGACAGATACAATCTGTGAGGATGTATCCACAGTGTGACAAAGGACTTGTATTCAGAATTATACATAATTCCTACAAATCAATAAGAAAATACAAACAGCTCGAAAATAACAAAGCATTTAAATAAAACTTCAAAAGGAAGAGTCATGACAAGCAAGCAGATGTAGTTACTCAATATCATTAGTCATCAGGGAAATACAAATTAGAACCACAGTTTCATACCTGCTAAATGGTTGATGTCAGAACGACCAGTGTGGAATTACTATTAAGGATGTGAACAACCGTTTTGGAAAACTGACAGTTTCTTCTACCTATACATAAACCTATCCTATAACCAAATAATCCCACTCATGGGTGTTTACTCAAGAGAATCTATAACTATGTCCACAGCGGGGGAAAAATGCTTATTACTAGAGAATTAATAGGAGCCTTATTCTTAGTAGTTGAAAACGTGAAATAGGGGTTTCCCTAGTGATCTAGTGGTTAAGAATCTGCCTTGCAATGCAGAGGATGTGGGTTTGATCCCTGATCAGAGAACTAAGATCCCACATGCCACAGAGCAATTAACCTACATGCTGGAATTACTGAGCCTGAATGCTCCAGAGCCCACAAGGCACAATTAGAGAGAGCCCGTGTGCCTCAACAAAAGATCCCACAAGATGCAACTAAGACCTCAAGTGCTGCAACTAAGATTTGAATCAGCCAAATTAATTAATTAATAATTTTTTTAAAGAACTGTTTGTCACCAAATTAAATCTTTTTCACAAAAAAACTTGAAATAATTAAAATGTCCATCAACAGGGAATGGAATACTACACAGGAATAAAAAGGAACAAACTACTGATGAATGGTATGGACCTAACAGAAGCAGAAGATATTAAGAAGAGGTGGCAAGAATACACAGAAGACCTGTACAAAAAAAGATCTTCACTACCCGGATAATCATGATGGTGGGATCACTCACCTAGAGCCAGACATCCTGGAATATGAAGTCAAGTGAGCCTTAGAAAGTATCACTATGAACAAAGCTAGTGGAGGTGATGGAATTCCAGTTGAGCTATTTCAAATCTTGAGAGATGATGCTGTGAAAGTGCTGCACTCAATATGCCAGCAAATTTGGAAAACTCGGCAGTGGCCACAGGACTGGAAAAGGTCAGTTTTCATTCCAATCCCTAAGAAAAGAAACGCCAAAGAATGCTCAAACTACCGCACAATTGCACTCATCTCACATGCTAGTAAAGTAATGCTCAAAATTCTCCAAGCCCAGCTTCAGCAGTACGTAAACTGTGAACTTCCAGATGTTCAAGCTGATTTTAGAAAAGGCAGAGGAACCAGAGATCAAATTGCCAACATCTGCTGGATCATAGAAAAAGCAAGAGATTTCCGGAAAAACATCTATTTCTGCTTTATTGACTATGCCAAAGCCTTTGACTGTGTGGGTCACAATAAACTGTGGAAAATTCTGAAAGAGATGGGCATACTCAAGCGGTCAAAGAGACCACTTGACCTGCCTCTTGAGAAACCTATATGCAGGTCAGGAAGCAACAGTTAGAACTGGACATGGAACAACAGA
>SJYX01017432.1:8890-31662 GCA_006410675.1 Oreotragus oreotragus
TGATTTTGGAGCCCCAAAAAATAAAGTCTGACACTGTTTACACTGTTTCCCCATCTATTTCCCATGAAATGATGGGACCAGATGCCATGATCTTTGTTTTCTGAATGTTGAGCTTTAAGCCAACTTTTTCACTCTCCTCTTTCACTTTCATCAAGAGGCTTTTTAGTTCCTCTTCACTTTCTGCCATAAGGGTATTTCTGTTTAGTACTTTAAATATTTTATCTTTGTTCTCCTGACCTCAGTGAGCATCTCTTATGACCATTACTTTGACTCTATATGAGTCTTCATTTCATTTTGATCTACTTCTATAGTTTCATCTTGTTCTTTTGTTTGTAACATATTTCTCTTTCTCTATTTTCCATGATTCTTTGTGTTGGTTTATGTGCTTTAGTTAAAACAGCCAGTTCTCCTGGGCCTGACAGAGTGGTTTCATGTAGGAGGTGAATGAACCTTGTCAGCTAGCCCAATCCATGCTCCTGATTGTTTCTCAAATCTTTATGGTTGTCCAATCCTCTTTCTTTGCTCTTAGTGGCTCCAACTTATTTGAGGGTGTGCCAAGATCCATCAGTGTCCCAAAGAGGATCACAGTCAGCATATATATTCAGCCTGAGTAGAACTGGATTCCAGGCAGGGAATTCCATGCTGGGAAATGCATGGTTAAGTAACTCCTTGGGGTGGGGTGTAACTTTTTGCCATCTCCCACTGTACTGGGCAGGCTTCCCTCTTAGCTCATTCGGTAAAGAATCTGCCTGCAGCACAGGGAGACCCAGGTTCGATCCCTGGGTCGGGAAGATCCCCTGAAGAAGGAAATGGCAACCCACTCCAGGATTCTTGCATGGGAAATCCAATGGACAGAGGAGTCTGGTGGGCTATAGTCCATGAGGTTGCAAGAGTCAGACATGACTTAGCAACTAAAGAGAGAGAGAGACTGTACTGGGCTCAGGTGTGTAACTTTTTTTTTTTGGTGGTGGGGGGGGTAGGGGGTGGTCCTAAGGCCATTAAGGACTCTTTTGTTTGTTACAGTCCTGTGGGAATCCATTTAGAGCCAGACAATCTGGGGACCTGTCCCTTTGGTAGCAGCTACTAAAGCTGGGGTACAGAACTGTGTACAAGATCTTTTCCAGGGAAATTACTTGTGAATTGGAGAAGGCAGGAGAGAAAGGGTGAGAGAGGTATCCACTCACTTCCCTGTTCTTAGCTGA
The DNA here is from genome assembly GCA_006410675.1 of Oreotragus oreotragus. Lineage (NCBI taxonomy): Eukaryota > Metazoa > Chordata > Mammalia > Artiodactyla > Bovidae > Oreotragus > Oreotragus oreotragus. Next base: position 10,093 of record SJYX01017432.1, read on the forward strand.
GGTTCATAGCCAGCCTAGTGATGTATGCTAAATTAGAGGCCTGACTTTCAGACCACAACCTTTAAGGTATACAGATAGTCCTCATTTAGGGAAAGACTAGGAGATGGGCAATTTTCGCCACTGTCTGTGCACTGAGCCTTCAGTTGATAGCTGCAGAGAATGCTTGATCCTGTTAATTACCTCTTTATTTGCTGTGGTCTTGTGGGTCTCCACAAGTCTTGTGAACTTCCTTGGTGGCTCAGACAGTAAAGCGTTTGTCTACAGTGCGGGAGACCAGGGTTCGAGCCCTGGGTTGGAAAGATCCCCTGGAGAAGGAAAATGGCAATCCACTCCAGTACTATTGCCTGGAAAATCCCATGGACAGAGGAGCCTGGTAGGCTACAGTCTCTGGGGTTGCCAAGAGTCAGACATGACTGAGCGACTTCACGTCACTCTGTGGGTCTCATGGACTCAAGCTCCATTGGCTTTCCCAGATAAATGTCTTGAGGGCCTGCCCTTATTTGGGAGTCTTTACAGTTGGTATGCTAGATATAGTGTACAAACTCTTTGCTTTTCAGGGAGGAGCTGGGAGTTTTCTCCTAATTTTCAATCCTATGCTGACAATAAGGTTTATCGGAAGAGCGTGTCTCAGATTTCCCTACCCACTTCCTTGTGGATGTTTTCTCATTCGCCAGTGTATGAGTTGCTCAGTTGATTTCTGGATTTCTTTGAGAGGAAACTGCTCCATGAGTAGTTGTTTACTTGGTGTGTCCATGGGAGGAGGGAAGTTCAGGAGTCTTCTGATTCACCTTGTTTAAAGACTGCCTCCTTTCATGTCTTCAGTGTCTCTGGTGAACTATGAATTCCTCAGCGAAACTTTTCCTTTGAATTCAATCTAAGGTAGCTTCTGTTGCGTCACCCTATAATGTTTTATTCATGGTATTGATTATTCTCTGTAATAGTGTTTATTTGTTTTATTTAAAAAATTTTTTATTGTGATAAGTACTTGTTTAAAGACTGCCTCCTTTCATGTCTTCAGTGTCTCTGGTGAACTATGAATTCCTCAGCGAAACTTTTCCTTTGAATTCAATCTAAGGTAGCTTCTGTTGCATCACCCTATAATGTTTTATTCATGGTATTGACTATTCTCTGTAATAGTGTTTATTTGTTTTATTTAAAAAAAATTTTATTGTGATAAGTCATATAAAGCATGCTATTTTAACTTGTATAGTTCAGTGGCACCAAGTACATTCACATCATTGTACAATTCTCACCACCATCCATCTCCCAAATTTTTCACTTTCCTAAAATGAAACTCCGTCCCCATTAAACACTAAGATTTTTTTCCTTCCTCCAGTAGTACTTAAATTTATGAGAACAAGTGTATATAATATATACATATAACTTATACATATTATAAATATATAGGTATTGCTTATCATTATAATTTATAAATTATAGTTCAATGAACTCACTTTATCCAAGAGTTTGGATTTTACATATAGAATATTCTATATGTTAAAATATAGAAATATCTCTGATTAAAATTAGCTTTTTTGTTAGTTACTTTATATATATATGTTCTATATAAAGACAAGTCTTTAATTTGAAAGTCAGCTTGCTGCTTCACTTATCTTTTGAGTTACTGAAGTTGAATTCTTGGAAAGGAAAAATGTGAACACAGGCCTCTACTGAAGAACAAAAATATTGTCAGTGTGAAGAATCAGTCTGTTATCTGGGAATGTTAGCTTGCTTCAGCTTAGAAATCCAGTGATTGACTGTACAAAATCTTTCCAGATTGAAACTCAGAGATGGAGACAATCTGATCCTTACTAGGAAGATCTCAATAGATAATGCTCCAAAAGATAGCATTGCTGTTTGATGAAGTACATATTAATCTGTCCATTAAAAAAATAAAATAATGGAATAGCTTCTTAGAATCCCACTAGAATAAGATACTTAGGAAAAGAACATTGTTCTTTTGTGTTTCAACAAAAGAGTGAGAATCAAGGCATTATTAGTATAAACAGAAGGCAATAATAAAGGTGATAGAATATGGAGCTTCCTGTAAGTTGAGAAGAATCACACCAACATAATACCAAACATGTCTTGCTTATTAAAGAAATGTTGAAATATTGACTCAAGAAAATCAGAATAGCACTGGAAAATCTCAAATTTGTTTACTCTGTGTTATAAAGTTAACACACTCTGTGTGTGCTTAGTTGCTCAGCCGTGTCTGATTCGTTGCGACCCCATGGACTGTAGCCTGCCAGGCTCCTCTGTCTATGGGGATTCTCCAGGCTAGAATACTGGAGTGTGTTGCCATGCCCTCCTCCAGGGGATCTTCCCAACCCAGGGATTGAACCCAGGTCTCCACGTTGCAGATGGCTTCTTTACCATCTGAGCCATTAGGAAGTCCATAAAGTTAGTAGTGCTTAGTCCCTCAGTCATGTCTGACTCTTTGTGGCCCCATGGGCTGTAGTTCATCAGGCTCCTCCCTTAATGGGATTCTCCAGGCAAGAATACTGGAGTGGGTTGCCATTTCCTAAAGTTGGTAGTACCAACCAAAAAAAAAAAAGTCTGGTACAACTGTAGAGATAAATTTAGGGATTTGTTGAAATAGTGCTATAAGAAAAAGATAATGGTATAATTGGCATATTAAATAGTTGTTTGGCATATTAAATAGTTGTTAGCCATATTTATTTTAATTTCCTCTCTTCCATATTTTGATAGCTTTTAAATTATAAAATAAACAGAGCTTTTACACATTTTGTTTTAGTTCAGCTTCTGTAGTTGAACTATGCTCTGCTGTATACCTACAGTCTCCACTGTCTATTTCTGCCACAATAACTGATTAATCTGATCATTCAAGAAGTCTTCCTAGTGCCCTGAACCCAAGTCTGATTCCCTGTTTAGAGACCAAGATGTTTTATCTAGGTTTTAATTATGTACTCAGTATTGTGATCACTTCAATCGTATATGTCTCCCTCATTTACTATACATTTCATGCCTCTTGTTCTGCATCTCTTTTTATCATTTCATTGCCAGTATCCAGTTCAGTGGCTAGATGCTGAGTGAATGACCATAATTCGTTGTTGGGTAAAATAGGAGAATTACCTCAATGTAGAAAAGATGCACTTACTGACCAATATTGTTTTTCCTCTGATGTTAGACAATATTTCCCCAACCTCTCCAATTTTACAATGGAATCTGGTGGAAAGTCAAACAATTACATAGCAACTATATGGTTACCTCGGGGAAGGCAATGGCACCCCACCCCAGTACTCTTGCCTGGAAAATCCAATGGACGGAGTAGCCTGGTGGGCTGCAGTCAATGGGGTCGCTAACAGTCGGACAGACTGAGCGACTTCACTTTCACTTTTCTCTTCCATGCATTGGAGAAGGAAATGGCAACCCACTCCAGTGTTCTTGCCTGGAGAATCCCAGGGATGGGGGAGCCTGGTGGGCTGCTGTCTATGGGGTCACACAGAGTCGGACACGACTGAAGTGACTTAGCAGCAACAGCAGCATATGGTTACCTAATACTATACATTTTGTCTGATAAATAATATATTTTAAGACTGTCAAGTCTAATAAACAATTTTTGACTGTCCATTCACCCTTTACTATTACTAATTTGCTAATAAACACAAACAGTAAGAGGACTCATGACTGGTTTATATCGAGCATCTGTTATATGCTTTCTAGGCCTGTATATAATAGTTATGTTGCTTAATCTTTATAACTATGCTAGGAATACTTAATTTTGTAAGTATGGCCTCTTCTGATAGATGTTGAAAATGAGACTAAGTGTTTAAAACCCGTATCCAACTGGTAGGAAACAGAGGCTATAATATAACCCAAATCTATCTTGCATCAAAATTCTGCATACCCTTTAACTAAATTATTGAATATTGAACTATATTTTTCTTCTGAAAACTTCATGTTATGTATCTAAAACCAAAAAATAGTAGAAAAATGTCAAATACTATGTGCTATTTATACAGTGGATAAAAATGTTTTATATTGCAACATTAAAGCAGCATGACATTTTTAATTTTTCAACTAGCTGGCTTCTTTAAGGAGCTACTTCACTGTAGTGTAGGAAACTCTTCCATTCACATGTGACAAGCATCTTGGTAGTACAACGGTATATGGTATTGCAAGAAATTAAAATTGTAATATCATAGCTGAAAAGACTTATAAGTGATTATGCCTTCCAAACATCTGTTTTGAGTCATAAGATTGTTCAAATTATTTAGTGTAGATGGTCAACAATTGTTTTTAAACTTAAAACCCCTCCAGGCCATACCAGTGTTTTATTTATTCTTCAGCTGTCCAACCAAAACTTCTACTGGTCCAATTTACACTTTCCATTGTTTATCTGTAGGACAGCTCACCAGCATGTATGTATGTGTGTAAATCAGCTCTCTTCTCTGAGCTAGAAATATTACCTAAGGCTATACAAAGTTCTCGTATCACCTGCAGGATGTTTGTCAGGTTTCTCTAGTAAAACTTGTGTCATTATAAATGATTTAATTCTCACTGCTGCTACTGCTGCTAAGTCGTTTCTGTCGTGTCCGACTCTGTGCGACCCCTGGTCACCCCTAAAGTAAGTATATATTAATAACTTTTATGGTAACATATTGAATTTAAATAGCTAAATGAATATTAATTGCATAGTGAAAAGATTAATTCCAACAAATCTTACTATACAGTGTTTGATTTTCCACCAGATTCCATTGTAAAACTGGAAGTAGGGAAATTTTTAACTACTTGAAATTATAAAAGCTTGAAAACCTATTAAAAATCCCCTAAATTATGTACAACAAGAAGCCTAGTAAAGTTTATGTAAAAGCAGCAGATTTTTATTTTTATTCTTCAATAGAAGAAAAAACATGAAAATATACAGAACTAGCAATTCTATAAGTATATGTTTTAATATTAATGTTCTTTTTCTAGTTTAGTTGTAGCATCAAATTACAATATTAAAAAAGTTCAATGTATCAAACTAAATATTTGTATAAACATTATTCAATTAATTAGATACCTGTGATTACTAGGTTCTACTAATAATCTCAGGGATGTAGGTTTAAAAAAATTATATCCTCTGATTACAGGAGATAGAGAAGTTCAGGCTTTAGGTTGAAAGTGTGATAACTAACTGGTATTTACTAGTAATCATAGTTATTCCATTACAACTAATATTTTATAAAATATACTTGGATTGCATAGTATATTTGTTTCTGACTTTTTAAATGACAAATTAACTTTGTGTAAAATACTTTTCTTTACTTTAAAGTTAATTTAATTCATCCTGTTTTTAACTTCAGGATTCTATTCTAACTCACTCACTCATGCATGCTAATATTAGTTCAATTTTTAAATATAATCTTTATTGTAAATTCTTTCTGAACAAATTAGAATTTATGTATGTTGAAGATGAGATTCTAGTTTGATTTTTCAGAAACTCCTCCAAAGATAATGAAATAATATAAAATAATGGGTCTTTGATTTGTTGTTAATCCCAGTGTCACTGTCATATTTATTTCATGGTATCCACAGTGTATTTCTGAATACTTACTTACTGATGTATCTGTTCTGGATAATGATTAACAGAGAACCATTGTCATTATGGAAAAGACTGGAAACAAGGAAAAGACTGTTGGGATTTTTAATGTCCTTCTGTTTAATCTATGAAGTCACAGTGTTTGGAGATTATGATTTTCATAGCTTTATCATTTTGTTGTGTATTTTTTCTGACTTATATTTCTAGTTATAAATTTCATCTCATTTTCACTGTCACTATTCTTGTCAATGTTAGCATATTATTATGAAAATATGTGTATCTTCTATCAGATTTACTTCATTCTAGTTCATCTCTTATTCTCAATCTAACTAGGCAAGATTGGTCTTTCAAAATCTAGTGGTTTATACATGTGTCCTCGGGGAAGGCAATGGCACCCCACCCCAGTACTCTTGCCTGGAAAATCCAATGGACGGAGTAGCCTGGTGGGCTGCAGTCCATGGGGTCGCTAACAGTCGGACAGACTGAGCGACTTCACTTTCACTTTTCTCTTTCATGCATTGGAGAAGGAAATGGCAACCCACTCCAGTATTCTTGCCTGGAGAATCCCAGGGATGGGGGAGCCTGGTGGGCTGCCGTCTATGGGGTCACACAGAGTCGGACACGACTGAAGTGACTTAGCAGCAGCAGCAGCATACATGTGTCCTCCAATTTAAAGGCCTTCATTGACTCCCCAATGACCCTTTTTTTTTTCATGCATCAATTACATACCTACTTATACTAGACCCTCTGCACGTAGAACACAAGATCTAGACCCAAGTGCTTGTCCTGCTTTTTTATACTTAGTTCCTATCTAGTGTCCATACGCAGCTCATTTTCTTTTCTGAACAAGTATTCCACTTTAGCCAGCTGTCTTCTGCTTGCTACCTGGACATGCCATAATTATTCTGTTCCTTTTTGCCAGAATATTCTCTCCATTTGTTTAAAACCTTTACTTTTATTCTTTTTAAGTTCTGCCTGTGTATTGACACATTTAATTTTATAGCATCTCTGTGAGTTAGGTATCACTGATATCCCAGTTTTTCAGATAGCGAATCTGAGGCACAAAAAGGTTAGGTAACTTGCTCAAGGTTACACAGCAAATAACATAGAACTCAGACTTAAACTCTAATATTCAGACTCAAAAAATCTGATCTCTCAACTAGTTTATTTTGAGATTTTTATCCATCCTTCCCTCTTTCTCCTTTTTCATCCTTTCTCTACTTCTTGTTATCTTTCCTTCTCTCCCTTTTTCCCATTTACTCTTCTCTCATTTTTTCAGGAAAGAGATAAATTCCTAGCTGTGTAGTATCCCGGCTAGAGATGCAAAGCAATATTTGCTTTAGAGTCATCTTTTCCGAATGATCATCATCATCCTGGGATCTTCCTTCTGTGCTGGCATTTGCGAGGTGTATGCATCTCCATTTGATCCCCCCCTCCTTTTTTTTATTCCTAGCTGTGTAGTATCCCGGCTAGAGATGCAAAGCAATATTTGCTTTAGAGTCATCTTTTCCGAATGATCATCATCATCCTGGGATCTTCCTTCTGTGCTGGCATTTGCGAGGTGTATGCATCTCCATTTGATCCCCCCCTCTTTTTTTTTGCAACTTCCTTCATTATGTCCAAAATGCTCCTCAGTGTCTGCTGGCTCTGTGTTTCTTTTTTTTTAATCCTTTCATGATAAGAAGAATTTGGCTGCCCTTCTATACTTCCTTGACATTCCAGGAATCTCCATGGGGTTTTCTACACCAATCTCCTTTCATAGTTCCCTCAATTCCATTTCCTTTTGACATGGAATTCTGGGCAACTTTCTGGACCTTGATACCTCTCAGGGCAAGCTAGAGAAGAGAGCAGCTATATCCTATATTCTAGTTCTGGTTCTAAGCCTCTCATATCTCCATCTTTTCTGTTTTAATTTCTTATCTCTGTACTGTCAGCTCTGCAGTTCTTATTATTTGCAGTTCTCCTATATTAAGAATGAATTATTATTTTTGTTTTCTGATTTTAATGTTTGGAAAGGCAGGGACTTGATGTTTATTTTGGTTCCACTCTCCCGTAAGGCACCAAGTTTCTACAAGTAGCTAGGCCATTCATCAGGACAAGGAAAGGGGAAGGATGAAAACAAATTCTATTACAAGATTTTAATGTAATTTCCTCACATTGACATCAGATTGGAGGTAAAGAAAATGTTCATATGAATGAGCTGGTAGGGAGCTAGATTGATGAAAATTTTGTTTTAATGAGATAAATATAAGGACGGCGTTTAATGTTTTAGATGGAAATAACCTAACAGGAAGGTTGTATGGAGGAATTTTGTTGTTTTATACTGGGATATGATAAAATAAAAGAGGGAGATGACAGAAGGCAGATTCAGTACTTTATTGCCTACAGCCAGTTATTTCCTCCTAAGTGTGACATATCTACTAGTTTACATTAATGCTTTTGTTTTTCATGGAAGACTAGTGTCTACCTTCCCACAAAAGGTGAAGTAATTTTTGACAATTCCATTTTTACCATATTAGGTGCTCCTTAAGTGTATATTCATTTAATAAACTACCAATAAACTCATATGTTTTAGTACGTGAATGTGTTATCCTGTCATAACTTTTAACCTTATTTTATTATTTCCTCCTAAGTGTGACATATCTACTAGTTTACATTAATGCTTTTGTTTTTCATGGAAGACTAGTGTCTACCTTCCCACAAAAGGTGAAGTAATTTTTGACAATTCCATTTTTACCATATTAGGTGCTCCTTAAGTGTATATTCATTTAATAAACTACCAATAAACTCATATGTTTTAGTACGTGAATGTGTTATCCTGTCATAACTTTTAACCTTATTTTATAAAAAGAAAATGAATACTTAAGTGTACCTGCCATCGTTTCTAAGTGACTGTCTCTTTTATTCATGGTTTTGTTTCCTCTGACGGAGTTCTCAAGCAGATAGTTCTTATCTCTGTTTTTATAGTTTCTTAATTATTCACTGTCATTTTGAAATGAATGCTCCAGGAATATTTGAATATTTACATACTCTTTGTCACCTTGCTTAACTCTGCATATCTCATAGACAGGTCTTGATAATTATTGTAATAGAACTTAAAAGAAGTTATGTCAGCCTGCACATACCATTAGTGCATTAATGTGTCAAAATAGCAGTGAATGACACAGCTCTAGGCGGTCTTAAAAGCTCCTAATGGCAGGCCAACTCTAAGGAATTGATTTGTAAGCAATACTAGGCTATAAAACTTTCTCCCTGATATATAGTTCAGAAAGCCTTGTTCTATTATTCACCTTACTTTTAGTAAATGAGTAATAACTCTTTGAATAAGAGAACAATCTATAAAGACAATATAGTTGATGTGGTTTATATTAAAGTAGCAACAAAAAACTTCAAATAGCAAAACTAACTAGGTAGAAGCAAGTTAAAATTAATTCAGTTGTTAACATTTAAACTGCAATTTAATCACAGGTCGAATATTATAAGTTATTGTTTTGTGGCTAATAAAAATGGATGTGGTAATGTGGTTTGTCAAACTAATAGCTTTTTGACACCTAGAAGAAATTGAAGACGAAAGGATTTGAAATGTAAAATGTACTTCATAAATATAAATTTATGAGAAATAATATAATAAATATAAATATAGTTATATATTGATTTTTAAAACTAGAAAAGTATATTTTAAAACTAAGGGTATACAAAATTCTAAGGCTAATACACTTTATGACCTAATACACTTTATGCTGTGTTTTAGTTTAAAATGTGCTTTTATTGTTTTTCCATACAGCAATCAGAGATTCTTATAACACTATATTGTTATTTGGTCTGTCTCTCTCTGGTGGGCGCTCCCTTAGAACAGGGGCCATCCCTATCTTGCTAATCATTGTAGCTTCCAGGACTAACACAAACTGGGAACCCAGTTAGTACTTGATTTGAAAGAATATGTCCTCCCTCAAGGGCCAAACTATATTGTTTTTATATTAAAAAAACTGGCTTGTAAGTATCATAAGCATGGCAAGAAGAATAATTCAAATGAGATATATATCAGATTTCTTAAAACTTACTCCAAATGGATAGTTGTTGAAAGAAAAAACAGTGTAGTATATAGTACAGTTGACATTCAGATTTTCACATAAAACAGATGAGTTCTGTTAGAGAATTTGAAATTTTCTCTTTAACCCTAAAATTTGTAACTCTGATTCAGATCCAAATTCATGGCTAAATCATATAAAAGTGACTATCAGTAAATTGCTATTTTGAATGAATCTAGAAGTATTTTTTTTCAGTGGAGAATGAGCTGAGATTGGTAATAAGCAGCTTCATAGCTCATGGATCCTATTCCATTGCAAGTGACAAGGATGGAGGAATTTCAGGTAGACCCTAAAGATCTTTGAAATTTGCTAGGTGCATATGAGTGCTGAGAAAGAAAGATGACTTGCTTCATTTATTATTTATTTATTTCCTCCAGTCTTCCTACAATCTTCATGTTTTTCCCCTGGATTTCACTAAGGAGTTGAAAATAGTGACTTTTTGATACATTTTTTTTATATCAGACTGAAAATACAGTATTGCAATATCAGAACAAAAAATACTCCACATAAAATTTTAAAGTTAGATATACACATACATATACATGTATTTTTCTAACATATAATTACAGGCTGAATTCATAGGAAATTTTATACCCAGTTACTGTACACTTTTTTTTTAAAGCAAAGAAAAGTAATATGGCATAGTTCCAAAATTTTTCCATACATTAAAATTCCTTACTCCAATTTTGCAGCATTTTCATTTTTAAACAACATTCTAACAAACTGCACTCTATCCCACTTCCTGTTTCAAATTGCTCCCTCAACTTATAATTTACTACTCTGGAGAAAGTGGTTAACTTTTTATGGGGTGATTATTTTCCAGTTATTTCTTCTTTTAATTCCTTTTCTACTTTTCCCCTCTAAGCACCCACAAACACATGTAAGTGTCTTTACTCATTTACTTGATAAGTGGTCTTTTTCATGAGACTGTCTTTCTGTGAAAATGAAATTTTATATCTGGTTAAAAATTCCAGAGTGTAGTGTCCCAAATACGTATACATTTCTGAATACATGACCCTAAATCTGAAAAGCCAGACAAGCAAATGACTTACTTGTAATATCCATAACTACTTATAATAATGCAACCTTATAGATTTACTAAGACCATGATTTATAGTTGAGTAAATTCCTATAAGTAAGATTTTCATCTCTGAAAATGTTCCATACCACAACGAAACAGATTTGTAGTTTACTTAATTATGACTGTATATCTTCATAGCACTTATTAGTCATGCTTCACACTCACTTTAGGAAGATCGCGTTCCACATAGTTTTGGTTTTGTCCAAAGGTTTCTGAATATTTTGTACTAGCTTGATTTCACTGAGACCTTGGACTTAAATATACATAACTTTTTAAAAGACAATGTTACAATGTTACTATTCATAACATTTTATAAACTTTTTGATAAGATATTCCAGTTAGTGACTATTTTCCCCAGCCCTGCTTCATCCTCAGCCATCATAGTTAAACAGAATGCATTAAGAATGCATAAAAATAAACAGACACACATATCTCTTAAATGAGATTTTTGCAGGGTAATGCTAGGTTCAGGGGAGAGAAACTACAACTAAAGGAATTCAGGCTTGACTGTGTATATCACTTTTGGTAGTAATAAAAAAGATGAAAGTACAAGTACAAGTAATTGAAGGCTGAGAAAAAAATTTGAGCCAACTACCATGAAGAAGTGGAACTTTAACTTTTATTCAAATGTCTACAAATAATATCTTCAAGTATTTAAGCCTCTATTCTTGAAGCAAATAAATTATAAGGATAAATATAAGTGACTCAGTCACATACTGTATGAAAAATATTTTTATTGTCAATAAAATACGCAGCTCACTTTTTTTCTTCTCTGTAAGAAAGGATCAGGAAGAATTTCTTTAACTCATTTTTTACAGATACTTTGGGAATCCACTCTCAGAGAAAAAAAGAAAATCTCTCCTTGGTTTGAGGCTAGCTTTCATCTATCTCCATGGCTGTCATACTTACATCAATCTCCTCTGTACCATTTCTTCAGAATACTCCCTAATTCAATTATCCTCTTCCTCCTGTTTCTTTAACTTCTCCAGCTGCTGACACTCCCTTCGGCATCCAGTATATTTATGATTCCAAGAATATTTGGACCAAAATCAAGATGTCCTTCCATGACACATTAACTATTCCCAGTCTCCCTTTCTTTCTGTTCAGGCTCTAAAGGAGAGTCCAGCTATACTGTCTCTATCGTTTACCTTCTATGATGCCTCCGCCTATTGTACTCTATCTTCTACCACCCAGTGGCAGCTGTTAAGAGCAGCAGTGAACTCTTAAATACAGAATCAGAAAAACAGGTTTTGAAGTATTGTTTCTTACTTTATATTTTTTGTTTAATTTGATTTTTTTTTTTTTCCAGTATGGGCCACTGTGACCACTTCCTCTGTATTTGTACTTGTCTGTCTTGACTTAGCTTGTGACACAGACTGGGCAGGCACAACAGCATAGTGTTTGATTCCATGTAACTTGTCAGAAATTTCTGGATTTATTATCCCTATTGTACTATTTAATATGTGGATTACTTTGGGAACATTACCTAATCTCTCTAAACTCAGTTTTCTTTTCTTTGAAGTAGATAGTAATCACATCTAACTCATAATGTTCTAAGGATCAATTTTTTTTTAAAATTATTAAAGAGTCTATTATCACATTTGATACATGCTGAGCCCTCAGGTGCTGCTGCTGCTGCTGCTGCTGCTAAGTCGCTTCAGTCGTGTCCGACTCTGTATGACCGCATAGACGGCAGCCCACAGGCTCCCCCGTCCCTGGGATTCTCCAGGCAAGAACACTGGAGCCCTCAGTAGATGATAGCTATTATTCATATTTTAAAACATGAGGACGCTCGTCTCTCTCCCTTTCCTCTCTATCTCCACTCCTCTATCCTTCCCCTTTTTTCTTTCTCTTCTCTTCCTTTTCCTCGTCCCTGCCTCCCCTCTTCCTCCCTCTTCTCAATCTCTTTCTTTAGTCCTTTCAGATGCTCTAGTCACTAGCATGGCTACTGCTACCAGTAAATCCCAATCTGTCCATCCAAGGTCACATTTTTCTCAGGTGCTTCAACTACATATTGAATTTCACACTAAACATTTCCAGCTGGGGATTTCCTCAAGGACAGCATGTTCCATGCTGAAGTGACCCCACCTCAGCAACTCACTCTACTATGCTCCATTACCTACAGTTCTGCTCCTTGTTATTGATGCCAGTCACTTAGTCCTGGAAGTTCTTTAGTTTCACTCTCTCTTAAATCTGTATCATCTTTTTCCTGCCTGTTCTTCCTTTTCTAGCTCATAGTCTTATTATTGTTCACCTAGATTACTATAGTGGCCTGCTATACAAGCTCACTACCTTTGGTCTTGCACATCTCTCATCCAATATTCAAACTATGCCAGTTTGAAACGTTCAAAGTACAGATCTGATTTTCATATAATTGTTAAAGTTTTAATTGTTTCTTGTACAGTCTCATATTTAAAACAACAAGGTATGCACATGAATGGTTTAACTGCTCTGTTTTCTATATATTTTTGTTTTGACCATTACTGTTTTATGTATGGCAAATGATACCCTAATGATAGATACATCTTGGCAAATGTTCTAGGTACAGTTGAAAAATAATTTCTCTTCTGAAGATACTGTGCATAATTTTCTATATATGCCAACTATATCAGTTTGGCTAAATATGTATTTCAGATTTTCAATTGTGTTAGTTTTTTGTCTGTTTATTCTACTGGTGCATTAAAATCTCCTGCTATGATTGTAGATATATATATATTTCTCTTTATTGCCCTGTTAAAATTTTGTTTATATACTTTACATCTCATTATCATTAAACAGAAACTAGGGACTGTTTTCTTATTGGAATTATTTAAAATTATGGATTATTCCTTTTTTATCTCTAATGATTATTTTTACCTTCAAGTCGTCTTCAGTTCAGTTCAGTCGCTCAGTCGTGTCTGACTGTTTGTGACCCCTTGCATCGCAGCACGCCAGGCCTCCCTGTCCATCACCAACTCCCGGAGTTCACTCAGACTCATCCATCGAGTCCGTGATGCCATCCAGCCATCTCGTCCTCTGTTGTCCCGTTTTCCTCCTGCCTCTAATCCCTCCCAGCATCAGAGTCTTTTCCAATGAGTCAATTCTTCGCATGAGGTGGCCACAGTACTGGAGTTTCAGCTTTAGCATCATTCCTTCCAAAGAAATCCCAGGGCTGACCTCCTTCAGAATGGACTGATTGGATCTCCTTGCAGTCCAAGGGGCTCTCAAGAGTCTTCTCTAACACCACAGTTCAAAAGCATCAATTCTTCAGTGCTCAGCCTTCTTGACAGTCCAACTCTCACATCCATACATGACTATTGGAAAAACCATAGCCTTGACTAGACGGACCTTAGTAGGCAAAGTAATGTCTCTGCTTTTTAATGTGCTATCTAGGTTGGCATAACTTTCCTTCCAAGGAGCAAGTCGTCTTAGTTAAATGTTAGTATCTCTACACTTCTTTCTCTTAATAAGTATTTCGTGGCATATTTTTCACTCTTCTAGTTGCACTTTTCTGTGTGCTCATATTTTAAACATGTTTTTTGTGAACAGCAAGTGGTTTATGTTAGTTTCCATCTCTTTTCATGTAGTTTTAGTAGTTTTAGGTTTGACGCAGTTACTAATATATTTGCTAGTATATACTAATGTCATCTTGCTCTATATTTTCTATTTCTTCCATGTACTTTTTGCTGTTATTTCTCTCTTCCCTCTTTCTTATAAAGAACTTTAATTATATTTGTATTCATTGTATGTAATTATATTTTCTAATTAATTTACTTATTATTGTTTTTTCTTGTGTTCATTGTAGTGCTTTTGCTTTAGATCTTAATACACAACCTTGATTTATTAGTCTTCCTAAGCTAGTCTTAATAGCACTTCCTAAAAATACTGAAACTGCACCTCACTTTAGCTTCATTTAGCCCCTTCTTACCTTTCGTACTATTGCTCAGACATTTTTCTTTCTGTGATATACATCCACAAGACAGAAATAATACTGTTGTTCTAAAAAGTCAATCTTTTTTCTGTATATCAACAAAATCATCNCTTCCTAAAAATACTGAAACTGCACCTCACTTTAGCTTCATTTAGCCCCTTCTTACCTTTCGTACTATTGCTCAGACATTTTTCTTTCTGTGATATACATCCACAAGACAGAAATAATACTGTTGTTCTAAAAAGTCAATCTTTTTTCTGTATATCAACAAAATCATCTTTGCTAGTGCTTACTCTTCATTCATTCCTTCAGTTTCATCTTTCCATCTGAGGTCATGTTTTTCTTTCAGCCTGAGAAACTTCCTGTGTATTTTTTAAATATTGTAACCAATTGTCTCAGCTGGTAACTAATTCTCTTGTCGTTTCCTTGTCTGGAAATACTTTGATTCCACCCTTATCTTTAATGGATATTTCACTGGGTTAAAGTCTAGTGTGGAATATTTTTTTTTAAACTCTTTCAGAATTTAGCACATTTTCTACTGACTTCTATACTTCTGTTGATAATTTGGTTATCAGTTTTATGTTACTCCTTTTATAATTTAATCTTCGTATTTCATCAGCTTACCCTTGATGTCGTTCGTTATGGTCTTCATATTGTTTACCCTGCTTGTGATGCAATGATCTTCTTAAATATATGGGTTGATAATGTGGATTAGTTTTAGAAAATTCTTAGTCATTATCTAATCAAAAATTGATTTTGCTGTAATTTTCCTGTCATTTCTTGTGAGTAGTCTAGTTACAAGTATGTTAGACATTTTCTATTTCCTTATGTCTGTTGTACTCTATTTTGTTCTTGCCATGCTTTTTTCCTTCTGTGTTACAGTTTACAAAATTTTTTATTGACCTGTTTTTTAGTTTACTATAGAAAGTTTCTATTAACCTCATTCAGTGAGCTTTAAATTTCACATATTGTGCTTGTACAGTCTTTAAATGCCAACTTGATACTTAAAGAAATTTTTAATCTTTTCATGAAATTTTTTAATATTTTCTTTATTATTAATAACACTGATATTTTACTATTCATCTTAAATAACTCAGTATTTGAATCGTTATTCATCTATCTTACTCATGTACTTGTTCACTTTTTTCCTGACTGTTGATCATGATTTCCTGCTCCTTTGCATGACAATAATTTTTTATTGTATGTCAGACCTTGTATATAAGACAAGTTTTAGCTCTATAGTTTATTTGCCAACAGAATAGGTTTATCTCTGAGACTAATCACTTCAATCCTGTCCAGGACTGAGCAGGATCAAGTTTAGGTTGCAATTTGAGTTAACTCTCAGTTTATCTTTGGTTCATCCCTGTTCCTTGGACATGACCCTGATGAACTTTTCACTGAAAGCCTGGTAAGTTTTTGTCTCCTTAGCTGTGAAAGACTGCAGGAGATTTAGCTTTGGCATTTTGCTGCAGAAAACTTCAGCATGTGTGATGGGACTGTGGCTCCTTAGTATTTGCCTCACTAACACAGAAAGACGGAAAAGATTGCACTCTTCCCTTCAGGCCCAGCACCATCCTTGTCCATTTACACCTGATGTGGAAAACCAGCCACTTACCCTGTGACTTGTCTAGTTTCTGAACAGGTACACTGGATCCATATGTCCACTGATTATTCTGCTGCTGCTGCTAAGTCACTTCAGTCGTGTCTGACTTTGTGCGACCCCAGAGACTGCAGCCCACCAGGTTCCCTGGTCCCCGAGAATTTTCCAGGCAAGAACACTGGAGTGGGTTGCCATTTCCTTCTCCAATGCATGAAAGTGAAAAGTGAAAGTGAAGTCGTGTCCGACTCCTAGCAACCCCATGGACTGCAGCCCACCAGGCCCCTCCGTCCATGGGANATTTTGAGGAGGTCCCTCTGGCTTCTGTTAGAGATAGGCATAAAGTCGGGGAAAGCAGATGTGGAACCGCCAGGAAGAAGGAAGGCCAAGGCCAAATGAGAGCAGATGATGGCTCGGGCAAGCATGCTGAGCACAGAGGGTGAGCACTGGACCTGTCTCTTATACACATCTTCCGTCCATGGGATTTTCCAGGCAAGAGTACTGGAGTGGGGTGCCATTGCCTTCTCCGGATTATTCTGCTGGTTTCTTCTTATTCCAGTAAAGTCACTTTGTGTGATCCTACTCTGATCTGCAGATCATACCCAAATGCCCTACAGAAGAAAATAGAAGGTGGTTACCTGTTGAGAAAAGACTCACCACTTCGGTATTTTAGTTGATCTATTCTTTGTTTTCTCAATACTCTGATATACTTTAAAAATGTTTCTCTTTCAAGTTATCTGTTTTACTCATTTTACTAGTTGTTGTAGTGTGAACGTTAGCAACTGATTAGATCCTATGGAGAAATTGAGGCTCCCCACTCTTATCTGGGCTTCCCTGATGGCTCAGCTGGTAAAGAATCAGCCTGCAATGCAGGAGATCCCGGTTGGATCCCTAGGTCAGGAACATCCCCTGTGGAAGAGATAGGCTACCCACTCCCGATATTCTTGGGCTGCCCTGGTGGCTCAGGTAAAGAATCTGAAGCTGTCTGTTCTTTCCTAGATTTCTCATAACATCATGATACTCTCTGCTTATCTTTGTCATAATACTTTTCTCGTTTGATAACAATGATCTCCTCTGTGTCAATATGTGTGTGCAGGGGACAGGGGATACTGGTTGTGTTTCTCTGTCTCTGTGCCTAGACTGTAGGGTTTCTAGAGTCAATGTCCCCCATATGTGCCTATGAATGATGGAAGGTGAATACATGTGGAATAAATCAATGATTGGCAATTGTACTCATTCTAGGACACAGGTTATTAGATGTTTGGAATTAGTTGTTGTCCAAAATATTTAAAATAGCTTGATGTAAAAAGATCTAGTATCCATAACTATCTCCAATCTGATATGCAATCTTGTGCCAAAGATGTAATTTTTGGCCCTGACAATAGTTTCATTTTACCCTGGTAAACATAGAACTTCCAATTTCTATCTTTCGCAAGGTTCAGTGAAGTGCTCTGCTCTGAGCAGACAATGTTTGTAGGTAAAACTCTTGCTAAAGTTGCAGTGTTCTTAAATTTTCAAGACTTAATTCTGATAATCAACTGTATAACATTTTTACCTGGAGTACACTATTACAATGTTATTTGTAACTCTGTAGCACAAATTCCTGCCCTTTTCCATCTCTTTACCATGTGACAGAAGTGTGGAAAACCACAGCAAAGTTTTATATATTTTTGTCCTTATGTAATGCTAAAAGTGCATATTTTTCTTGATTTAAAATCACAAACTATGAGTAGCTTTCTAATGTTAACACCTACACAAGGGTTAGTTTTCAGGGTTTTTTAAAAAAATATTATAATTACACAAGTTCTAATTAAGTTATTCTTGATCACACATTTCTTTCTCATTTGGAAATTCTATGATTCCCTGAACAATGTGCTAATGAAGCTTCACTGTTCTTTATGGTTTATTTTAAAGCAAGACACTATTACAATTTCTTGTAAGATTTGTCTGAACCTAATTAAAATTTAGTGCATCATTTCTAATTTTATAGATTGAATGTCTAAAGTTCATAAGGAGGAGTAAAGTTTCATCTTAAAATTTTTAATGGAAACTTTTTCAGTATTATGTAACCCTACATCTGAGCCTTCTTAAAATTTTCTCATGAGTTGAAATTAATTGGTGAATATTTTCTTAGCTTCATATCCCTAATGTAGTCAGGTTGTAATTACTAATCTTTTTCTACTAAAACCTTTTTGTTAATTTAATAAAATTCCTCACTAGTTATTTAAGAAAGGAAACAAATCATAAGGGATTAATGAATGATGCTGGGAGGGGTTGGGGGCAGGAGGAGAAGGGGACGACAGAGGATGAGATGGCTGGATGGTATCACTGACTCGATGGACATTAGTCTAAGTTAACTCTGGGAGTTGGTGATGGACAGGGAGGCCTGGCGTGCTGCAATTCATGGGGTCGCAAAGAGTTGGACATGACTGAGCGACTGAAATGAACTGAATGTGATATTAAAAGTATCTAAGAAGTTAGATTTGAAGGACTTTCTATAAAGCTTCTTACATTATTTTCATTCCAAATATTATCTTCTTTTGAATTAAGTGATTTGTTAATAGCCTATAAAACACAGTTTCAAATTTTTGAATATATAGAATAGACATGTTGTTAAAAAACACTGGTTAATGAAATGGAAAACAGCAAACTATTTTGAGTAGCTCAGTAATACTGCATTGATGCTCTCTTGATATATTGCACTTTCTTTATCGTTCAATTAAAAATGTTACCTAATTTGCATTCTGACTTTTTTGACCCAGGAATTATTCAAAAATATGTTGCCTATATTTATGGTTTCTACTTCTCTGGATTATAGATGATAGGGTAGGGGAAGCAGCTGGTTAAACGTGCTTTTAGTAGATAGTTATTCAAAGAAATATATCAATATTTAAGAGGAAAAAAATCAAGTCATTTAGTTATAATTTCATATGCATGAATTGTAATTGCTTCAGAAACACTAGTATTTAACCTAATATTTTAACTTGTTTACTATCAAATATGTAATTGGTTCAACTAATCTAAAGGAAGAGGTAGATTAATTAAGGAAGCCAAGATGGGAAGATAGTTATTCAAAGAAATATATCAATATTTAAGAGGAAAAAAATCAAGTCATTTAGTTATAATTTCATATGCATGAATTGTAATTGCTTCAGAAACACTAGTATTTAACCTAATATTTTAACTTGTTTACTATCAAATATGTAATTGGTTCAACTAATCTAAAGGAAGAGGTAGATTAATTAAGGAAGCCAAGATGGGTAATTCCCAGGAGATTCTAAAATGTGGCACTACCCTAGTAAATCTCCCAAAGCCTGAGTCAGCTATTCTATTTCATAAACTGTTACTTTCTAGTACACCAAAGACATGTAAAATTCATGGGAAAACTTATGTTAACCAAGCTCAGGAGACTGACATATAAAACCCAAATATCAATTTACAATAAGAACTGTAATGTCTAAGGGTACTACTAAATAAGGAAAACTACCTTGCAAAGCCTAATTATAATCAAGGCACCAGTCTATAAATTCATGGTAAGAAATACTACTATCCAGGGAACTGGACACTTGAGTCTTGTGGTGAGCACATTTTCTCTCTAGGTGCCATGTGAGAAACTATTATAATTGAAAGGTAGTTTGGCGAATATCTAATCAGAACAAGGTAAATTAGCTATGTGATTTGAAGTTTGATACTCAAATTAATATGCTTCTCAAGGACTATGAGAGTGTCTTGTATCCTGATTGTGTGGAACATGCTAGAGATTTTTTTTAAGTGTGATGAATGAACACTCTGTACCGAAGAACATATGTGTTCCAAATGCTAGGAAATATTTCATTTGCTGCACTAAACATATTGTCTTTACCAAGTATATAATTGCTAACAATGATAGAAGAAAATACCTGTAAAACTAGTAGCTAGTCAATTTTATATAAAACTTTTCAAAATGAACATGACTACCCACGGTAGGATTTCCTCATTACACAACTCCAGGGTCACCGTTCAGTTAAAATGCCATGTGGAGGTGCACAATAGTACTGATCTATGGTTAGCTGATTTTTACATTTTAAGATGAGCGATTGGAGAAGGCAATGGCACCCCGCTCCAGTACTCTTGCCTGGAAAATCCCATGGACAGAGGAGCCTGGTGGGCTGCAGTCCATGGGGTTGCTGTGAGTTGGACACGACTCAGTGACTTCACTTTCACTTTTCACTTTCATGCTTTGGAGAAGGAAATGGCAACCCACTCCAGTGTTCTTGCCTGGAGAATCCCAGGGATGAGGGAGCCTGGTGGGCTGCCGTCTCTGGGGTCGCACAGAGTCGGACACGACTGAAGCAACTTAGCAGCAGCAGCAGCAGCAGCAGCAGCAAGATGAGCGATAAGAAAAGCAAAGTATATTATTTAAAATATGTGTAATTATTATAGACAAGGTGCTGCAGTTACATATTCACAACAGATAACGCATGATTAGAACACTACTGTGCACAGTTTCAATGCACAGTGCTTCAAACAGTGCCATCAAGAACTTTGGGCTTTTGCATTATCCAGCACGTAACCAATTCACTCTGCCTTTCTCACACTAACCCCTCTGTACCTGACTCACTCTTTGCTTTTGTTGTCATTTCCTTTTTTTTCCCCCAAGCAGCAGCAGCAGCAGCAAGATGAGCGATAAGAAAAGCAAAGTATATTATTTAAAATATGTGTAATTATTATAGACAAGGTGCTGCAGTTACATATTCACAACAGATAACGCATGATTAGAACACTACTGTGCACAGTTTCAATGCACAGTGCTTCAAACAGTGCCATCAAGAACTTTGGGCTTTTGCATTATCCAGCACGTAACCAATTCACTCTGCCTTTCTCACACTAACCCCTCTGTACCTGACTCACTCTTTGCTTTTGTTGTCATTTCCTTTTTTTTTCCCCACAATTATTCTTTCAATAACTTATCCCCAGAAATCATATGTCAAGAACTATAAACTTCTATTTTCAACTTCTGGGTTAGATAAGTATCTTGATTACATATTTGCTGTTGCTATTCATTGTAGGGGTGACGGTAAGCAAAGCACACCTGAGGGTTCAGTTCAGTTCAGTTCAGTTGCTCAGTCATGTCCGACTCTTTGCGACCCCATGAACTGCAGCACACCAGGCCTCCATGTTCATCACCATCTCCCGGAGTTCACTCAGACTCACGTCCATCGAGTCCGTGATGCCATCCAGCCATCTCATCCTCGGTCGTCCCCTTCTCCTCCTGCCCCCAATCCCTCCCAGCTTCAGAGTCTCTTCCAATGAGTCAACTCTTCTCATGAGGTGGCCAAGTACTGGAGTTCCAGCTTTAGCATCATT
>SJYX01017432.1:34481-69981 GCA_006410675.1 Oreotragus oreotragus
GTGTTGACCATCTGGTGATGTCCATGTGTAGAGTCTTCTCTTGTGTTGCTGGAAGAGGGTGTTTGCTATGACCAGTGCATTTTCTTGGCAAAACTCTATTAGTCTTTGCCCTGCTTCATTCCGCATTCCAAGGCCAAATTTGCCTGTTACTCCTGGTGTTTCTTGACTTCCTACTTTAGCATTCCAGTCCCCTATAATGAAAAGGACATCTTTTTTGGGTGTTAGTTCTACAAGGTCTTGTAGGTCTTCATAAAACCGTTCAACTTCAGCTTCTTCAGTGTTACTGGTTGGGGCATAGACTTGTATAACTGTGACATTGAATGGTTTGCCTTGGAGATGAACAGAGATCATTCTGTCATTTTTGAGAATTCATCCAAGTACTGCATTTTGGACTCTTGTTGACCATGATGGGTACTCCATTTCTTCTGAGGGATTCCTGCCTGCAGTAGTAGATATAATGGTCATCTGAGTTAAATTCACCCATTCCAGTCCATTTTAGTTCGCTGATTCCTAGAATGTCGACGTTCACCCTTGCCATCTCTTGTTTGACCACTTCCAATTTGCCTTGATTCATGGACCTGACATTCCAGGTTCCTATGCAATATTGGTCTTACAGCATCAGATCTTGCTTCTTTCTATCACCAGTCACATGCACAACTGGGTATTGTTTTTGCTTTGGCTCCATCCCTTCATTCTTTCTGGAGTTATTTCTCTACTGACCTCCAGTAGCATGTTGGGCACCTATTGTCCTGGGGAGATTCTCTTTTGGTATCCTATCATTTTGCCTTTTCATACTGTTCATGGGGTTCTCAAGGCAAGAATACTGAAGTGGTTTGCCATTCCCTTCTCCAGTGGACCACATTCTGTCAGACCTCTCCACCATGACCCGCCCGTCTTGGGTTGCCCCGCAGTCATGGCTTGGTTTCATTGATTTAGACAACGCTGTGGTGCTAGTGTGATTAGATTGACTAGTTTTCTGTGAGTATGGTTTCAGTGTGTGTGCCCTGTGATGCCCTCTTGCAACACCTACCATCTTATTTGGGTCTCTTACCTTGGGCATGGGGTGTCTCTTCACATCTGCTCCAGCAAAGCGCAGCCGCTGCTCCTTACCTTGAATGGGGGGTATCTCCTTACCTCCGCTGTTCCTGACCTTCAATGTGAGATAGCTCCTCTAGGCCCTCCTGAGGGTAATCATTGTAAAAACGGGAGAAATGCTGTTTAGGGAGAGGGGTCCTTTGTCTGCCTTGAGTTCATCCTGCGTAAATGCTTTGGGCTCTGCTTGGATTGGTACTTATGTGCTGTCTTGTTTATTAGCAGCAGTAGACTAAATATCCAACTCAGGTTATCTAAATGAAGACATACCTCTAGAGTATGTCACCATTTGTGACTGTCCTTTTGCGTGTGGGCTTCAGACTTCCATTTTTTAGCTGTGCTACTTTGGGCAAGACTAATTCCTATGAATGTTGGCATTGCTTTAATATGTTGACAACAATAACTTTTAGAATTGTAAAAAGCAAAAGCATATTACAATAGCTATTAAATCATTCCTAGGACATAATAGTTTTTTTCTGTTGGCATTCAACCATTATTTGAAAGTAAAAAGGTTTCTCTTTAAAAACTCAAGCACATTTTTTTCTGTTTATTTTATTTACATTTTAATGATCCCTTAGGAAATTCCATGTAAGCACTTTCATTACGAATCTGCTGCGTTGTTCGTGATTTTGATTATTTTCCTCTCCAATGACCAGTGTAGGTTGATAAAAGAGAACATTAAGATTTTAAGATCCTGGATAATAGAAAATTTATTTTTTTTCTATTTAATGTAATTATTTGTTATGTATAACACAGCTTAAAATTATAAAAGATAATTATTTTTTCTCACATTATTTTCCATGGATACTTTTTCAGTTTTTCTAATGTTCTTTTTTTATCCCACCACAAGATTTTTTAAGCTTATTTAAATGCAGAAGTATAATTTTGAACCAAAACCAGAATCTGTTGAATGTAAAATATATACCAGTTTTACTTATATGTAATCTTAAAGGAGTTAATATTCTTTTCCTATATAATTCAAATCTAGGATACATTTAATGGAAATTATCAGAAAATAGGAAGAAAAAAGTACACAAGAATGTTCTTCAGATAAGTTTGTATGACTATACATATTTTGAAAATATTTAAATACCCAACAAATTCAGAACAATTGTATACACTGTTATTTCCATTTAGTGTATTAGTTTATTCAAATGTTGCTTATAGGGAGATATTTGTGTTGCAATATAAAGTAAAAAACACAATTATAAGCTGCATTTTAATTTTAAAACCATACATACTAAAAACTTATAAATACACAAGTATATTAGTGGCAGTTATGAGTAAATGATACATTTTGAAATATATTTTCTTTTTCCCTGCTGTTCTGTTATCAAATGAATTTTTTTTAAGATATTGAAAACCATGTCTTATCTTTAGAAACATCTAAATTATTAAAAATATATTATCGATAATTTCTATTCATAGCATTTGACAATTTCTGTGGTGTAATACTTCTACTATAACAATTTTAAACAATTAGTGGGTAAAAATTAGACACTGTTCTGCGATCTATGTCATTCTAGCATTTCAGGAATCTTATCATCCTGAAAACTAGGTACATAAAAGGAAAGAATAAAGTATTTACAATTCTTTACAATTGAATTATATTGGTAACCACATAATATAAAGAAATGCTGCTGCTGCTGCTGCTAAGTTGCTTCAGTCGTGTCCGACTCTGTGTGACCCCATAGACGGCAGCCCACCAGGCTCCCCCATCCCTGGGATTCTTCAGGCAAGAACACTGGAGTGGGTTGCCATTTCCTTCTCCAATGCATGAAAGTGAAATGTGAAAGTGAAGTCGCTCAGTCGTGTCCACTCTTAGCGACCTCATGGACTGCAGCCACCAGGCTCCTCCGTCCATGGGATTTTCCAGGCAAGAGTACTGGAGTGGGGTGCCATTGCCTTCTCCGATATAAAGAAATATCTCCTTATAAATAATTATATCAGCTACAAATGAACACAAAATAATAAAATTAACTATAACAACTTTTCTATCTTCAGTGAACTGCAAATAGATTTTGAACATCAATAGGAGAGAGTGAGTGAGTGAGGGAGATAGTCAACTCAAAAGCAAAATAGACATGTTCTCTGCTACTGGCCGTGTAATGGAGGAGAACACAACAATTAAAAAAAAAAGTTTTTAACTACATGTTTCAACTTATTCTGCGTGTAATGACTGCTTGCTCTGTTTTTTTTTTTTTTTTCCATTCCTCTCACTTTAATTATTTTGATGCTAATACTATTTTTCTCGGTCAGGGTTTATATTATATATTCCCCTACAACCCTAGTTTTTCTAGCAGGTATGTACTAGAGCACTAAATGAATTCAACATTTGTTGTCATCCTTAAATAATCATAGCTATATCATTAAATTTTAAATCTTGACTTTTGAGTCATCTTTTGGCTGTCTGGATTTGAACACTGAATAGTTAATTTTTAAGCATCCATGAACTCATATATGTTGTCTCGTATATTACAGTGTTTGGCATTTGCATTTACACCCAAAAAGCAACTCATTGGGGAATAATAATATTCACTCATACATTTTTTTTTTCCCCATCAGAAATTTGAATTTGAAAACGCTGTTTGACCAAATTCCGGTATTGAGTGTTGTGGTGATGAAAGTTGAGACTAGCTTAAATTTATTTCTCCTTGAAGTTGACTTGTATTTCCTGCCTGTTTGCCTGAGGAACTCTATCATGGACACAGAATAAGTTTAACTGGAGTTAGTGTCATTTCTGAATGTTAAAGTCCTTTCTGGTATATAGTGTAACATCTTTAGATTTAGTTCTTCATTTATTCAGAGAAATGTTACTAAGATACATGTCTTTAGTTTTTAAAATTCAACTTACCATATTTCTATTGAGTAATCCTCCATATATTTGATCATTGTAGTGTCTGCTTATCAGCATATCTCAGTGAGAATCCTTAATACGTTTCTGTTTCTAGTGTGCCTTAATTTGCTGTAACTACCCCAAGTACTCTCTGAAGCCACTGGTGAGACGTGTTAATTCTGACTCTCGCTGCATCTAATCTGTACATGCGGTTTGAGTGTTCTGGCTCTTGATTTTGTTGTTTTCCATCGTACCTTTGTGAGTCACCTTACTGACTTCTGATTGGTTCTATTAAATATTTCTCAGATTGCTCTTGAGAATATGCTTTTAGTCCTTGTATTGTGTTTCAAATTGTGTTTTTATTTTGCACCTCTCTCACTCCTAATCCTTTTTCTTTTTTTCTTAGTATAGTATGTTTGTATAGTTTATACAGGTATTTCCTTCCATTTTTTAGAAATGTTAAAATGGGCAGCTTTGTTCAGATCTTTTATTTTCTATGACTTCATGTGATTGAATTATCCTTGACACTTTTGTACATTTTAGCGTATTTTCTCTATTTTACTATTTTCTAAAGGCTAAATATTCTTATCTATACACTTTGTGTATTTGCATATTAAGTACTGTTTATGAACTCTTCCTGCACTTACGTCCTCCTCTCTCCATCATGCACTATCAATAAATCAGGTCCTCCTTCCCTCAAAGGCATCTCTTCAGCAATTCTGCTTTCCTTCTTCTTCATCAGGTTTTCTTCTCTTTTAGACCATCTCAACATCAGATTCTGGTATACTGCATTTTTGCAGTGCTTGGTTGATCCTTCTTCCCCTCCAATCATTGCTGCATATTTCTGTTTCCATTTACTATAACTTTCCTTAAAACATTTTCTCGACTTGTTTTCCCCACCTCTTCTCCTGTTACTCTCTTTTGTACCTAGTAGGCAGAAACCTACTCTTGTCATGGCCAGTAAGAATGGCCATGTGGTTAAATCTGGTGTGGATTATCAGTCTGCATCTTACCTATTCGCAGTGTTTGACATGACACTTGGCACTCATTCCTCCTGGAAGGGCTTCCCTGGTGGCTCAGCTGGTAAAAAAATCCCACCTGCAATGTAGGAGACCAGGGTTTGGTCCCTGGATTGGGAAGATCCTCTGGAGAAGGAAATGGCTATCCACTCCAGTATTCTGGCCTGGAGAATTCCATGGACTGTATAGTCTGACTTGCAAAGAGTCGGACATGACTGAGTGACTTTCACTTTCACCTTCTTGAAACTTCTATGTTTAACATACAGGACAGCATCCCCTCTCCCTAACCACCCATTTTCAATTTCCTTTTCCGGTTCCTTCTGATCTCCCTAATTTTATTAAAGTTGGAGTGCTCTTAGGCTCTCCTTTTCAACTTCTTTTTTTTTTTTTATCTCAGAGCCTTGATGACAGCTTTAAATGCTATCTTTATGTTGATGAAGTCTCAAGTTTTACCTCCATCCAGTCAGGCTCTTTCACTAAGCTTCAATCATCAAACACCCACTTGGAAGTCTAGTGGGCATTTCAAAATTTACATATCCAAAGCCAAACTTCTGGCTTGACTCATCTCTTCCTCACCTTCATGTAATCGGTCAGAAATTCCTATTGACCCTCCTTTCAGAATATATATGAATTTCAACCACTCTAAAACTTCTGGCACTACCACTGTCATCAGCTTTTCTCTGAATGATGAGTGTAACTTCCTAATGGGTCTCCTTGCGTGTCTGCTTGCTCCTTCTAGCATTTATTCTCAAGACTGTAGTCAGAATGTGCTAATTAAAATATAAATTAGATTAAATCTCCCATCTGTTCAAAACACTCCATGCTTTACTTTTCATTCTATGTAAAAGCCAAAATACTTACTTACAATGATATAAGGTCCTATGCAATATACCTGCCTCTAGCTCCAACCCAACTACTCTCTTCTCTCATCCCCTACTAACCTCCACCCGGTTCACCCCATGTAAGTGGCACTGTCTACCTGGCTGTTCCTCAGGCCTGCCTTTGTACCTGCTGTCTCTGATGCCTAGAATCTCAGTATCACCTGTCCAGTGCTTCCCTCTCAATTCCTTCCAGTCTTTTCTCATTTACCACCTTCTCACAGAGGACTTCCCTGACTATTAATTGGAAGCCTTCTCCCCCAAGGACTTCTCCATGTCTCTTCTTTAATGTTTAATCACATTGTAATATACTATAGACATTTGAGTTTTGATTTTAATAATTTTCTAAATAATGTAAACTTCATAAAACTAAATATTTTTACCTGATTTGTTTACTGCCATTTTTTTAGTACCGGAAGCAGTTCAATTAAGAGTGGTTAAATGAACAAATAAAAGAATGAACAAATGAGCTGTGCAAGGGCTAGGTCTCAGCTATAGCTTACTATAATTCGTGCTGTGTAACCTGGGTTCTTTCTCTTATTGTTTATTGATTGCCATGTTAGGGCCCACTCATCCCAACTAAAGAGATGTGGAACTCCCATAGTTTTTAGATCTGTTACTTTACTCAATATGATATCCTGGAATATAGAAATTCCTGGTGATAGTTTCTCACTCTGCTGATTTTGTCCTGCATCACAGAAGTTGTTAATATTTGTACTTTCTTGGGTTTATCCTGATTTTCCCAGGGCTAATGAATCACTTGAGTCAGCTTTGCTCAAAATTAGAAAGTATAATGAGAATTACCAGGATTTTCTTGACTCCTCATTTCCTAAGTATATATTTATTTCTTTGAGGGAGATGGGGCAAGGAGTGATACTTTTTTTAGTTTGTGCATCTCATTCTATCCCATTCATAGTTTAGGTCTTGCTGGTGAATTTTGTTTTAATTTTTTACTGTTTTCCTTCATTTTGTTAAATATGGCAGGAGTGAGGTTTTTTTTTTTTTTCAGTACTGTTTCAATACTCTATCTTTACAGGAAGTCTGTATACTTTATTTTTAAAAATGAAGCAATATTAAAAATAAACCAGCAATCTGCACTATTGGCATGTTTTTGTTTCTCTGCTTCTTATTTTAGTTAAAATGTGCAGTTATTTGCTGCAGGTTTCAAGACCATTATATTTTTGTTCAGTCTTCCTTTTTATTTTTGCAGCTGTAGATTTTACTGAGAATCTGAGTGAAGTTTTCCTAAACCATATGATTATGCATTTTTCTTTTGTTTCATCCATGAAAGCATTTGGTTTGTGATTTATAAAAGCTCTTTATAATTAAATAACAACAACATTCAGCAGTATCGCTTCTCAGTGACGAAAGCGTCTTCTCAAACACTAAATAAGATCTTTATGAGATTTCTCTTAACTAAACTGCATAATAGGCATAAAAACAGAAATATAGACCAATGGAACAAGATGGAAAGTCCAGAAATAAATCCACATACCCATGGGTACCTTGTCTTTGACAAAGGAGGGAAGAATATATAATGGAGAAAACATAGCCTCTTCAATAAGTGGTGCTGGGAAAACTGGACAGCTACATGTAAAAGAATGAAACTAGAGCAANGGTTTTTTTTTTTTTTCAGTACTGTTTCAATACTCTATCTTTACAGGAAGTCTGTATACTTTATTTTTAAAAATGAAGCAATATTAAAAATAAACCAGCAATCTGCACTATTGGCATGTTTTTGTTTCTCTGCTTCTTATTTTAGTTAAAATGTGCAGTTATTTGCTGCAGGTTTCAAGACCATTATATTTTTGTTCAGTCTTCCTTTTTATTTTTGCAGCTGTAGATTTTACTGAGAATCTGAGTGAAGTTTTCCTAAACCATATGATTATGCATTTTTCTTTTGTTTCATCCATGAAAGCATTTGGTTTGTGATTTATAAAAGCTCTTTATAATTAAATAACAACAACATTCAGCAGTATCGCTTCTCAGTGACGAAAGCGTCTTCTCAAACACTAAATAAGATCTTTATGAGATTTCTCTTAACTAAACTGCATAATAGGCATAAAAACAGAAATATAGACCAATGGAACAAGATGGAAAGTCCAGAAATAAATCCACATACCCATGGGTACCTTGTCTTTGACAAAGGAGGGAAGAATATATAATGGAGAAAACATAGCCTCTTCAATAAGTGGTGCTGGGAAAACTGGACAGCTACATGTAAAAGAATGAAACTAGAGCAGGTCCAAACACCATACACAAGAATAAACTCAAAATGGATTAAAGACTTAAAATGTAAGGCCAGAAACTATAAAGCTCCTAGAAGAAATCATAGACAGTACACCCTTTGACATATATCACAGCAAGATCCTCTTTGACCCACTTCCTTGAGTAATGGAAAATAAAACCAAAAACAAATGGGACCTAATTAAACTTAAAAGCTTTTGTATAGCAAAGGAAACAATAAATAANTTTTTTTTTTTTTTTTTTCCATTCCTCTCACTTTAATTATTTTGATGCTAATACTATTTTTCTCGGTCAGGGTTTATATTATATATTCCCCTACAACCCTAATTTTTCTAGCAGGTATGTACTAGAGCACTAAATGAATTCAACATTTGTTGTCATCCTTAAATAATCATAGCTATATCATTAAATTTTAATTCTTGACTTTTGAGTCATCTTTTGGCTGTCTGGATTTGAACACTGAATAGTTAATTTTTAAGCATCCATGAACTCATATATGTTGTCTCGTATATTACAGTGTTTGGCATTTGCATTTACACCCAAAAAGCAACTCATTGGGGAATAATAATATTCACTCATACATTTTTTTTTTCCCATCAGAAATTTGAATTTGAAAACACTGTTTGACCAAATTCCGGTATTGAGTGTTGTGGTGATGAAAGTTGAGACTAGCTTAAATTTATTTCTCCTTGAAGTTGACTTGTATTTCCTGCCTGTTTGCCTGAGGAACTCTATCATGGACACAGAATAAGTTTAACTGGAGTTAGTGTCATTTCTGAATGTTAAAGTCCTTTCTGGTATATAGTGTAACATCTTTAGATTTAGTTCTTCATTTATTCAGAGAAATGTTACTAAGATACATGTCTTTAGTTTTTAAAATTCAACTTACCATATTTCTATTGAGTAATCCTCCATATATTTGATCATTGTAGTGTCTGCTTATCAGCATATCTCAGTGAGAATCTTTAATACGTTTCTGTTTCTAGTGTGCCTTAATTTGCTGTAACTACCCCAAGTACTCTCTGAAGCCACTGGTGAGACGTGTTAATTCTGACTCTCGCTGCATCTAATCTGTACATGCGGTTTGAGTGTTCTGGCTCTTGATTTTGTTGTTTTCCATCGTACCTTTGTGAGTCACCTTACTGACTTCTGATTGGTTCTATTAAATATTTCTCAGATTGCTCTTGAGAATATGCTTTTAGTCCTTGTATTGTGTTTCAAATTGTGTTTTTATTTTGCACCTCTCTCACTCCTAATCCTTTTTCTTTTTTTCTTAGTATAGTATGTTTGTATAGTTTATACAGGTATTTCCTTCCATTTTTTAGAAATGTTAAAATGGGCAGCTTTGTTCAGATCTTTTATTTTCTCTGACTTCATGTGATTGAATTATCCTTGACACTTTTGTACATTTTAGCGTATTTTCTCTATTTTACTATTTTCTAAAGGCTAAATATTCTTATCTATACACTTTGTGTATTTGCATATTAAGTACTGTTTATGAACTCTTCCTGCACTTACGTCCTCCTCTCTCCATCATGCACTATCAATAAATCAGGTCCTCCTTCCCTCAAAGGCATCTCTTCAGCAATTCTGCTTTCCTTCTTCTTCATCAGGTTTTCTTCTCTTTTAGACCATCTCAACATCAGATTCTGGTATACTGCATTTTTGCAGTGCTTGGTTGATCCTTCTTCCCCTCCAATCATTGCTGCATATTTCTGTTTCCATTTACTATAACTTTCCTTAAAACATTTTCTCGACTTGTTTTCCCCACCTCTTCTCCTGTTACTCTCTTTTGTACCTAGTAGGCAGAAACCTACTCTTGTCATGGCCAGTAAGAATGGCCATGTGGTTAAATCTGGTGTGGATTATCAGTCTGCATCTTACCTATTCGCAGTGTTTGACATGACACTTGGCACTCATTCCTCCTGGAAGGGCTTCCCTGGTGGCTCAGCTGGTAAAAAAATCCCACCTGCAATGTAGGAGACCAGGGTTTGGTCCCTGGATTGGGAAGATCCTCTGGAGAAGGAAATGGCTATCCACTCCAGTATTCTGGCCTGGAGAATTCCATGGACTGTATAGTCTGACTTGCAAAGAGTCGGACATGACTGAGTGACTTTCACTTTCACCNAATCTGGTGTGGATTATCAGTCTGCATCTTACCTGTTCACAGTGTTTGACATGACACTTGGCACTCATTCCTCCTGGAAGGGCTTCCCTGGTGGCTCAGCTGGTAAAAAAATCCACCTGCAATGTAGGAGACCAGGGTTTGGTCCCTGGATTGGGAAGATCCTCT
This sequence comes from Oreotragus oreotragus, assembly GCA_006410675.1. Taxonomy (NCBI): domain Eukaryota; kingdom Metazoa; phylum Chordata; class Mammalia; order Artiodactyla; family Bovidae; genus Oreotragus; species Oreotragus oreotragus. Next base: position 44,847 of record SJYX01017432.1, read on the forward strand.
GGAGAAGGAAATGGCTATCCACTCCAGTATTCTGGCCTGGAGAATTCCATGGACTGTATAGTCTGACTTGCAAAGAGTCGGACATGACTGAGTGACTTTCACTTTCACCTTCTTGAAACTTCTATGTTTAACATACAGGACAGCATCCCTTCTCCCTAACCACCCATTTTCAATTTCCTTTTCCGGTTCCTTCTGATCTCCCTAATTTTATTAAAGTTGGAGTGCTCTTAGGCTCTCCTTTTCAACTTCTTTTTTTTTTTATCTCAGAGCCTTGATGACAGCTTTAAATGCTATCTTTATGTTGATGAAGTCTCAAGTTTTACCTCCATCCAGTCAGGCTCTTTCACTAAGCTTCAATCATCAAACACCCACTTGGAAGTCTAGTGGGCATTTCAAAATTTACATATCCAAAGCCAAACTTCTGGCTTGACTCATCTCTTCCTCACCTTCATGTAATCGGTCAGAAATTCCTATTGACCCTCCTTTCAGAATATATATGAATTTCAACCACTCTAAAACTTCTGGCACTACCACTGTCATCAGCTTTTCTCTGAATGATGAGTGTAACTTCCTAATGGGTCTCCTTGCGTGTCTGCTTGCTCCTTCTAGCATTTATTCTCAAGACTGTAGTCAGAATGTGCTAATTAAAATATAAATTAGATTAAATCTCCCATCTGTTCAAAACACTCCATGCTTTACTTTTCATTCTATGTAAAAGCCAAAATACTTACTTACAATGATATAAGGTCCTATGCAATATACCTGCCTCTAGCTCCAACCCAACTACTCTCTTCTCTCATCCCCTACTAACCTCCACCCGGTTCACCCCATGTAAGTGGCACTGTCTACCTGGCTGTTCCTCAGGCCTGCCTTTGTACCTGCTGTCTCTGATGCCTAGAATCTCAGTATCACCTGTCCAGTGCTTCCCTCTCAATTCCTTCCAGTCTTTTCTCATTTACCACCTTCTCACAGAGGACTTCCCTGACTATTAATTGGAAGCCTTCTCCCCCAAGGACTTCTCCATGTCTCTTCTTTAATGTTTAATCACATTGTAATATACTATAGACATTTGAGTTTTGATTTTAATAATTTTCTAAATAATGTAAACTTCATAAAACTAAATATTTTTACCTGATTTGTTTACTGCCATTTTTTTAGTACCGGAAGCAGTTCAATTAAGAGTGGTTAAATGAACAAATAAAAGAATGAACAAATGAGCTGTGCAAGGGCTAGGTCTCAGCTATAGCTTACTATAATTCGTGCTGTGTAACCTGGGTTCTTTCTCTTATTGTTTATTGATTGCCATGTTAGGGCCCACTCATCCCAACTAAAGAGATGTGGAACTCCCATAGTTTTTAGATCTGTTACTTTACTCAATATGATATCCTGGAATATAGAAATTCCTGGTGATAGTTTCTCACTCTGCTGATTTTGTCCTGCATCACAGAAGTTGTTAATATTTGTACTTTCTTGGGTTTATCCTGATTTTCCCAGGGCTAATGAATCACTTGAGTCAGCTTTGCTCAAAATTAGAAAGTATAATGAGAATTACCAGGATTTTCTTGACTCCTCATTTCCTAAGTATATATTTATTTCTTTGAGGGAGATGGGGCAAGGAGTGATACTTTTTTTAGTTTGTGCATCTCATTCTATCCCATTCATAGTTTAGGTCTTGCTGGTGAATTTTGTTTTCATTTTTTACTGTTTTCCTTCATTTTGTTAAATATGGCAGGAGTGAGGTTTTTTTTTTTTTTCAGTACTGTTTCAATACTCTATCTTTACAGGAAGTCTGTATACTTTATTTTTAAAAATGAAGCAATATTAAAAATAAACCAGCAATCTGCACTATTGGCATGTTTTTGTTTCTCTGCTTCTTATTTTAGTTAAAATGTGCAGTTATTTGCTGCAGGTTTCAAGACCATTATATTTTTGTTCAGTCTTCCTTTTTATTTTTGCAGCTGTAGATTTTACTGAGAATCTGAGTGAAGTTTTCCTAAACCATATGATTATGCATTTTTCTTTTGTTTCATCCATGAAAGCATTTGGTTTGTGATTTATAAAAGCTCTTTATAATTAAATAACAACAACATTCAGCAGTATCGCTTCTCAGTGACGAAAGCGTCTTCTCAAACACTAAATAAGATCTTTATGAGATTTCTCTTAACTAAACTGCATAATAGGCATAAAAACAGAAATATAGACCAATGGAACAAGATGGAAAGTCCAGAAATAAATCCACATACCCATGGGTACCTTGTCTTTGACAAAGGAGGGAAGAATATATAATGGAGAAAACATAGCCTCTTCAATAAGTGGTGCTGGGAAAACTGGACAGCTACATGTAAAAGAATGAAACTAGAGCAGGTCCAAACACCATACACAAGAATAAACTCAAAATGGATTAAAGACTTAAAATGTAAGGCCAGAAACTATAAAGCTCCTAGAAGAAATCATAGACAGTACACCCTTTGACATATATCACAGCAAGATCCTCTTTGACCCACTTCCTTGAGTAATGGAAAATAAAACCAAAAACAAATGGGACCTAATTAAACTTAAAAGCTTTTGTATAGCAAAGGAAACAATAAATAAAATTAAAAGAAAACCCTCAGAATGGGAGAAAATAATTGCAAGTGAAACAACTGACAAAGAATTAATCTCCAAATGATATAAGCAGCTCAATATCAGAAAAATAACTCAATCAAAAAATGGGCAAAAGTCATAAATATACATTTCTCCAAAGACATACAGATGGCCAATAAACACAAGAAAAGATGCTCAACATCATTAATTATTGGAAAAATGCAAATCAAAACTACAATGAGGTATCACTTCATACTAGTCAGAATGGTCATCATCAAAGTCTACAAACAATAAATGCTCTAGAGAAGGGGAGAAAAGAGAACCCTCTGGCACTGTTGGGAGTTTAAATTGATACAGCCACTATGAAGAACAGTAAGGAGATCCCCTTAAAAACTAGGAATAAAACTACTACATGACCCAGTGATTCCACTACTGGGCATACACCCTGAGAAAACCATAATAGAAAACAACACATGTAACCCGCTGTCCATTGCAACACTATTTACAAAAGCTAGGACATGGAAACAGTTGATGTCCATTGACAGATGAATGGATACAGAAATTGTGATACACGTATACAGTGGAATATCAGCCATTTTTTTTTTTTTTTCAGTACTGTTTCAATACTCTATCTTTACAGGAAGTCTGTATACTTTATTTTTAAAAATGAAGCAGTATTAAAAATAAACCAGCAATCTGCACTATTGGCATGTTTTTGTTTCTCTGCTTCTTATTTTAGTTAAAATGTGCAGTTATTTGCTGCAGGTTTCAAGACCATTATATTTTTGTTCAGTCTTCCTTTTTATTTTTGCAGCTGTAGATTTTACTGAGAATCTGAGTGAAGTTTTCCTAAACCATATGATTATGCATTTTTCTTTTGTTTCATCCATGAAAGCATTTGGTTTGTGATTTATAAAAGCTCTTTATAATTAAATAACAACAACATTCAGCAGTATTGCTTCTCAGTGACGAAAGCGTCTTCTCAAACACTAAATAAGATCTTTATGAGATTTCTCTTAACTAAACTGCATAATAGGCATAAAAACAGAAATATAGACCAATGGAACAAGATGGAAAGTCCAGAAATAAATCCACATACCCATGGATACCTTGTCTTTGACAAAGGAGGGAAGAATATATAATGGAGAAAACATAGCCTCTTCAATAAGTGGTGCTGGGAAAACTGGACAGCTACATGTAAAAGAATGAAACTAGAGCAAGTCCAAACACCATACACAAAAATAAACTCAAAATGGATTAAAGACTTAAAATGTAAGGCCAGAAACTATAAAGCTCCTAGAAGAAATCATAGACAGTACACCCTTTGACATATATCACAGCAAGATCCTCTTTGACCCACTTCCTTGAGTAATGGAAAATAAAACCAAAAACAAATGGGACCTAATTAAACTTAAAAGCTTTTGTATAGCAAAGGAAACAATAAATACAATTAAAAGAAAACCCTCAGAATGGGAGAAAATAATTGCAAGTGAAACAACTGACAAAGGATTAATCTCCAAATGATATAAGCAGCTCAATATCAGAAAAATAACTCAATCAAAAAATGGGCAAAAGTCATAAATATACATTTCTCCAAAGACATACAGATGGCCAATAAACACAAGAAAAGATGCTCAACATCATTAATTATTGGAAAAATGCAAATCAAAACTACAATGAGGTATCACTTCATACTAGTCAGAATGGTCATCATCAAAGTCTACAAACAATAAATGCTCTAGAGAAGGGGAGAAAAGAGAACCCTCTGGCACTGTTGGGAGTTTAAATTGATACAGCCACTATGAAGAACAGTAAGGAGATCCCCTTAAAAACTAGGAATAAAACTACTACATGACCCAGTGATTCCACTACTGGGCATACACCCTGAGAAAACCATAATAGAAAACAACACATGTAACCCGCTGTCCATTGCAACACTATTTACAAAAGCTAGGACATGGAAACAGTTGATGTCCATTGACAGATGAATGGATACAGAAATTGTGATACACGTATACAGTGGAATATCAGCCATAAAAAAGAATGAATTTGAGTCAATTCTAGTGAGGTGAATCAAACTAGAGCCTGTTAGGCAGAGTGTAGTAAGTCAGAAAGAAAAAGAGAAATATCATGCATTAACACATGAATATGGAATTTACAAAATGGTATTGATGAACCTATTTGCAGGGAAGGAATGGCAACACAGATGTAGAAAACAGACTTTTGGACACAGGGAAGGAGAGAGTGGGATGAATGGAGAAAGTAGTATCAACACACATACACTACCATGTGTTAGATAGCCTGGCACTGTGTGATGATCTATGGAGGTGGGATGTGGGGAGGGGAGGAAGACTCACACAGAAGGGACTTATGTATGATTATGACTGATTTTGTGATGCTGTAAAGCAGAAACCAACACAACATTGCAAAACAATTTTCCTCCAATTAAACATACATTTAAAAATGTAAAACATATGAACCGAATAATATAAAAATTGAAGCAAATTGAAAATTTCATGGCTGCATCCTGCAGCATATGGGATTTTAGATCCCCAGTAAGGATCAAACCTGTGCCCGTTGCACTGAAAGCTCAGTCATCATCACTGGACTACCAGGGAATCACCACAAATGGACTGTTAATTAAAGCCCTTAGAATTAGTGGTGTTGAACATCTTTTCATGTCCCTCTTGGCCATCTGTGTGTCTTTGTATACATGTCTGTTTAGGTCTTCTGCCCATTTTTGGGTTGGGTTGTTTTGTACTGTTAAGTGTCATGAGCTAATTGTAAATTTTGGAGACTTATCCGTCATTGGTCACATCATTCGAAAATATTTTCTACCAATCTGTGGGTTGTCTTTTTATTTTGTTTATTGTTTCCTTTGCTGTGCAAAAGCTTTTGAAATTAGTTCAGTTCAGTAGCTCAGTCATATCCGACTCTTTGTGACCCCATGGACTGCAGCACACCCAGACCTCCCTGTCCATCACCAACTCCTGGAGCTTACTCACACTCATGTCCATAAGTTGGTGATACCATACAACCATCTCATCCTCTGTCATCCCCTTCTCCTCCCACCTTGAATCTTTCCCAACATCAGGGTCTTTTCCAATGATTNGTTTCCGCTCAGTGTTTCCCAGAGTTCCCAGGAAACGGCAGAAATACCCTCAGCTTCAATCCAGAACAACTTCAAAATGAACTGGAAGTGGTGTTTACTTTGTTTTTAACCTTAAAAAGAGAGGCACCCCAGGGATGTATTTACCAGGGCCTCCATTTTGTAGTTAATTAGAGTAAATGTGGGTTTTTGTATCATATACAAAAGAGGCCACTGCCTGCTTCTCTTTTTCTCAGCACCTTACTAAATGCTCCACTAATGCTCTGTCAGTACAAATAGCCACATAACAAAATGCATATGAGCTCCAGCCAGCAGGGCCTACCTGCTCCAATTGCTGCTGCTCTAGCTGCCTCTTTGTTTATATCAGAGGATGCTATTTGGTGTGCAAAGCTTAACATCGATATGAATGATTCTGGCCACCGAATAATGAGAATAATTGAACACAGAGTTTATTTAAGCATAAAACATATTAAAAATTATTCGGTTGATTTGTAAAAGAGAAGAGTTTGGGTCTGAAGGGAAGGATGGGGGGGTGGGGTTCCCCAGGTCAGCAAACTATACGAGGTGGACACTTGGCCCTGGCAGGACTGGTGGACATGAGGGCAGGGGGAGGAAAACACAAGTGAATTGGAGGTCAGACACTTCCAAACACCGGAGAGACCCCTCGGAGTCAAGCCTTCCAATCACTGCTTCTCAGTATTCACTATCACTCCACCAGGCCCTCCTTCTGTAAAGACTATGATCCAGACACAGCACTGGATCTACTGGTGGGGTAGATTTCTCTGGTTAGATTTCCAGGTAGACTCGTCTCACCATAATTTTTCCCTTTACTGGTTTTTCCTGTGAGCCCAACATTCCTAGTGACAATTGTTTGGAAATGTTAGGCAAGATACATGTTTTCCACAAGCGACTTTTAGAAGCCGGTTTGCATACTCTGAAAGGGGTGGTGGTGGCATGGCTTTTCCCTCTTTGGAACTCTGACCATACGGGGGGAGATGGCATCACTTTGAGACTGTGGACAATTTCAAATAGGTTCTGACTTAAGGGCACACAGCTTATCGCCTACAGGGGGTCAAAGTAAGTAAATTACAGTACTTTATATATAACCTTGAGTGAATTATGAGGTCATGCCTGACTTATAGACAAAATGCCATAATGAAATCTGGGTCATGACGAGAAGCAGCATCCATACTTGAAGTTCGATGGAAGAATTAGAGGCTGTGAACAGAAAGAGTGACATGGTAAGTCCTGTGAAAAAATGTACCTGCTTGACGTGGATCAGCCATCCTGGTGTATTCAAATAAAGGCACCTGCTTTCTTCAACGCCAAGAACCCACTTTCTCCAAATGGACTTGACTGTGGCAGCGAGGAAGAGAAATTAACTCAACCTCTAGATGAATCCTGCTAACTTAAAGGGTGCCAGGGAAACCTGGTAGCTAAGGCTACTGCAGGAAAGTGTGTTTGATGGATCACACACCCCAGTCCTAGACTTGGGGGCCAGATTAAAGGTCACTGCTGCTGCTGCTGCTAAGTCACTTCAGTCGTGTCTGACTCTGTGTGACCCCATAGACGGCAGCCCACCAGGCTCCCCCATCCCTGGGATTCTCCAGGCAAGAATACTGGAGTGGGTTGCCATTTCCTTCTCCAATGTGTGAAAGAGAAAAGTGAAAGTGAAGTCGCTCAGTCTGTCCGACTGTTAGCGACCCCATGGACTGCAGCCCACCAGGCTACTCCGTCCATTGGATTTTCCAGGCAAGAGTACTGGGGTGGGGTCACTACTTGGTTCTTAAATGCCTGGATGTGTGTGTGTGTGTGTGCTCAGTTGCTCAGTTGTGGTCTGACTCCTTGTGACCCCATGGACTATAGCCCTCCAGGCTCCTCTGTTCATAGAATTTTCCAGGAAAGAATACTGAAGTGGGTTGCCATTTCCTTCTCCAGGGGATCTTCTTGACCCAGGGATCGAACTCTCGATTCCTGTGTCTCCTGCATTGGCAGGCGGATTTTTTTTTTTTACCATTAGCACCACCTGGGAAGCTCTGTTAAATGGCTGGATAACTTTCTTTAAAAAAAAAAAAAAAAAATTCCATCTTTTAGATAAAAGATCAGGGACTCAAGGTTTTTTTTTTTGTTTGTTTTTTTAAAGATGCTAGTATTCTTTGAGTGGGCTTCCCTAGTGGCTCAGTGGTAAAGAATTCACCTGCCAAAGCAGGAGACATGGGTTCAATCCCTGGGTCAAAAAAATTCCCTGGAGAAGGAAAAGGAGGCAACCATTCAGTATTCTTACCTGGGAAATCCCACGGACAGAGGCCCCTGGAAGGCTACGGTCCACGGCGGTGCAAAAGAGTCAGACATGACTTAGTGATGCACAACAACAGTAAGTTCTTTGGGCGTTTGCTTCGTCTTTCCTTCTCACTTTCTGGAGGTCTTATAGGTCAGCTGCTGACCCATTGGGCCTTGCATTGGAATGTCTCCTTCTGGGAGTCAAGAACTTCCTGCGCCCCTGGCTGCTCGCCCGGAGGCTGTGTGCTCACCTCGGCAGCTCTTGCCATCCTCCTGCAGGGTGCCCGTCACGCAGCTGCACAGAGGCCCGTCCACCCGGCTCGTGCAGATCTGCTCACATCCTCCATTGTCCTCACACCAGTCCAGCCCTGAAAGACAGCCCTGGACAAGTTACCTGCAGACAGTCTAGCTCTTCGTCTCATATCTACGGGCAAGGCTTTAAAGAGAGGAGTGGCAAGGGAAAAGGCCTAGTACTCTTATGAGTCTTTAGGAGTCCATGAAAGGATGTCATTATGGACACCTGTGATTATGGCAGGCTTTGCAAACTGGGGTCCCCAAACATGTGTCCTCAAGCTCCTGGTTCACAAGGTTCACGTCGTAGGCACAATATGCCCCAGAGTTAGCCTGAATCTTAAAATCCCATTGTTTTAATCATGTAGAGTATTTTAGGGAACATACATACTTTTCCTCCTAATAGGTCCCACTGAAATGATCTGTTCTTTGGGTTCCTTGGTATAATCTGTGGCCGTCCTGGAATTTTGAGGGCAAGTCTGAAAGACAGAACACCAAAGGGAACATTTCACACAATTAAGCTGATAATTTATTCTTCACCACATCCTCACCTCCAAAAGAGGCAGGGGCTCAGCCCGGAGCACTACTGCAGCTCAGATTAATTAGAAGCAATGTATTCTTGATCATTGAGCCCCCTGGGACTTGGGGCTTTATGTTGAACAGAATTTAATATATTCTCTACACTAGAATTAGATTCAAAGAGGCTCCCTTCCTAGGAAGGAGGATCCGGTATCAGATCAGACAGTAATGCATGGACTAGCATCGGAAAGCAGCTTGGGCCATCGCCCCATCTCAATTCTGTCGACATGCTGTTGTTCAGGTGCTCAGTCACATCTGACTCTTTTTTGCAACCCTGTAGACTTTCAGGCTCCTCTGTCCATGGGATTTTTCAAGCAAGAACACTGGAGTGAATATCTCGCCATTTCCTCCTCCAGGGGATCTTCCCAACCCACAGATCAAACCCTTGTCTCCTGCATCGGCAGGCAGGTTTTTTTTTTTACCACTGAGCCACCTGGGAGGCTGTCTGTCAACATGAGGTGAAGGTAAAGCTGCAGTGTTAGGGATTAGGGGCCAGGGACCAGCGCAGTAAAACCTTAGGGACATAGCTGTACATGGTGGAGATGTAAGCCTGGCGTCTGTCACCTCATCTGCCAGCTCCTCAGAGCCCCAGGCCCAGACCAGGGATCTGGACAATCTGTGGGATAGTCCCTGTCTAAAGGAGACCTGGATAAAGTACATACTGAGCCTGGGAGTTTGCTTCTAAGTGGAGGAGAGCTTGGTCCCAGCCTTCACTTCAGAGGCAGGTGACCTGGCTTCTTGAGGCTCTGGCATAGTAGTTCTCAAACAGGGCCGATTTTCCCCCCAGGGGACACTGGGCAATTCCAGGAGGCATTTCAGGTGTTCTAAGAGGGGAGGAGGTGCTGGCATCTAGTGGGTGGAGGTCAGAGATGTGCTGCACAGTCAACAGAGCACAGGGCAGCCCCACAGCAAAGAATCATTTGGTCCAAAATGTCAGCAGCGCTGAGGTTTAAGAACCCTGGTCTAGTGTTACACCAACAACAGACTGGCATTTCAGAGACAGAGAAGAGGAAACGGCCATCATTCTACCCGCCTCTCTTATTGTTCTGGCACAGATGACTGTCACTCCTGGGCATCTGAAGATGGTTGTTATTCAGCCACCGCCGGGTGCCTTGAGCCCTGAAAAAACAGCCTCTAAAGAGCCACCGAACTTGGCATTCACCATCTCCACGTGGGGAAACCTGAGGCCGTGAGAAATAAAGACGCGCGTTGAATTTCCACACTCTCACTTACTATTTTACAGGAGTACTTTTCTGAATCGCAGAGGGACACTGCGCAGTGTAGGTGGACTTCATCGTAATCCCCGATGAATTTAAAGACCGTGACGTGGAAGCGACAGGTGAGGGAGACGCCATTCTCCTCAATGCCAATGGTGTTGTCTTTAATGTTCTGACACCTGTTCAGAAAGAAAGGGACGCTCTGCTTCACACTTTCATGTCCCACACAAAACCATCACGAACGGTAAAAATGCCTTTGCGTTTGAAAGTGACCTCTGGAGTGTGTGGGCTTGTCATTGGTTAGGACTCCCTTACAGTTTCATAGTTGGAAAAGCGTCAAATAGCTCCTCAAATTAGCATCTTAACTGCAACTGAAGACAAAACAGCCAGAGGGCCTGTACTCAATTTCCCTACACGTCAGTTTCCCACCCCTCTCCTTGAGAATGCTGTGTTTTACAGATATCAGTTAAACAAACACAAGATGAGTCCCTACGTCTTCTGTACTTTCTTCAGTTAATTAGCAATTTGGGGAGGGGCCCCTTTTTCAAGCTCTGTGGGGAAGTCTCCCTACAAGTGAAAACACGTGGGAGCTGAAGGGACCACCCTCCTCCCCTCTTTGCAGTACTGAGCCAATAGGCAAGGGACGACAGTATCTGCCTCCACTCCTTGGCGTTCCCCAAATGGCCCACAGTCTCTTATGCCCCAGGGTCTTTTCACACACTGTTTCCCCACCTGGAAGCCTCTCTGCACATCTAACTAACCCTGCTCTTTCTCCAACGCCCGTCTGTGGTTCCCCCTCCAGTATAAACATGCCCTGATCAGGCAGGAACAAGTGGCCTTGCCTGAAATTTGCCGACCACACTCTGCAGAGCCCCTGGGGAACATGAACTAAGGTGTAATCGTCACTGTGTCTCCAACACACTGATGGGCATGCGGTAAGTATTTCAAAAGAAGATGTGGTACATATATACAATGGAATACTACTCAGACACTAAAAAGAAAGAAATAATGCTATTTGCAGCAAATGGATGGACCTGGAGATTATCATACTAAATCAGTCAAAGAAAGACAAATATCATATGATATCGCTTATATGAGGAATTTTTGTGTGCTCAGACCATTGCATCGCTGGTAGATGGTGGTGGCATCTCTGCCCGCCCCGTGTAGCTGGAGAGAAGCAGCTGACCCACCCCACCCCCAAATTCCAATGCAGAACCATTCTGCTGCTCAGTCATTCTGTACTGAGCGTCAGTTTTCCCATAAGCTCACTGGAAAACAAAACAAAACAATAACCACATTCCTCCAAGAAAGGTCAAAAGGACTCATGAATTAAAATTCTCTCACATGATGAAATTACTTCTCACCCAATAACAATTTAATTTGAAGACCTGCATCCAGACCCTGAGGGAAGCTGAGATTTATGAACGTGCTCACTTACTCTCCCTCTCTGGGTCAACTCTATTAAATACTATTTAAAAAATGCTAAATGCTAGTGTCCAAAGGCAGCCTGAGCCCACCCACCAGGGTTTGCACAGTGGCTCAAATCGTAGCCCTTTTATTTTGGGAGAAAAGACCATGATGGGGACACCTGAGCATCTGGATCTGCAAGATACCATGTAATCCTCAAGCCCTTCCCCCTGCCTCCAGGGAGGCTAAAAATCAACCCAGAAAGATAGTGCCTTCATGAGGCCCTTGCTGAAAATCCCATTCGATGCCTCAGCAACCCAGGCCATAAGCCACACCTGGCCAGGTAGGGAGCTGATGCACCTTGGTACCTGAAAGATTTCTTCCTCTGCCCCTTGCTGCTTAGGTAGCCTTGGGTGAGCTGTATTCAGGCTCTGAGCCTGTTCATCTGCAAAATGGTGGATGTTTATTGTTTGTCTGGCTAGAAGCATAGTCTTCTTTGGGGGAACTACTCCTTCCCTCCCCAACTTGAAGGCTAATTATACCCTATCCATAGCACCCCTAGGGAAGGATGCTGACTCAGGCCTGAGATAGGGTTCAAGAAACACTATTCCCAAATCCGGCACCTTGAATGTTTTCAACTGAAAGAGTTTGAGAAAAATGACAGAATCAGGAAGATCACTCTTCTCCCCTGAAAGAGGCCATAAAACTCTCCTGTGAGAGGTACACCAGAGGAAAGGAGCATTCTTGTCTCCAAAGTCAAGGGGGCGCTGAGAAGAGTCTGGAGTCTGGCTACGATTTCCCTCCGTTCACTACAGTGGCCACACACGATGGACCTATCATACCCACAAGTGTCCACTCTTTGTCAAATGGGGCAAAATAATACTCAGTTTGAACGATTTCTTAGAGTCTCCATTTCCTTATGAAGACTCCCGCGTCATGTAAAATTTATATTAAACAAATGTGTATGCTTTTCTCCTGTTAATCTTTGTCCAGATACTTTTCAGACCCAGCCAGGAACCCTAAGAGGGTCAAAAAAACTGCCTTCCCCAACACCAGGCACTTTAACGTTGCATCTTCTCCAAACGAAGGAGAGGGAAGCCGTCTAAGAAAAGCTAATCCTACTCCTTCCCAGGGATCCCCTGAACTGGGATTAGAAGGAATGCTCATTCCTGGGGGTGACAATGCTGAAAAAATGCTGGTGTCTGATGAGGACAGTGAGAAAGACCGAGACAATGACAGAAAAGGACAGAGGGAGGGAGGGAGTGTTGACAGCAACTGGCCCCCTGAACCCAATTATTCCTGAAGCCACATCTACTTATGCGATTTGGTTTTGTAAACGTTAAGTACCTTGTTTTTGCATAAACTTGTTTGAAATGGTCTCTACCACTTATAAAAGAAAGAATTTTGATAAATACAGTCATCTGCTTTTAAGAATTCATGTACTGGGGTGATGGAAATGTTCCAAAAGTAAATTATGGTGACGGTTGCACTTCTCTGTAAATTTACCAAAAATTGTTGAATTTTACACTTAGAGCAAATGCATTTTATTGCCCATAAATTATGTATGCAATAAACCTGTTAAGAAATTATTGTTGCTTGACAAAACCACTAAGTGTTTTTAAAAAATAAAGATAATTATCATGTTTGTTGATTGGTTCATAGTCTTTTCTTCTTTTTAATTCACCCATTCATTCATTCAATAATTTTGTTGCATAGCCACTATTTTTCAGGAAATATACTAGGTGCTGGGCACATACTGGTGAGTAGAAAAACTCACCTACAGACTATTATTCCAATTCGTTTTAAATTTTGATAGATGCATTATTTACCAACTTTAGTGATTCTCATTACCTACTTTCATTTGTAGATAATCCACATTCAACTTAGATTGAAATTCAAAGTAGGGAGGACAGAATGCCCTGTTTGATCACATTGAGAATAGAGCATTTTATAGTTAATGCCACAGAAAACTGGTGATCTACCACTAAATTGCTGTGTGACTTCAGGAATTGCTTGTTCTCACTAAGCCTCAGCCTTCTCGTCTATAAAAAAGGACCTTATCACATTTACTTCATATGTTGTCATCAGGATTAGATAGTTCTTGGGTGCAAAATGCTGGTCCTGTAGGTAGTCAACAAATGTTAGTTACTTTTCTCTTCCCTAAAAAAGATGCAGACAAATCTAACACTAAAGGCTCTGAGACTGTCCTTCAAGAAGAGGCTACCCACCCTCCTTCAATGATGAAGTATCGGAGCTTGTCGTTGCTGTCACGGGACGGGGTGGCATAGCATTTGTTCAATGTCAGAATGAGATGTGTAGAGTCAGCTCCGACCACAAAGACCCCAACGTACAGCACATCTCGAGTTGTCAGTACAACTTCACCCTGGCGGTAAGGATGTTTGTAGGAGGCGTTTTTGTAGAGCGCCATCTTGGTGGTGAAGCTGCCTTCTTGAGTTGGAACCGTCAGGTTAATGACACTATAAGGGAAAAAGTTGTGGACTTAAAACAATATTCACAACCTAAACGTTGAGAGTTATGTTTTATTTGGTGGGAATTTGTAGGACTTCAAATGACCCTGACAGAACTGCTCCAAGAATGGGAGGGGAGGGGCAAGGTTATAGAGAAGTTTTGCAACAAAGGGCAGGTAATCTGAACATCCAAAAATTATTGTTAATTAAAGAAAACCAGATATCCCAAGTTAAGGAATTTAGTGCTTTTCTATGTATGGGAAGATGCAAGATTCTGGGCTCACTGAAATCATTCCTTGGATGTGCACCTTAGCTATCTGGGGCCAGTATCCTATTTTCACATCCTAAGCTTCTTTTTTTCAGGGCTCAATTTAGGGAGTAGCTACAGTCTGGTGGCTGCTAGATGGCAGGTATTCTTTCCTTCCTGAGTTGCCTCAGGTCTCATCAGCTCACCATTCATGGTGGCTGCAATCCCTGAAGACGGTGACATCCTTTGTTTATTGACATGGCAGGAAATATTCCGGTTCTCACAGTCATGAGTAGGGAACCCCAAACAATGTTGTCTATCCAATTACCACTTTCCAAACTGAAAATGCAGAGGGAAAGCCAGGCAGAGAGAGGTAAAGTCTAATAGGCTACATGTGGCCATTAAAATTACACTAAAAATCCACTTCCTCAGTGCCCCACTCCCCTGGCACATTTCAAGAGCTCAGTGCCCACATACAACTACTGCATTGGACAGTACAGATACGGGACATTTCCATCCCTGGAGAAAGTCCTATCAAACAGCACTGGTGCAAGACATCTGAGTTCAGAAAACATGAATTATTCTTTCCTAGTGCTTCAAAGATGCTAGCAATTTTGATTATGCTAACCTTAACTGTCAAGGAAAAGACAGAGTGATGTGCACAGCCCGTGAGATTCTCTACCTTAGCATAGGCTTCACGACGGAGTCCAAGGAGATCTTGATATCCAGCTCATAAGCACACGAAAATTCCACATTGATTGTCCTGTCCCTGGTGATGATGTTGCCAGTGTTGTTGGCACTTTCGATCCAAATAGTGTTTTTATACATGATATGAGTGCCATTGGACTGCAGAGCAAAGGAAGGTCAGAAATCATTAAATCTGGGTGTGGGTATGTGGCTTGCATTTTAAATCCATGGGCCTAAAAGTAGAGAAATGGCTTCATTCCATACATAACCCAGAGGCCAGTATAAATCAGGATGGAGCTAGTCTCAGCATTTAGTAAAGAAAAAAAAAAAGTATTAAATGGATGGCAACAGCACCCTTCAGTCTGGTAACTTTGAATGCCCACCAAAGGTGATTTCATGTACCTCTGAATTCTAAGTACTACCAGCCCCCAGTTATCTGTGGGAACCAAGCTGGAGACAGCATGAAGTATTGCCATCCCGAGGTAAAATACATATCATCTTTCAATTCTTATTTCAAAATCCGGCCCCCCTACCATCAAATCTTGTACCAGGCATTCCCACAAGTACCCAAATGGATACATGCATGTTTTACCATCTTGCTCCTTTCACTCGCTGATTAAAAAGTGTTAATGTACACAGTTAACAAAATACATATTACCATATGTAAAATAGATAGCCACTGGGAATTTGCTGTGTGACACAGGGAGCTCAATCCAGTGTTCTATGACAACCCGGAGGGGCAGGGAGGGGAAGGTGGGAGGGAGTTTCAAGGGGGAGGGGACATATGTATACCTGTAGCTGACTCATGTCAATGACTGGCAGAAACCAGCACAATATTGTAAAGCAAATATTTTGCAATAAAAATATTTTTTAAAAAAAAGAAAGATGGCAGGTAGGCACAGGAGGAAGAGAAGTGAGATGCTTTGCTAACCTAGAAATTGGATAGCCCAAGACAAAAAGTTGTGACCTTGCTATATTTCTGCAGCCAACTGTTAAATGATGTCTGGGACACCCTTACCCCTTGAAATATCTGAACCCAGCTGTCTTTACCTGGGAGAACAGTAAAAGCACGAAAGAGATAAAAACGTGTGTCAACATTCAGGGCAAAGGATGACAGCAGACAGGGCAAAGCAGGGAAGGAAGTATGTCACTTATCTTGCTTTCAGCTCAATCAGCCACTAGCACTCAGTACGGGTGTCTTCTGCAGTTTTCCAGGAGCATGCTCCAAGCTAGACCCCTGAAGCTGGCTTAAGGATGGTCAGCATGTAAACGCCCAGAGCTGTCGCCACCAAGGCCGGCTGCCCTTTCTGGCCCCTGTTGCTCACCTGCACAATGTTTCCACAGTTCCCTTTGGTGTTGTTGATCTGAAAGGAGATAAAGTCCTCGCCCTCAATGCCGGTGCACTGCCTGTCATTGACCCGCACGCCCTCCCTCTCGAAGCCGAGCTGGAAGAGCTTGCACTTAGATATGGACACTTCCATCTGAGCCGCCTTGCAGGTCACCTCTGCATCAATGATGTCGTGGGAGTCTGTGGGGACACAGGTATTATGAAAGGCGAGTCACTGGGAGCTGCCCTTGCTGCGGGAGTGGGCGTGGCACCCTGTCCTCTTCAGAAGAGGCTGATGATCTTCACACAGAGGCTTCCGCACACCTAACAAAGCTCTGATCAATCTCAATGAGTATATGAAGTCATTCAAAGCAATAACCTGAGCAATGCCAGAGCCTTTTTTTTAAGATGAAAATGCTATACAAAGCATCTTTGCTCGTTTCTTCTTAAACCCAGGATTTCTGCCCCCCTCTGGTAGTAGCTACTCATGTAAGCTCCATACTGTGTCTGGCTGGCTGTGGCCTGGCTAAAAAACATGATTCAAGTGAGGGCAGCCCTGGGCTGGTAGCCAGGCCAGCACTAGGAGCTCTTGTTTTTTGTCATGGGATGCACCAATGGACATTTTCCATGAGTACACAAACACAGGCTAACGAGCACTAAAGAAGCAGAGAGAAGCACTATCTGCTTTGGTGAAGCCTTTGAACAGCTCATGTGGTCCCCTCCTGTGGAGCCTTCTGGTCAACCAGGCATTCATTTGATGATGCTAAACGTAGCACACGCCTCCTGAGTTCCCTGGTTCAACCAAGGGCATGGAGCTGGGAAGCAAAGTAGCTCCCCTTCAAGCTGACAAAACGGGTGTGCTCTGGGCCAGGGACAAGGTCATTGCTACTTTAAGGGGGCTGTGGTTAAGAACAGGACCTGGAGTCCTAATTGCTTGCAGTTTGCTTCAACATTTCAGTTTTCTCTGGGACCTGCTGAAAAGCTTTGGGGAAGATAAAGCTGGCTTTAAACACGTCTTTAAGCACCTGGCACTCTTGTCCTGATTGTTTCATGTTTTCGCCAAACCACCCTATCTCCCTGTGAGCCTAAAAGATCAATTTGGATCTCTCTAATGTTGAACGTGGCCTCAGATGGAGCTGACGGATTCTACGAATGTACAAATTTACGTTTATCATTTATTGAAGAAAGGGACGTAGCTACAAGGAAATGAACATTACCTACTTTGAAGAGCTCGGGTTCCTTTCTTGTTCTGCTTAAATGCTCATGAAAACTTCATTATTTGGGTTTCTAACCCACAGCGTGGGACATGCGGTCTCCCACCCGGGAGCTTTCCTACAAGGCTGCCAGGCGTCCCCCACTGGGCCTGTCTTGGGGGTGGGACAGCAGCTGTCACTCACTGTTTCCATAGGGAGGGGGTTCAATGCAGCCACACAGCTCCCCTCCATTTTCCAGCTCACAGGTTCGGTTGGGACAGTCCACCCCCACACAAGGATCTTCAACCACTCCTGCTAAAAAGGAAAAACAAAAAACAGAAACACACACAAATTGATTTTCACACCAATGCCCGGCAGCACGTGGTCACACTCTGAACTTGCCACTTCAGCGGACCTGGTGATGGTCAGATGGCAGATACAAATTAACAGACAGGGCGGCCTTCCAGGAAGTAATGACCATAGCTAATAATTGGTCTTTGCTATGTGTTTCATGCATTGGTGGCATTATCTCTTCCAACCCTTATAACCTCTGCCAGCTAAGTATTGTAACTTGGCATCACAACTGAAATGTACCCAAAGTCACGCACAGGTGAAGGTAAGCGAAGAGGATGGAAGATACAAACAAGCTGAACTGCCAGCACATCCCGAGATTCCTGCACTTACTGCTCTGTACCACCACCAAGTGCATCAAAATCTTTATATTTATACAAGCTGTAGAGTCCAAACCATTTACCTCTATATTCCCAATACCTGGCCACCTCACAGTAGATGCTCCACAAGTAGTTGTCAAGAATGAAGATTTCAGGGCCAGTAAGGTCCCAGAGAGGTCCCTTAAACCAAGACTTCTTTTTTTTTTTTTTAATTCATGGTCTACATGCTTCTACTTAATTTTGTAAAAATAGACAAACCAAAATCTACACACAACTCACCAGCATTGACTGAGATTAATGGCACTTTTTTGCCAAAACAGGGGAAACTCTAAGTAAAATACAAATATATGTGAACTGTCATCACCAACAGATTACAAACAATATTTCTGTAGCAGATGAGCCCACAGGCCACCTGCAAGCTCATTAACATCTCAGTTTGAGAACCACTAATGGAAAACACTTTCTTTTAGACACTCATTTCTTTATTTAAAGACTCTCTTTCCCTATCCAGGTGTAATAATCTTCCTCGTTGTCATGGTTTCTAACAGTAAGTGTTAAAGAAACAGCCATGAATCAACTCCAGCATGAGCCAAGTTAGCTTCAAGAGTTTAAAAACAAAACAAAACAAACCCCTCAAGCTGTCCCATAACTGCAGATGCTTCTCCCGACCTTCTGCTAAATAACTATTATAACAGGTGAGAGGACAGGAATGGAGTCGCATCAGTCTATCTTAATTCCTAGAAAGATGACTAAAGTAGAGCCCTCATCATCAGCTAAATACACTTACTTATTATGTTTGCAGTTTAAACTTTTTATTTCGTATTGGGGAATAGCCAATTAACAGTGTTGTGATAGTTCCAGGTGAACAGTGACAGGACCCAGCCATACATATACATGTATCCATTCTCCCCCAAACTCCTCTCCCATCCAGGCTGCCACATAACATTGAGCAGAGTCNCTTACTTATTATGTTTGCAGTTTAAACTTTTTATTTCGTATTGGGGAATAGCCAATTAACAGTGTTGTGATAGTTCCAGGTGAACAGTGACAGGACCCAGCCATACATATACATGTATCCATTCTCCCCCAAACTCCTCTCCCATCCAGGCTGCCACATAACATTGAGCAGAGTCCCCTGGGCTATACGGTAGCCCTCTGTTGCTTATCCATTTTACATATAGCAGTGTGTACATGACAATTCCAGATTCCCTAACCATCCCTTCTCCCATCCTTCCTCCCTGCAACCATAAAGTTTGTGCTCTAAACCAGTGAAGCTCTTTCTGTTTTGTAAATAAGTTCATTTGTATACTTTCTTTTCAGATTCCACACATAAGGGATGCCACAGGACATGTCTTATCCTCTGTCTGACTTACTTCACTCAGTATGACACTCTCTAGGTCCATCCTTGTTGCTACAAATGGCATTATTTCTTTTTAATGGCTAAGTAATATTCCACCAAATATACTTATTTCTTAAAAGCTTCTTTTTCTAAAGACCCATTTATTGCCTAGTGTGTTCAGCACCTAAGACAGTGCTAAGCACACAGCAGCCACCCAATGAATGTGCTGGTTGATTAACACAATATGCAAACCACCCAGGAGAATAAGGGAAAAAAAAGTGTGGAGGTTACAGCTCCCAAGACAAAAACCTCACTTACAAACAGAATGGGCCATTTACTACTTGGCAAATACAACATGCCCGATACAGAGGTTAAGTTTTGAGGTTAAAAACAAAAACTGATATTTTTAAAAAATTCCACACAATTTCTGAAGTTCAAAACAGTTTAGGCTCCTTAAAGCATTGCTTATTAACAGAAGAGGGTAAAATATTAAAGTTACCAAATAAAACATTTCTGTTGATTGCCAACAGAAACGACTCCATTTGCTTAAGTGTCTGAAATCACTGAGTGCATGTTTTAATTAATGACATTGTTTTTAGGTTCTGAATTGTGTATTCCTCCTCTTGTCAGGTGTGGTGTGCAGATTCACTGATGAGAACACTCCGTCTTGAAATAAGCAGGGCCAGTTTTCACGG
Source organism: Oreotragus oreotragus (assembly GCA_006410675.1). Classification (NCBI taxonomy): domain Eukaryota; kingdom Metazoa; phylum Chordata; class Mammalia; order Artiodactyla; family Bovidae; genus Oreotragus; species Oreotragus oreotragus. Next base: position 64,940 of record SJYX01017432.1, read on the forward strand.
CGGGACCTGTATGCACATGGGGTTGCTATTGTGCCTTGAGGGACAAGCACACATTCCGACAGACGCAGGGTCACACTGCATTCATGGGACTGAGTGACCATTTACGTACATGCTGCTAAGTCACGTCAGTCGTGTCCGATTCTGTGCGACCCCATAGACGGCACCCAGCAGGCTCCTCTGTGCCTGGAATTCTCCAGGCAAGAACACTAGAGTGGGTTGCCATTTCCTTCTCCAATGTATGAAGTAAAAAGTGAAAGTGAAGTCGCTCAGTCATGTCTGACTCTTAGCAATCCCATGAACTGCAGTCCACCAGGCTCCTCCATCCATGGGATTCTCCAGGCAAGAGTACTGGAGTGGGTTGCACATGGACACATAGATACGGACATGAGAAATTTAGGCACACACTTACTTGCTCCATCTATCTGATTAACATGGCAAGAAAACAAACACAGAGAACAGTGGATAATGGATATCAAAATAGTTTTCTTACTACAGAAGAAAAATGCAAGAGTCTACAGATTTTTATTTTATCAATAGTACATGTATAATCCCTTTATAAGCCTAATCATGACTTCCTTGCAACCAGGCAGATACAGCCAGCTCAGTCTGCCATTTGCCACCTGCCTTCTCTTTGTGTTCTGGGCTCTGACTCATGTGAAAGGAGCTTTTGGAGAGCTGAATTTGGGGCACTGAAATCAATTAGGAGTCCCATGCTCTGCCCTGCAATCTCAGAAGACACTACACTGGTGCTCTTCCAACCCAGAGAACCCCACCTTCCTCAAGTGATATTCTGAATTCCATAACTGGACCTAGGGGGTAATCAAGCTCCACTGAAAGTGCCCCCTCACAGAATCTCCTGCAGCCCACACCTCTCCACCCTTCAACCCCCAAAGCAGATCTACAGGTTGAGATGGAGACCAGCGGCTAGCCCCAGACAAGTGACGCCACTGGCCAAGCTGTGCTTTCGACCTCAGAGAAGAGTCCGCAGAAATAAAATAATTCTCTTACAGCAATTCTCCTTCTCAATCCACTCGGTGCTGAGGATTCCGAAGGAGCGGCAGGACTCCCCGTAGGCGGCCAGGGAGCCACACAGCTGGAACTTCTTGTGGTTGTAGCAGCCATCCAGGTAGCAGGACTCGTAGAAGGGGAGGGGGTCGAGCAGCCCGTAGCAGGGCTGGAAGAAGCCCTTCATGTCCGTGAGCTTCAGGCAGTAGCCGTCACCCTGCATGTTCTGGATGTGCACGTTGTCGCACATGGCTGCGTACTGTGAGAACTGCAGCTCGTTGCAGCTGGGGGTGAAAGAGGTAGTCAGGCTAGGAGGCAACACCAGGCATCTGAGACGGCCAGTGGGGGCGGGGGGTGGGGGAGCGGAGACCGCAGCGGTGACCTCTTCAGCTAACCCAGAAGTGAGTGTGGGTGCTGATCCCAACCTTAACCCAGGCTAGGAGTCGAAGGTCAAGGTAATTTCTACTTACCTTGGGACGAGTGAGGGTAAAATAAAATGATAGTAGCTAACGTGTCAGACAATGGTAGACGTTGATATAATAACCATTAACCTTTGATGTGGGCTTCCCTGGTGGCTCAGTGGTAAAAAAAAACCCAAACCTGCCTGCCGATGCAAGACATGCAGCTTCGACCCCTGGGATGGGGAGATCCCCTAGGGAAGGAAATGGCAACCCGCTCCAGTATCCTCGCCTCCTGGAAAATCCCATGGACAGGGGAGCCTAGAGGGCTATAGTCTATGGGGTCACAAAGAGCTGGACACAATCAACTCTGTTGTTTAGCAACTAAACAACAACCACCTTTGATATAATTGACTGATATGATTGATACAATAATTATTAACAGACACTGATATAATAACCAATAACAATAATGATAATTACATTATTAATAATCAAAAATAAAAGTAACAACTGTTGGTAAAGTAAAAGATTTAAAAGGAAATCCAGAAGCTTCTAAACCACTTCCAGTTTAGTTACCAGAGACCATAAGGAAATTCTTCACAAGAAAATTGGTGTCAGGCTAAAACCATTTATAAAAGAAGAAAAAGAAGAAATAAGAAGGGAAAGGAAACTCAAACAGAATGATGATTCCTAAGGAGGAGCTGAATCTTGCTCATCTTTGGAAACCCCAGAATAGTTTAATGTGCAAAGGAGTCATTTTTCTAACTGTGGGTCCCAGAAGTGACATTTTAGAGAAAGCATCACATTAGGAATTCGGAAATCTAATCCGGGCTTTGCCACTTACTGTGCCCCCTCATCTAAATCATTCTACTCTAGCCTCCATTGCACCTAGAAAGGAAAAGACTGGACCAGATTGTGCCCAAGGTTCTTTCCAGCTCTGGGTCCCACAGTTCACAGGACGGTCTAATTTATGGCACATTTTTCAGTTTAAACCTGCAGAACAGTCAAAGAGGGTTGAGAGCTTCATTCCCACATCTGGGAATTCAGCTGACGTTTGGCATGTTAAAGCTCAAGGGGACAGAATCATTGTACAGACAAAGAAATGCCAAGAAAGAGAAGTGTATCTCTAGAACCTGAGACTAATTAACATGATTCGGCAGTCCGGAAGGACTCTTAAGTTACACACCTTTGAAATAACTTGCTTAGCTCCTTCTATCTCAGCTGGCCAGAGAGGGGCCTGATAATAACCTCAGTGACTTCTACTTTCTTGGGCTTTCTGGACTCCCACCAACTTCTGCCTACACAACCAAGCCTGTTGTAACAGGTACAGACGGCACTAGTGGTAAAGTACCTGCCTGCCAGTGCAGGAGACGTAAGAGGCGCAGGCTCAATCCCTGGGTCGGGAGGAACCCCTGGAGGAGGGCATGGCAGCCCACACCAGTATTCCTGCCTGGAGAACTCCATGGACAGAGGAGCCTGGCGGGCTATATGACTGAAGTGACTTAGCATGCACAGACATGACATCCCAGCACTAGGGAGCAAGGAATAACCCTCTTCTCCTGGGTTAACTCTTAATCCCACCCTCAGCAAGGATGCCCAGTTGCAGTTAAGTTAAACTTGACCGGTTGGGCAGATGGCCAAGGCTTTAGAGTTCTAATCCTAGGAACACTCTTCTGTTTGGCTAAGGGACGGATGACACGAAAATTCAGACTTATCATCTAAGTCTAGTTACTTCCTTTGCTGTTCAAGAAATTACTGTGCCTGTTTGTATGATGAAAACTCCAAAGATCTTGAGCTTAGCTCTTTGTAGGAGAGGAAGGGTGTTGCTATACAAAGTACCTCCCTCCCATCAACGTCTGTCATAGACACGGGAGGACTGGGGCCGCTGAGTCTAGTGACTGGAGACTCTCACCTCTTCTGCATGCCATTGGTTTTCCAGCTCTGGGCCAAGATCACGCTGCTCACCACTGGCTTCCCCCGCAAGGTCACGTAATCATCAGTTAAGTCCCCATTGAAGTTGCCGCAAAGGCCACACACTTTGTTCTGCAGCCTCTCGCTGATGCTGATTTTTATGACATTGTAGCCGTTGTAGTAGATTTGGATGTCAGGGCTGGTGTCAATTACCAGGAACCCCTCACTGCTATAGATTTTGGTTGCCAGGCCGGTTATGAATGGAACATTCACTTGTGTGCCATTCACCTGTTAAAGGAGAAAGAAGTAAATGACCCTCAAAGCAGAGATCGGCAAATATTTACTGTAAAAGTCCCGAGTAAACATTTTAGGATTTGCAGCCCATATGATCTATCCTCGTGGCAAATAAAGCAGCCACAGACAAAAGTAACTAAACGATCAAGGCTGTGTTCCACTAAAGCTTTATTTACAAGAACAGGCAGCAAGGAGATTTGGCTCAATTTTGTATTTTGCTGATGCCTGCCCAGGAGTTTGAGTGCTCACTCATCTTACTGTCCACAGTTCCTCCCAAAGAAGCAAACTATGGTGGCAGAGAGATTAAAATAAAAATGATGGAAAGGTATAACGCACAACAAGTGGCTGGATTTTTGTATAAAACTTTCTCCAGCATAAACCAATTACTGAAAACAAAATCCCAATCCTGCGCTAAGGAGAGTCTAACACGGTTAAAATGAATCTGGGGATCATTGCTATGTTTATTGTTTTCTTATTTATAATGTTCGAACAGGAGATGCCCTCCCAGAGGCCCTATAGGCACAGTATTTTCTCCATTTGTCATTTTCTTGCTGTATAACAGTTTCTTTTCTTAGCCCTTAGGACAGAACATAAAATGCCTTTTCTGTACTTACAAAAGAAATTGTTCTCCACCACCCCCCAGGTTATCAGTAACTTTTGTTGCTTAAAAAAACATAGCTGCTGCTGCTGCTAAGTCACTTCAGTTGTGTCCGACTCTGTGTGACCCGATAGACGGCAGCCCACCAGGCTCCCCCGTCCCTGGGATTCTCCAGGCAAGAATACTGGAGTGGGTTGCCATTTCCATAGCAGAAGCCTTTAAAAAATACGATTCTTCACTATTTTGGTGGCTGGGAGTATTTTATTCAGCACAATGTCAGTTCTGATCTCAGGTGATCCCTTTTTGCTTTCTTGCTGATATATTCTGGGCCCACGCAGACATGTCCATGTGGGCCAATTTGCGAAAGGAATTAGAGTGTCAAAAACAGTAGCAGATTAACTTTCATTGAAGTTAAAAACCAGTATTAAAATCCAGACTCTTCCTTTTAAGCTTGCAAAACCCTACCAGTCTTTTGCCTAATGCTGGATACTAAGCTATTCAATGACTCTTTAAATAGAGATACTCCCAGTGCACGATTATCTGAACCAGTGGTGGAAAGCAGATACAGTACCACTCAATTCCAAAAACATTAATATGCCTGTGCTGGCTCTCTCCTTGGCCCTCCCTAGCTGGAATTTGCAACACGTGGTGGGGGGAGGCGGGGCTGACTCCAATATTCTAGTCCGCCTGCAGCTGACTGATTTAGCTGAGTGACTGGGTGACTGCGAGTCACCACCACTAATTCAGAGCAGGTTATCTTCTCAGATGGAAGCATGGGAGGAATACTGGTCGGGGTAGTGCATTAGTTTATGGCGGGGGGGGGGGGGGGGGGC
>SJYX01017432.1:70104-105268 GCA_006410675.1 Oreotragus oreotragus
GGGGGGGGGAAGAGGCGGGGTTGGAGATTCACATTTATTTATATACCGTTGTAAGATTCACAAGAAACCCGGCAATTCTCCTAGAGAAGAGCCAACCCTAAGAAATCCACCATCTCTCCTCTGTGCTCTTTCCCTCGGCGTGTCATTAGGGGGCGCTCTCATAGTGAGGGACGATCCCTCCCACCCGATTTTATTTAGGTAGCTGTGTTTACAGGCAAACGCTTGCTGTCTTTCATTTTCTAGAAAGGATGGCAGACGAAAGAGTCGGTCTTCATTCAGGTGGCAGAGCCAAGAATAATTTCAAGCTCTTATAAACAAATGAGAATCTTTTTGGAAATTAATTCAGAGTAAAAGCTGACTTATCTACCATTTTATCACCCGAAGTTTTATTAGCATACACGCTGACCTTAGGTCCTTGAGAAACTGTACATATCCTCCAAGGCCTTTGGAATCGTATGTGCTAAGTCATTTCAGTTGTGTCCCACTCTTTGTGACCCTATGGACCGTGGCCAGCCAGGCTCCTCTGTCCATGGGATTCTCCAGGCAAGAATACTGGAGTGGGTTGCCTTGCCTTCCTCCAGGGGATCTTCCCTACCCTGGAATTGAACCCACATCTCTTATGCCTTCTGCACTGGCAGGTGGGTTTTTTACCACTAGTAAGCGAAGGACTAAATGGGGCCCTTGCTGTGCCTGTAGAATCTTTACACTTTCAGTTCTCTAAAATCTGGTTATCTGTGTATGGTCTGTATGAAATAAACAGCCTGTTAAACTCATAATCCTGGAAAACCACAGTAAACAGCCCCCTAGATAGGCCCTCATTCCAGGGCACATTTCTTAAGAATCAAGGACAGGCTCGTCACCTTGACTGTGTTCCGGTCGTTGATGAGAATCTGCTCTTCGTTAATGTAGAAATAGACGGGCGAAATGATGGTGAGATTGGGGGCCGACCATTTGTCGAAGTTGATGATGAGCTGGAAGGAGATGTCGGGGAGCTTCTGACAGATAGTGGAGAGCACGAAGGCGCAGTTGGCTGGGAAGCGGAGGAAGGCGCCGTCGAAGGTGCGGAAGACGCCGCCGCCGGCCGCCAGGCAGTAGGAGGTCTTGGTGCTGAAGCAGCCACGCACCCCGTTGCGCAGCGCGCACTCCTCGTCCGACTTGCACTGGCGCGGGTCGCACTGGATTAGGTTGCGCCGGAAACAGCGGCACCGCCGCGTGCAGTCGCTGTTCCAGAACAGCTGCTTGGGCTGGAACAGAGGCACCCTTTGCATGAAACTCTGGTGGTGGTCAAGTTTGGGGACCCCAAAGGTTCACCTGGACCCTTTTCAGGCCGGGCTGGCCTATCAGTAACGGGGGTGAAATTTGCAACAAGAGAGGCCGGTTCAAGTCAAACAGTACCTGCCTTCCGGGTAACTCAGATGCCAAACTATATGCTACCTAGTCTCTACTGGTTTCAGTCAAGAATTTGGGGATCTTCACAGTGGGTTGTAGAGCTAATCACAGCCAACCAACCAGAATGGGAAGCAGGTCAAGGAACTAGGTGAAGAGGGAAATAGTTGGTAGGGAATTCATCTAACAAGTATCAGCTCTACTTGAAGGAACAAATTTAAATTCACTCAAGAATGATAAACCCCACCCTTCAATCTTAACTAGGTTAAAGAAAGGGAGAACCAGTTCTTACGCTGAACCATTTTTGTCACCTTAAAAAATGCACAGTGTGAGAGTTGCAAATGAAGTTTTATTTGGGGCAAAATAAGGGCTATAGCCCAGGAGACAGCATTTCAGATAGCTCTGAGAAACTGCTTCAAAGAGGCAAGGGGGAGGGTCACTATGTATGTGGTTTTGGTGAAGAGAGAATATATGCAATCAAGTACTTATTTTTTGCAGAAGGTTTCTGCTAGTCATGAGGAGCAGTCGTGACCATGAAGGATTTTAGTGCTTTTCTAGATATTAGGAGCTACAAGAACTGGGCACATAAAATTGGCTCCTAAAAATGCCTATTTGAAGACCTATCCTGCCAGTTTTCCAGAGCACAGAATGCCTGACTTCTGCTCTTCACCCTGAACTCTTTTCAGGGAATGTTGAAAAATCAGCAGCTGAAGCAGCACATGTTTTAATCCCTGTAGAGGTAGATGGCAAGTGCCAATGGCAAATGCCAATTTGTAGCTGACAGTTTCAACATTTCACAATACTCACTGTTCCAAACTTCTTTCCTTGTAAATAATCTACTTCTAATTTACTTCTGTTGCAGATACCTCTATTTCTATATCCTGAAGTGAGAAAACCTAGATAACAGTTAGGGTCCATGTAGGGAAAACTTTGGGATCAGACCACCTGAGTTTCGATCCCAGCTCTGCCACCCTACTCATGACACCCTGAGAGGCTCTGCCAGCTTCCCAGAGTGTTGATTTTCTTTCTCTAAACTGAAGTTAATAATAATGTCTTGCAAGGCAGTTGTGAAGATTAAATTCAATAAGACGTGTGATGCACATTTCCCGGCTGAGAGTAGGTACTCAATAAATAATAGCTGCTGTTATTACCAGAGAAGAACCACTCATCCTCTTTCAGATAGTGGGGAATTATAAAAATTTATATTAAATACCTGCAACGAAGTGTATCATCAATTGGTGACAGCTATTATTTTTCACTCTTTCTACAATCTGTAGACACAGCTGTACTTGTAGAGTCTGTGCTCTTGATCTTGTACCTGTTCTAGACTAAGAATTCCAGGGAACTGTTTGAAATTGGTCATGACTGTTCAAGTGGAGTGTGGTCCCAATGAGTGGTTTACTTCATAGAGAAGAGGGCACTCAAGGCATTAATTCAATTTTCTAAAACAGTGCTTTCCAGAGATGTTTTAATGGCACAAGAAGGGCCTATTCTACTGGCTGGTCACAATTTTCTGCATTAATGATAGACTTATCAAAACCCTGGATATCAAACAGAGATCTGACTTAGATCTAAGGGTAAGTAGGAAGAGGGTGAGATCTTCTAGGAAGAGTTTTCTCAAGAAAACCATTCCTGATTCTTTCACTCTTAAAATGGAGTATAAGTAGTTCCTGGAACCCCTTTCTAGACCCGTGAAATATTCTCGGTGCCAGCAGCTTCACAAACTGGCTTCCTTTCTCTTATCAGATTTGCAGAATAATTGAGTAGATGGTCTGGCCTCTCTCAGATAAGAAGTCAGACATTGCATGGGTGGAGAGAGAAAAATAATCTGATATATGTGGATATGATCAAGGGTCCATAACTCATCCTACAGGAGAACTTGATCATGAAAGTAGCATCCCAGTAAAGAGACTGGCCCAGTGCTGCTTGCTCAACCTTAATTAGACCTGATAAGGACAGCTGGGTACTTACCCTACATACTATTGGCTAGATTTGTTCTCTTTTTATTTCCAAAGAAATCTGTCATATAAACAAGCTTCCAAGCTTGCTTGAACTGTGGCAAGTAGGTGTGGATTATTTGTTCTGTGAATTTGCTACTTCCCAGATATAAGCTGTTGTCAAAACCCACTGACTTTCTGATGAAAAGTGGATACTAATGTTGATAGTGCTAATAGCTGCCGAGAGCTGTATTGTGCTTTCCCTGAGAGCTCTAAGGGCTTTTATATGCATCATTTCATTAACATGCCTGGATTTTTTTAATTTATAAAATGCCTCTTAAGAGAATTACAAAAGAATAAGCAGCTACCAATTATTGAACTGCTAGGTGCAGATCTAAGGCACCTGCATAGATTATACAACGACCATACTGAGTTGGTGTTATTAGTAATGTTTTGGAGATAAGGCACAGAAGCTCAGAGAAATGACACAGTTTGTTCAGTGTCACATCACCGATGTTGGTTCAGCTAGGATCAAGTCCAAATCTCAATCCATTATGTCACAGACACTCAGGATCTCTGTTGAGGGAAGCATGACACACTTGATAAACAGATACATTTCAGTAAGTCTCTGGACAGGGGAGCAGAGATTGAAACAGTGTTTTTCAATTTTGAGCCTGGTTATCTCTTCTCCCAGACTGTGGGAAAATGGAATCTACTATTATTTTCTCCCACATGTTTTGCCTCTTCCTTTCAAATAATCAATATCTCAAAGAGCTAACTTCAAAACTCACCTCTGCCAAGAAGCCTTCTTTGATCAATTCTGCTATTTTACTCTACTTTCCCCCATCTTTCTAATACAACATTTAAGCAAATTTCCTGCTGAAAATGAGACTGAAGGTAACGTCCACATTCATCTCTTTCTATTTCTTCTCAAAGTAAAGCCAGCTTAGTTGTTCTTGAACAAGAACACTATTTCTTTACAGAAAGAAAGCAGTGTTTCTTTTTTGCCTAGTTTGTTTTCAATTTAGACACTTCAATTAGGTTTTTTTTTTTAATGCTTTGATTCTTTTTCATTTTAAAATTGATTAGTTCTGTAGGGTATTATTTTTCACTTGTTGATATGTTATTTTGTAATTGTCCTCTTATTTTTAAAGTGCATTTTTTTCTCCTCTTCTGAATAGATTTTTAAGTTCCTTAAGGCAGGGAACATGCTTTATCATCCCCAACAATACCACTAGCACAGAGATTTAGGATCAAGTCCAAATCTCAATCCATTATGTCACAGACACTCAGGATCTCTGTTGAGGGAAGCATGACACACTTGATAAACAGATACATTTCAGTAAGTCTCTGGACAGGGGAGCAGAGATTGAAACAGTGTTTTTCAATTTTGAGCCTGGTTATCTCTTCTCCCAGACTGTGGGAAAATGGAATCTACTATTATTTTCTCCCACATGTTTTGCCTCTTCCTTTCAAATAATCAATATCTCAAAGAGCTAACTTCAAAACTCACCTCTGCCAAGAAGCCTTCTTTGATCAATTCTGCTATTTTACTCTACTTTCCCCCATCTTTCTAATACAACATTTAAGCAAATTTCCTGCTGAAAATGAGACTGAAGGTAACGTCCACATTCATCTCTTTCTATTTCTTCTCAAAGTAAAGCCAGCTTAGTTGTTCTTGAACAAGAACACTATTTCTTTACAGAAAGAAAGCAGTGTTTCTTTTTTGCCTAGTTTGTTTTCAATTTAGACACTTCAATTAGGTTTTTTTTTTTAATGCTTTGATTCTTTTTCATTTTAAAATTGATTAGTTCTGTAGGGTATTATTTTTCACTTGTTGATATGTTATTTTGTAATTGTCCTCTTATTTTTAAAGTGCATTTTTTTCTCCTCTTCTGAATAGATTTTTAAGTTCCTTAAGGCAGGGAACATGCTTTATCATCCCCAACAATACCACTAGCACAGAGATCTGCAAATAGTAACTGTTGCGCAGATGCTGTAGTTAACTGTCTACTCACCAATGTCAGGTATTGATATCATTTAAACAGAGAATGGGCGAGAGGCAGAACCCAGGGCTAAATAACCTCTCCAGGCAAGATCTTTTTAAGCTTAGTATTCCAACACATAAAGAAAGATTACAGGGTGGAAGTATAAATGATTTTGCAAGCTCATATGTTTTACTCAGTGACATCTAAGAAGGGCATCTTCATCAGCTCTATGTGAAGCCCCCAAAGAGAGAGAAGCAGAGGGTAGGATGTGGAAAACAGGGCATTAGGCAGCCCAGACAGAACTCTCTGGGGACGGTCCTAGAGGGACAAATGACACACGAAGAGATGGCAGCCGTCACTCCCCTTTTCATGCAGCTGCAATAGACAGAAGAGAGAAAGCCACTCCTCCTAGAGCTCCGTATTTTCCAGTGAAAACTGCCCTTAGCTAAGACAGGTATAAATGTCAGATTCACTGCCTTCCTGTTTCCAAACAGCCGCCACGTCAGAAGCTTTCAGACTAAGGTTTACGGGAGAGGACGTCAGAAGGGCTTAGAGAAAGGCACGGAGGGGAGAGAGGGGCACACACAGTGGCAGCGAGCAGGCGGGTGGAGTGAGACCCAAGCGCAGGTCCGAGCCGGAGCCTCGTCCGGCCTGCCCTTGACCTCTCGGCCCCCGCGTGCCCGCTCTCCGCCTCCCTGCGAATCCCCGGCACCATCTTACCCGCATCGGAAGGGAAGACGGGCTCACCGCGGCCCATCCTCCTCCTAGCGGGGGGAGGCCTCCGCTGCCTCTCAAGGGCGGCCGGCGCCCCTACCTCGTAGTACTTGCCGTCGGAGTAGCAGCCGCAGCTGTGGGGCAGAACGCAGCTCTTGCCGTTGAGCACGTAGCCGGCGTCGCACTGGCAGCCCTCCACGCAGTAGTGGTTGCAGTCGCTCTTGAGGCGGATGGCGGCGCAGCGGGGCTGGCACACGCTCACGCAGCTCTCGTAGTGGCTGTTGGGAGGGCAGGCGACGGCTGCAACGGGAGACGCGGGTCAGGATGGGCCATCCCCAGGGTGTCAGCGCCTTCCTCCCGGCCTCCCCTCGCCCGCTCTGGGGAGATGCAGGCCTGGTGGGGAGGAAGCTTTGCCCCACCACCTCCCGCTTTCCTCCCCTCTCTGCTTATGGACCGCCTCCATGGGACTTAGCGCTGCAGAAACAGTGGACAGCGGAGCGGACGGAGGTTCCTCGGCTCCTCACACCTCTTGCTCCTCTCCTCAGCCTTGCTTTCCCTGAGGTTCTCTCCAACCTGTTGCCTTAAACCCACCACCCAACATGCATCTTGACTCCAGCGATTCACTGGATGGTCTCCCAGGGGCGCCCCACACTCATTCCTGCCTTCAGGTCCCCATCTGGTGTTCATCTCCCTTCGCCACCCACTTCTTCATCCTCCCAGTGTCTCCAAATTTATCTCCCATTTATCATTTTCTTTGGAGTATAATGGCTTTACCATTTTCTGTTAGTTTCTGCTGGACAATGAAGTGAATCAGCTATACCTATGTTTATATCCCTTCCCTCTTCGACCTCCCTCCCACCGCCTTCCCCACCATCCCACCCATCTCGGTCATCACAGAGAACTGAGCAGAGCTCCCTGTACTTTATAGCAAGTTCCACTACCTGTCTATCTTCCACATGGTGTATGTATGTGTTAATTACTCAGTCGTGTCAGATTCTTTTTGACCCCATGGACTGTAGCCTGCCAGGCTCTTCTGTCCATGGAATTCTCCAGGCCAAGAATACTGGAGTGGGTAGCTACTGCCTTCTTCAGGCGATCTTCCAGAACCAGGGATCGAATCCGGGTCTCTTGCATTGCAGGCAGATTCTTTACCATCTGAGCCAGCAGGGAAGCCCTTCACACATCCTTGACCTCTCGGCCCCCGCGTGCCCGCTCTCCGCCTCCCTGCGAATCCCCGGCACCATCTTACCCGCATCGGAAGGGAAGACGGGCTCACCGCGGCCCATCCTCCTCCTAGCGGGGGGAGGCCTCCGCTGCCTCTCAAGGGCGGCCGGCGCCCCTACCTCGTAGTACTTGCCGTCGGAGTAGCAGCCGCAGCTGTGGGGCAGAACGCAGCTCTTGCCGTTGAGCACGTAGCCGGCGTCGCACTGGCAGCCCTCCACGCAGTAGTGGTTGCAGTCGCTCTTGAGGCGGATGGCGGCGCAGCGGGGCTGGCACACGCTCACGCAGCTCTCGTAGTGGCTGTTGGGAGGGCAGGCGACGGCTGCAACGGGAGACGCGGGTCAGGATGGGCCATCCCCAGGGTGTCAGCGCCTTCCTCCCGGCCTCCCCTCGCCCGCTCTGGGGAGATGCAGGCCTGGTGGGGAGGAAGCTTTGCCCCACCACCTCCCGCTTTCCTCCCCTCTCTGCTTATGGACCGCCTCCATGGGACTTAGCGCTGCAGAAACAGTGGACAGCGGAGCGGACGGAGGTTCCTCGGCTCCTCACACCTCTTGCTCCTCTCCTCAGCCTTGCTTTCCCTGAGGTTCTCTCCAACCTGTTGCCTTAAACCCACCACCCAACATGCATCTTGACTCCAGCGATTCACTGGATGGTCTCTCAGGGGCGCCCCACACTCATTCCTGCCTTCAGGTCCCCATCTGGTGTTCATCTCCCTTCGCCACCCACTTCTTCATCCTCCCAGTGTCTCCAAATTTATCTCCCATTTATCATTTTCTTTGGAGTATAATGGCTTTACCATTTTCTGTTAGTTTCTGCTGGACAATGAAGTGAATCAGCTATACCTATGTTTATATCCCTTCCCTCTTCGACCTCCCTCCCACCGCCTTCCCCACCATCCCACCCATCTCGGTCATCACAGAGAACTGAGCAGAGCTCCCTGTACTTTATAGCAAGTTCCACTACCTGTCTATCTTCCACATGGTGTATGTATGTGTTAATTACTCAGTCGTGTCAGATTCTTTTTGACCCCATGGACTGTAGCCTGCCAGGCTCTTCTGTCCATGGAATTCTCCAGGCCAAGAATACTGGAGTGGGTAGCTACTGCCTTCTTCAGGCGATCTTCCAGAACCAGGGATCGAATCCGGGTCTCTTGCATTGCAGGCAGATTCTTTACCATCTGAGCCAGCAGGGAAGCCCTTCACACATGGCAGTGTGGTATATATGTGTCAGCCCTATTTTCCCAATTCGTCCCACCCACCCCTTTGCTGCGGTGTCCATATGTCCATTTTCTACATATTCATCTCTATTCCTCCCCTGGAAATAGGTTCATCTGTACAATTTTTCTAGATTCCACATAATGTGTTAATATTTTATTTGTTTTAATCTTTTGGTCATGGACCATGGCATGTGAGAGCTTAGTTCCCTGACCCAGTATTGGATTGTGTTCCCTGCATTGGCAATATGGAGTCTTAACCACTGGACCGCCAAGGGGAGTCCCCAGATCCCTCATTCTTCAAGCCCCAGCTAGAGTCCCAACTTACCTTCAAAACTCCCTGTTCTTTCTCTAATTCAGAACTTCCAGAACCCTTTTCTAAGCCAATAGTTTTTAGGCTCTTGAACCCCTTGATTTGTGAGAAGGCAAACTTACGTGGTGTGTGTTCCTGTGTATAGAGACCAATCCATGTCAACTATGTTCCGTGGTTTTTAAATGTATGTAGATGCTTTCCTGGAGGGCATTTGGGGTCCTGGTGAAGGGTGTAGGCTCTGGAATCAGCTCTAAGAGACTGGAGCCATTACCTAATCTCTCTGGGTTTCAGCTCCTTATCTGTACTGTGCAGTTACCCAGGGCAGCACTTCATGGCTTTTCGGGAGGGAATGAGTGAGTCTGTGCACCTAAGTGCTTGGCGTGCTGCAGTCTGTGGGGTTGCAAAGGGTCAGACATGACTTAGCAACTCATCAACNGAATCAGCTCTAAGAGACTGGAGCCATTACCTAATCTCTCTGGGTTTCAGCTCCTTATCTGTACTGTGCAGTTACCCAGGGCAGCACTTCATGGCTTTTCGGGAGGGAATGAGTGAGTCTGTGCACCTAAGTGCTTGGCGTGCTGCAGTCTGTGGGGTTGCAAAGGGTCAGACATGACTTAGCAACTCATCAACAGCAACAAGCGCCCAAGTGTTCAGCAAGCGGTAGGCAATCATTAAAGACAGATTCACTTCAAAATTTTACAGAAACTAGTGTTTTTAGTCAATGTATACAAAAAAAAGTAAAGAACCTGCCTGCCAATGCAGGAGATGTCGGTTTAAACCCTGAGTCGGGAAGATCCCATGGAGAAGGAAATGGCAACCCGCTCCAGTGTTCTTGCCTGGGAAATATCATGGACAGAGGAGCCTCATGGGCTACAGTCCATCAGGTCGGAAAAGAATTGACATGACTTATCATCTATTGAGTCTGTGCACCTAAGTGCTTGGCGTGCTGCAGTCTGTGGGGTTGCAAAGGGTCAGACATGACTTAGTAACTCATCAATAGCAACAAGCGCCCAAGTGTTCAGCAAGCGGTAGGCAATCATTAAAGACAGATTCGCTTCAAAATTTTACAGAAACTAGTGTTTTTAGTCAATGTATACCAAAAAAAAAAAAGTAAAGAACCTGCCTGCCAACGCAGGAGATGTCGGTTTAAACCCTGAGTCGGGAAGATCCCATGGAGAAGGAAATGGCAACCCGCTCCAGTGTTCTTGCCTGGGAAATGTCATGGACAGAGGAGCCTCATGGGCTACAGTCNAAAAAAAAGTAAAGAACCTGCCTGCCAACGCAGGAGATGTCGGTTTAAACCCTGAGTCGGGAAGATCCCATGGAGAAGGAAATGGCAACCCGCTCCAGTGTTCTTGCCTGGGAAATATCATGGACAGAGGAGCCTCATGGGCTACAGTCCATCAGGTCGGAAAAGAATTGACATGACTTATCATCTAAACAACAAAAATAACAGTACAAAAAGTACAACTACGCTTAAGTGGGAATTTCTCCTCCACATCACTTAGCCTTGAATCATTGTTTTTGCACTACTGTGTGTATTTTATGTGTTTATAATGATGCTGCATCCTTGTACATTTATCCATGCCCTCATGAGTTAATGAATCTCTACAACAAATTCCTGGAAGTGGAATAACTGGGTCAGAGGGTATGTGCATTTAAGCTTTGGATGGATGCAACTGAATTGCCCTCTAAAGAGGCTGTGTCGATTTATCCTCCTACCAGTCTTATCATCTAAACAACAAAAATAACAGTACAAAAAGTACAACTACGCTTATGTGGGAATTTCTCCTCCACATCACTTAGCCTTGAATCATTGTTTTTGCACTGCTGTGTGTATTTTATGTGTTTAAAATGATGCTGCATCCTTGTACATTTATCCATGCCCTCATGAGTTAATGAATCTCTACAATAAATTCCTGGAAGTGGAATAACTGGGTCAGAGGGTATGTGAATTTAAGCTTTGGATGGATGCAACTGAATTGCCCTCTAAAGAGGCTGTGTCGATTTATCCTCCTACCAGGGCTATATGAGATTTGTTTTTCCCTCATCTTCGTTGATTGTTTATCCCCAAACTTTCTGGTCCTTGGAAAAAAATTACATGCTATACCTATAAGGGATCACCATCCAGAATATGAAGGAACTTCTAAAATTCAACAACAACAAAAAAAACAAACAATCTGATACAAAAATGAGAGAGGGATTTGAATAGACCTTTCTGCAAAGAAGATATATGAATGGCCAATAAGCATGTGAAAATCAACATCACTGATCATCAGGAAAATCAAAACTATAATGTGATATCACTTCATACCCATTAAGATGGCTACTATTAAAAAAAATAACAAATATTGGTAAAGATGTGGAAAAATTGGAACCCTTTGCCCTGTTGGTAAGAATGTAAAATGGTACAGCTGCTGTGGGAAAGAGTAGGGTGGGTTCTCAAAGAATTGAAAATAGAATTACCCTATGGGCCCAGCAATTCCATTCCTGGGTGTATACTTAAAAATGTGAAAGAATTATCTCTAAGAGATATTGAGACACTGTTGTCATAGCAGCATTATTCATTATAGCTAAATCATGGAAGCAATACACATGTCCACCAATGGATGAATGGATAAGCAAAATGTAGTCCATACATACAATGGAATATCACTTAGTCTGAAAAAGGAAGGAGATTCTGCAGCTTGGATGAACCTTGAAACATAATGCTAAGTGAAACAAACCATCCACAAAAAGATGAATACTGTATGATTCCACTTATGTGAGGTATCTAAAGTAGTTAAGAAGTAGAACAGTGGTTTCAGGGGACTCTGGAAGGGGAGAGGAATGGAGAGTTAGTGTTCAGTGGGTACAGAGTTTCAGTTGAGCAAAGCGAAAAGCCTTCTGGGGGTGGAGGATGGTGGCTGCACAACAATATGAATGTACTTAGTGACACTGAACTACACCCTTAAAAATGGTTACAATAGTAATTTTGTTATGCATAGTCTACCACAATAAGAACTTAATGCTATATCCTTATTTCATTTGCATCCTTTGTGAGACTGATTATCTTTTTCCTTTGTTTATAATCTATTTGTATATCTTTTTCTGTGAATTGCCTTTTCATGTCCTTTACACATTTTGTTTGTTGAATTTTTTATTAAATTGTAAAAGCTCTTTGTAAAATTAAAAATTTGTTTTTGTTTATCACGTGTTGAAATATTTACCAATTGCTTTTTGACTTTGCTGCTTCTTCCTTTTTTTTTTTTTTTTTTTTTTTTNATTTTGTTTGTTGAATTTTTTATTAAATTGTAAAAGCTCTTTGTAAAATTAAAAATTTGTTTTTGTTTATCACGTGTTGAAATATTTACCAATTGCTTTTTGACTTTGCTGCTTCTTCCTTTTTTTTTTTTTTTTTTTTTTTGGTACATTGGTTTGTGATCTTGATGATGTTTTTGCCATATGGAAATATAAAAAGGTAAAGTAGTCAAATTTATCATGTTTTCCCTTGTGGCTTTCGGTGTCTTGCTTAGAAAGGCCGTCTTTACTCCTAGATTGCCAAAAATACGCCTTTGTTCTCTTTTCGTAGTTTGTTTTGTTTTGAACTTATTCATTTTGGCTGGGCTGGGTCTTGGCCGCTGCACAGGCTTGTCTCTGGTTTTGGAGAACAGGGGCTGCTCGCTCGTTGCAGCGCACGAGCCTCTCATTGCAGCGGCTTCTCAGTGCAGAGCACAGGCTCCAGGGTGCCCGGGCTTCCACAGCTGCAGCGCGTGGGCTCCGGAGCTTCGGCGCACAGGCTCCAGGGTGCCTGGGCTTCTGTGGCTGCAGCGCGTGGGCTCCGGAGCTTCGGCTCATGGGCTCTAGGGCACAGGCTTCCGCAGCTGCAGCGCGTGGGCTCTGGAGCTTTGGCTCACGGGCTCTAGGGTGCCCGGGCTTCCGCGGCTGCAGCGCGTGGGCTCCGGAGCTTCGGCTCATGGGCTCTAGGGTGCCCAGGCTTCCGCGGCTGCAGCGCGTGGGCTCTGGAGCTTCGGCCCATGAGATGTGTATAAGAGACTCCAGGGTGCCCGGGCTTCCGCGGCTGCAGCGCGTGGGCTCCGGAGCTTCGGCTCACGGGCTCCAGGGTGCCCGGGCTTCCGCGGCTGCAGCGCGTGGGCTCCGGAGCTTCGGCTCACGGGCTCCAGGGTGCCCGGGCTTCCGCGGCTGCAGCGCGTGGGCTCCGGAGCTTCGGCTCACGGGCTCCAGGGTGCCCGGGCTTCCGCGGCTGCAGCGCGTGGGCTCCGGAGCTTCGGCTCACGGGCTCCAGGGTGCCCGGGCTTCCGCGGCTGCAGCGCGTGGGCTCCGGAGCTTCGGCTCACGGGCTCCAGGGTGCCCGGGCTTCCGCGGCTGCAGCGCGTGGGCTCCGGAGCTTCGGCTCACGGGCTCCAGGGTGCCCGGGCTTCCGCGGCTGCAGCGCGTGGGCTCCGGAGCTTCGGCTCACGGGCTCCAGGGTGCCCGGGCTTCCGCGGCTGCAGCGCGTGGGCTCCGGAGCTTCGGCTCACGGGCTCCAGGGTGCCCGGGCTTCCGCGGCTGCAGCGCGTGGGCTCCGGAGCTTCGGCTCACGGGCTCCAGGGTGCCCGGGCTTCCGCGGCTGCAGCGCGTGGGCTCCGGAGCTTCGGCTCACGGGCTCCAGGGTGCCCGGGCTTCCGCGGCTGCAGCGCGTGGGCTCCGGAGCTTCGGCTCACGGGCTCCAGGGTGCCCGGGCTTCCGCGGCTGCAGCGCGTGGGCTCCGGAGCTTCGGCTCACGGGCTCCAGGGTGCCCGGGCTTCCGCGGCTGCAGCGCGTGGGCTCCGGAGCTTCGGCTCACGGGCTCCAGGGTGCCCGGGCTTCCGCGGCTGCAGCGCGTGGGCTCCGGAGCTTCGGCTCACGGGCTCCAGGGTGCCCGGGCTTCCGCGGCTGCAGCGCGTGGGCTCCGGAGCTTCGGCTCACGGGCTCCAGGGTGCCCGGGCTTCCGCGGCTGCAGCGCGTGGGCTCCGGAGCTTCGGCTCACGGGCTCCAGGGTGCCCGGGCTTCCGCGGCTGCAGCGCGTGGGCTCCGGAGCTTCGGCTCACGGGCTCCAGGGTGCCCGGGCTTCCGCGGCTGCAGCGCGTGGGCTCCGGAGCTTCGGCTCACGGGCTCCAGGGTGCCCGGGCTTCCGCGGCTGCAGCGCGTGGGCTCCGGAGCTTCGGCTCACGGGCTCCAGGGTGCCCGGGCTTCCGCGGCTGCAGCGCGTGGGCTCCGGAGCTTCGGCTCACGGGCTCCAGGGTGCCCGGGCTTCCGCGGCTGCAGCGCGTGGGCTCCGGAGCTTCGGCTCACGGGCTCCAGGGTGCCCGGGCTTCCGCGGCTGCAGCGCGTGGGCTCCGGAGCTTCGGCTCACGGGCTCCAGGGTGCCCGGGCTTCCGCGGCTGCAGCGCGTGGGCTCCGGAGCTTCGGCTCACGGGCTCCAGGGTGCCCGGGCTTCCGCGGCTGCAGCGCGTGGGCTCCGGAGCTTCGGCTCACGGGCTCCAGGGTGCCCGGGCTTCCGCGGCTGCAGCGCGTGGGCTCCGGAGCTTCGGCTCACGGGCTCCAGGGTGCCCGGGCTTCCGCGGCTGCAGCGCGTGGGCTCCGGAGCTTCGGCTCACGGGCTCCAGGGTGCCCGGGCTTCCGCGGCTGCAGCGCGTGGGCTCCGGAGCTTCGGCTCACGGGCTCCAGGGTGCCCGGGCTTCCGCGGCTGCAGCGCGTGGGCTCCGGAGCTTCGGCTCACGGGCTCCAGGGTGCCCGGGCTTCCGCGGCTGCAGCGCGTGGGCTCCGGAGCTTCGGCTCACGGGCTCCAGGGTGCCCGGGCTTCCGCGGCTGCAGCGCGTGGGCTCCGGAGCTTCGGCTCACGGGCTCCAGGGTGCCCGGGCTTCCGCGGCTGCAGCGCGTGGGCTCCGGAGCTTCGGCTCACGGGCTCCAGGGTGCCCGGGCTTCCGCGGCTGCAGCGCGTGGGCTCCGGAGCTTCGGCTCACGGGCTCCAGGGTGCCCGGGCTTCCGCGGCTGCAGCGCGTGGGCTCCGGAGCTTCGGCTCACGGGCTCCAGGGTGCCCGGGCTTCCGCGGCTGCAGCGCGTGGGCTCCGGAGCTTCGGCTCACGGGCTCCAGGGTGCCCGGGCTTCCGCGGCTGCAGCGCGTGGGCTCCGGAGCTTCGGCTCACGGGCTCCAGGGTGCCCGGGCTTCCGCGGCTGCAGCGCGTGGGCTCCGGAGCTTCGGCTCACGGGCTCCAGGGTGCCCGGGCTTCCGCGGCTGCAGCGCGTGGGCTCCGGAGCTTCGGCTCACGGGCTCCAGGGTGCCCGGGCTTCCGCGGCTGCAGCGCGTGGGCTCCGGAGCTTCGGCTCACGGGCTCCAGGGTGCCCGGGCTTCCGCGGCTGCAGCGCGTGGGCTCCGGAGCTTCGGCTCACGGGCTCCAGGGTGCCCGGGCTTCCGCGGCTGCAGCGCGTGGGCTCCGGAGCTTCGGCTCACGGGCTCCAGGGTGCCCGGGCTTCCGCGGCTGCAGCGCGTGGGCTCCGGAGCTTCGGCTCACGGGCTCCAGGGTGCCCGGGCTTCCGCGGCTGCAGCGCGTGGGCTCCGGAGCTTCGGCTCACGGGCTCCAGGGTGCCCGGGCTTCCGCGGCTGCAGCGCGTGGGCTCCGGAGCTTCGGCTCACGGGCTCCAGGGTGCCCGGGCTTCCGCGGCTGCAGCGCGTGGGCTCCGGAGCTTCGGCTCACGGGCTCCAGGGTGCCCGGGCTTCCGCGGCTGCAGCGCGTGGGCTCCGGAGCTTCGGCTCACGGGCTCCAGGGTGCCCGGGCTTCCGCGGCTGCAGCGCGTGGGCTCCGGAGCTTCGGCTCACGGGCTCCAGGGTGCCCGGGCTTCCGCGGCTGCAGCGCGTGGGCTCCGGAGCTTCGGCTCACGGGCTCCAGGGTGCCCGGGCTTCCGCGGCTGCAGCGCGTGGGCTCCGGAGCTTCGGCTCACGGGCTCCAGGGTGCCCGGGCTTCCGCGGCTGCAGCGCGTGGGCTCCGGAGCTTCGGCTCACGGGCTCCAGGGTGCCCGGGCTTCCGCGGCTGCAGCGCGTGGGCTCCGGAGCTTCGGCTCACGGGCTCCAGGGTGCCCGGGCTTCCGCGGCTGCAGCGCGTGGGCTCCGGAGCTTCGGCTCACGGGCTCCAGGGTGCCCGGGCTTCCGCGGCTGCAGCGCGTGGGCTCCGGAGCTTCGGCTCACGGGCTCCAGGGTGCCCGGGCTTCCGCGGCTGCAGCGCGTGGGCTCCGGAGCTTCGGCTCACGGGCTCCAGGGTGCCCGGGCTTCCGCGGCTGCAGCGCGTGGGCTCCGGAGCTTCGGCTCACGGGCTCCAGGGTGCCCGGGCTTCCGCGGCTGCAGCGCGTGGGCTCCGGAGCTTCGGCTCACGGGCTCCAGGGTGCCCGGGCTTCCGCGGCTGCAGCGCGTGGGCTCCGGAGCTTCGGCTCACGGGCTCCAGGGTGCCCGGGCTTCCGCGGCTGCAGCGCGTGGGCTCCGGAGCTTCGGCTCACGGGCTCCAGGGTGCCCGGGCTTCCGCGGCTGCAGCGCGTGGGCTCCGGAGCTTCGGCTCACGGGCTCCAGGGTGCCCGGGCTTCCGCGGCTGCAGCGCGTGGGCTCCGGAGCTTCGGCTCACGGGCTCCAGGGTGCCCGGGCTTCCGCGGCTGCAGCGCGTGGGCTCCGGAGCTTCGGCTCACGGGCTCCAGGGTGCCCGGGCTTCCGCGGCTGCAGCGCGTGGGCTCCGGAGCTTCGGCTCACGGGCTCCAGGGTGCCCGGGCTTCCGCGGCTGCAGCGCGTGGGCTCCGGAGCTTCGGCTCACGGGCTCCAGGGTGCCCGGGCTTCCGCGGCTGCAGCGCGTGGGCTCCGGAGCTTCGGCTCACAGGCTCTAGGGCGCCCGGGCTTCCGCGGCTGCAGTGCGTGGGCTCTGGAGCTTTGGCTCACGGGCTCCAGAGCACAGGCTCACTAGTTGTGCACAGGCTTAGTTGCTCCGTGGCACGTGAGACCTTCCCAGATCAGGGATCGAACCCATGACTCCTGCATTGGTAAGTAGATTCTTTACCATTGGACCACTGGGGAAACCCTTCTGGTAGTTTTATGATTTAAATTTTCATGTTTAATCTTGGCTCTGTTTGGGTTTTATTTTTGAGTGGGGAAATGAAGGAAGGATTTAATTATTTTTCACCTTGATAGTTTGTCCTTTATTGAGTAATACACTTCCCCCGGTGATTGGAAAGGCCAGCTTTACTGTATACTAATTTATCTTTGGTGTTTAATTCTGGACTTTCTCATCGGTCCACTGGTTGGTTTTTCTGCGCATGTGCCAGTATCGACTTGCTGTCTGGCAAATCCCATGGACAAATTACACACCATAGGGTAGAAAAGAGTCGGACACAACTAAAGTGACATAGCACGCACGCATTGAAACTCTACAATATATTTTAATATCTGGGAAGACATAACTACCAATTTAGAAATGTCTACTGTTGTTTCAAGTACACTGGTCCTTTTTTCCCAACAAGGCAATAAACTCCATATTTCATACTTCTGATTTTTTGTGGTCCCCCAAACACTGCTGAGAATGTGACAAGTGATTAGTAAACATTTGATTCTTGAAAGCAATCTTCCAAATTCTTAATTCTGATTTTCTCCACCTAAATGAAGTACAGAGAGCTGAAAGTGATGATGGTTCTACACCTGGATTTCTCTTGTGGTCACAAATGTGTCTCTTGCTGTGGCCAGTGGACTGATACAGCCTTTGTGCCCTCGGCAGGCAGGATGCATGGGAAGAGCAATCCAGCAATGAAATAGAACCGGTAAAGTTCTGGAGTCAGGGTGACCTGGCTTGAGTCTTGGCCTCTGTGACTAACTAGCAGTGTCACCTTGGGCAGGTTACTTACTCTCTCTAAACCTTGGCTCCTCTGCTTCCTCATCTGTAAAACGGAGATAATAATATCTCCCTCATCAAATATTAATCATTGTTAAGGTAAAATGAAGTGCAATTTTGTACAGTGCCTGGTACTTCAATGAAAGTTTCTGTTACTAATAGTAGGAACAGTTGTAGTAGTAACAATAGGAATTTTAAAAGTTATTCAACTACAATTTTTTTTTTTTTGATCATGCTGGGTCTTTGTTACAGCTCTAGGCTCTTCGGTGCGGCTTCTCTAGTTAGGTGCAAGGGTTCCAGAGAGTGCGGGCTCAGTAGCTGCAGCTCATAGGTCCAGCTGGCCCTTGGCATGTGGGAACTTAGTTTCCCTGACAGGGATCAAACCTGTGTCCCATGCCATTGCAAGGTGGATTCTTAACCACTGGACCACTAGGGGAGTCCCTCAATTAGAATTTATTGAGTTTGTAGAGAAAGAAATAGGAAAACGCTTAATTATCAGACTTTGACCAAGAACTTTGAAGTAGCAAAATCTGCCTCTGAAAAAAGAGAAAATGATACTCAACGTTGGCTGATCAGGCATCAGACAGCCTTGTGTATGAGCCATCATCACATTTAATTCTCACGATGGCCCACTGAGGTGGGAAGATGCCTCCCCAGACCTGGTTCTACAGAGCTCTGCATCCTCTGTGGTACCCAGGCGCTCCCCACCCCCCAGGGCTTCCTGGCCTGACCAGGTAAGAGGAGCAGCACCCTACAGCCAGAGAGCACTGTCTCTGGAGCCACCTTCCAATTTACCCAAGCCAATTTCCTTGGGAAAGTCACTGAGTTACTCTGAGCTTTGGTTTCCTCCTCTAGAAAGTGGGACCACTAATATGGCAGAAAGCAACACAATATTGTAAAGCAATTTTCCTCCAATTAAAAATATAAATTTTTAAAAATAGAGCATACTTTATAGGATTGCTGTAAAGTTATAGGAGTCAATGACTGAGGATTCAGCACTGAGAAGAGTGCCTAGCAAGTGGTCAGAACTAAGTACCTGCAATGAATTTATTATTTTCTTCTCTTACTGTATTCTCACCATCAAGTGCTCTAATTTAATTTCTCCATTAAAGGACTGAAAGAATGACAGATGTAGCCGAAAGAATTTTAAGAAGGGGTTCACAATAAAGACAACTGGCCTCCCCTCCCCCCTCTAAGCCTATTTGTTCAACTTGGGTGAAGGAGTTTTCCATGCATTTGCAAAAAGGGTAATTCAATAATAAATTATCCCATTGATAGAAACAGCCAATATTATTGATAACCAACAGCATCCTACCTTGTTACCAATCAAGCATATATTTAATGGGCAATTCTGGCTTAACCCCTTTTCTCCTGAAAAGCTCTTTTTCTCTCCCAGCATTCTCATTTCTCAACATGTGAGTGCTAAAGTGGATGCATTCTTAGTAGAAGAGAGGACTGGGACATGCATGTGTGCTAAATCGCTCAGTTGTGTCCAACTCTTTGCAACACTTTAGACTACAGTTCATCAGGCTCTTATGTCCATGGGAATTCTCCAGGCAAGAATACTGGAGTGGGTTGTCCTGTCCTCCTCCAGGGGATCTTCCCGACCCAGGGATCGAACCCGTGTCTCATGTCTCCTGCGCTGGCAGGCACGTTCTTTACCACTGGTGCCACCTGAGACGCCCCAGGGAGGGAGACGGGGGATGCTATTCCTGCCCGCATGTCTCAGAGGCTAACGCCATGTCAGACTTGGTTGCTGTTTAGTTGCTAAGTTGTGTCCAGCTCTTGTGACAGCATGGAGCGTAGCCCACCATGCGCCTCTGTCCATAGGATTTCCCAGGTGAGAATACTAGAGTGAGTTGCCCACCATGCGCCTCTGTCCATAGGATTTCCCAGGTGAGAATACTAGAGTGAGTTGCCGTTTCCTTCTCCAGGGGATCTTCTAACCCAGGGATCAAACTAGTTGTGTCCAGCTCTTGTGACAGCATGGAGCGTAGCCCACCATGCGCCTCTGTCCATAGGATTTCCCAGGTGAGAATACTAGAGTGAGTTGCCCACCATGCGCCTCTGTCCATAGGATTTCCCAGGTGAGAATACTAGAGTGAGTTGCCGTTTCCTTCTCCAGGGGATCTTCTAACCCAGGGATCAAACCCACATCTCCTGCATTGGCAGTTCTTTACCAGGGAGCCACCAGGCAAGCCCCAAACTTGGTTACAAACCACCATATTCAAGCCAGCCTGCATTCACTGATCTTTCAGATTGAATGGCTGAGTTAGGACTCAGGCTCCCATGGCTTTTCTCTCTGCACCATATTTAGGCCCCTGGCTTCAGAGGCTGGTCTTCTGATTTAGGGGAAGGTAAGCTCTTTTGTGGGTTTCCCAGGTGGCGCAGTGGTAAAGAATCTACCTGCCAATGCAAGAGACACAAGTGACTTGGGTTCGATCCCTGGTCAGGAAGATACTCCGGAGGAGGAAATGGCAGCTACTCTAGTATTCTTGCCAGGGAAATCCCATGAACAGAGGAGCTTGGCAGGCTATGGTCTGTGGGGGTCACAAAGAGTCCAATACGACTGAGCAACTGAGCGTGCTGACAAGGAAGCACTCTCGCCTCAGTGAGCTCACCTCAGTGAATCCAGAGTAGTTCTGGAGGTTTATCCACAGCCTGACTTTTTAATAGGCGTACTTATTTTACTGAAGTCACCAGAGGCCCCTACTGGCATTGCTCCCTGTAACCCCTCACTCAGGGACTGAGCCTGGCTGACATGGCATCTTCTCCGTCCCTCTCCCCGCTTCCTCCAACCCTCCCCTCCTAATCAACATGAATCCACTTATGTGGAATGTAAACGAACTGTGTGAGCATTAAATGACAATGCTGTTTTTGGTTTTCTGTCCAAATCTCCCTTTACCAGGATGAAAAGGGATTTTATTTTCCAGGACCCCTGCCGTTTCACTTATTTGGAGCTCTTTGCATTCAGCGTCCATTTGTAGCCCTTCTCATACAGTTAGGCCTAAAAGAAATTTGCTATAGCTAATGAGATTGAGATGGGAAAACAGACCCAAGCAGTTTGGCCAAAGACCAATAGCAGTTTCTCTTCCCCATTTTTTCCTATTGTGATGTGCGAAATGCAGACAAATTATTCCACTGTGTAGTGTATACGCTGAGAGCAGGCACTTTGAGGCTGGAGGGTCAAACCCTGACTTTGCCACTGAGATTGTAGGACCTTAGGCAGGTTACTTAACTCCTCTGAGTCTCAGTTTCTCCCTGACTAATTGGGTGATGGAGGAGATAATGTTGATAAAGTGTTTAGCACTGGACCTGGCTCAAAGCGAGCCAGGAATGTAACAACAATACCACTTAACATGCATGGAGTGTGCTAGGCTTTCAATTATCTAATTTGATCCTCCTGACATTTCTGTAGCATAAAGAGGGCAGGCAGCAGCATTATCGGGGAGTTGGGGGGGGGGACAAATGACCAGGGGAGGAAAAGTGAAATGCTTCAAGGTCACAACCGTCCTTACGGACAGAGCAAGGCAAGAATCCAGGCGCTCTAGTTCTTTTGCTTTTTTCTCTTTTTTCATTGACATATAATCGATGTGCAATATTAATGTTAATCTCAGGTGTATCTAATTCTTTTTCCAATGTTTTTAACATTCTGCTATATTTCATCAGTGCAAAAACTGATACCCGACATGCTTGCGTGCTAAATCGCCTCAGTCACGTCTGACTCTTTGTGACCTATGAAACGTAGCCCGCCAGGCTCCTCTGTCCATGGGGCTCTCCAGGCAAGAATACTGGAGTGGGTTGCCATGCCCTCCTCCAGGGGATCTTCCTGATCCAGGGATTGAACCTATGTCTCTTACATGTCCTGCATTGGTAAAGCAGGTTCTTTACCACTAGTGCCCCTGATAAATGACATATATGAGTCAAATAGAAAAACATACTAAGCGAAAGCATATAAATGATCAGTACAGTGATGAGTCAGTGAGGTTCTAGAACTATGAACAAAGCAAACTACTATCTCATTCTCCCCCCATTTGTCTTTTTTTAGAATCCTACTGTGTCCTTGCTGAGCCCAAATGCCATGTGGGCTGCTCTCTGCTTTATGTACATTTTGATTCATCTTCAGAGGAATATAAAGGAAGTAGGTGGTATTAACCCCATTTTATAGATAAGAAGACAGAGGTTCTTGGAGGTTTGAGCTCTTGCTTCAGATAGCAAACTCAGTTCCAAAGGGTATATCTCCTTACCCCCCAAAAGTGCATATCCTGAGACATCCCTGGTGGTCCAGTGGTTAAGACTCCATGCTTCCACTGCTGGGGGCCTAGGTTCAGTTGCTGGGTCAGGGAACTAAGATCCTGCATGCCATGCGGCACAGCCAAAAAACCCCACCAAAACCAGAGTGCATGTCCTGAAATGGCCCCACTGGATTTGCTCTGACTCCTACCGGGTGACTGGCCCGCCCACACCAATCAAAATGAAAGGAGAGCCCACAGGAAGGACTCACAGCAGGACGTGTAGTTCCTCCAGCCAGTCACCGCGATCCCCTGGGTCTGGCAGGTGCTGGCATAGTTCTGCAGCCAGCTGCAGGCGGTCTGCACAGCACCTCCATCAATGCAAGAGTCGAAGAGGCAGTTCTTGTAGAAGAAAGTGGGGTTGACCTTGCTGTGGCACTTGGTGAAGCCTGCATTCTGGTTGGGGATCAGGCTGCAGAGCTGCTGCACTTTGGAGAAAGCTTCCACCTTGGCACAGGACGGGCAGCGGTCGCCACAGCCAATCTGGCAGAAGGTGTCCCTCTTCACCCAGCTCTGTCCAAACTCATTGACGCTGGAGGCCAGCAGACCCATGGGCATCTCCAGGTCATCGTCGGGGTTGCCGTTGTAGCGGCCACAGAGGCCGTAGGTGCTGTTCTGCATGCTCCGAGGGACCGTGACAGACAGGAAGGTCTTCCAGTCATAGACCACTTTTAGTCCAAAGTCAGTTTCCACCACCACGTGGAAACCAAAAGAAAAGATGTTTATCTTCCCTTGTCCCAACTTCAGGGGCAGATAGAGCCGTTCATTGTTGACCTGCAAGAGGAAGCGGGTTGGCATAGACAAATTCAGGTGACCCAGACATTCCCCCCACCCCCGTCCACCACCGCTGTTTTAATGATTAGTCTCTGAGAGGCAGCCCCAGAGGGGAGTGGAAGCAGGTTGAATCCAATCTTTGTATTTAGTGTCGTTTCTGTCACTCAACTGTTATTATTAGGATTTGAACAGACTTAAATGACTATCCTTTGTACATTAATACACCTATTTATTTCAGTGCCTTCTGTTTATACTGTTACTTCCCCCAGGAGTTCAAATTGTTTTCTCCAAGGTAATGAGAGGGTAATAAGAATTCAATTAAAGTTTAGACTAAAATATCCAAACCTAGAACTCTTATGTTGCTATTTCCAGCTCTTCTGTGGATTTATCTTAGACAAGCCTCAATTTATTAAATCCTTCAGGATATTCTTTTTCCTGAAGAATGACTTGACTTTGCTGGTCCCTCTGCCAAGGATGCTATTCTTTACCCGTCAACATCCTTCTCATCCCCCAGACCCTGCTCAAATGCCAGCTCTTCTATAAGGCAAGATTTTTGGAGCCTGTGGTCAGAATGAATCACTCCCTCGTCTGGGCAACCAGAACAAGTTATTTATACTTCTCTCCTGTTCTTCTGCACCTTTGGCCAAGATCAGGCAGGTGTACCTGCTACTGAAGCACATATGACATCAGCCTCATATTACAGCTGGTTGTCTACACCTCTGTCTCATCTACAGGATTAGGAGCGACTTGAGAAGAGGGACCACACTTTATTGATCTATGCATCCACCTCCCCCTCGTCCCCTGCTGGGCACCCACCACAATGCCTCACGTGGAGAGGGTACTTGACACATGTTTCCTCCTGTATATTTTAAGTTGAGAAAACAAGGAAATCCCTGAGCTTCAAACTCCAGAACAGTACGGCCCTTGCACCATTTTGATTCAGATCGGTCAAATCCTGCAGCTTGTGGCTGGGTGAGTGCATGCTGGAAAACAAAGACTGTTGTGAGGGCTAAGAGAGAGCTGATCTTCCTGGTGGAGAAGAAGGTGGCTGCCCTTTGGAGCGGTCTGAGGTTGCTCTGACCGGAAGTACCTCCCCTTCTGACGTCCTTAATCTTTTTGTCATCTGACACTCCCACCCCCAGCCCAACCACCTTAATTCAGACTCTTATCACCTTCCACCTTGACTCTTAAACACACCCGATACTCCTCTCCTTGCCCTGGTCCTCCCTTCTCCTTCATTCACTCTTCACTGCCTCTCCAATATTTTTTTTAATGCAATTAATACTTAAAACCCTCTTTGCAGTGTGAACGAAATGGGGGATATGCTTAACACATCAGACAGGGCTCTCCAGGAGCTGGCCCCTGCCTCTCAGGCCCAACCACTCATTTCCTGCACCCCAGCCATACTCAGCACTTCACTGCTCCCCAAGCCATACTCAGCACTTCACTGCTCCCCAAACGGACTGAGTTGCACCACTCCACATGCCACTCCCCTTGCTGTGAGTGTGATGGTGCTTTCTGGGTCCCTTCAGGGGACCCATCCTCAGCAGTTGTGAATGTGGGCTAGTGATAACTCACAGTTGATCTTGGCCACAGGGGAGCCACCTGGCCCAGGAGGTTATGACCTCCTATTCCATACCCGACCTCACCCTAAGGGCAGCCGTTGGCCAATGGCTGACCAACACAGAGGACCGATTCTGTGTGCGGGTCACACACCAGAGTTTCCGGTGACTGAAACTGGTATCCAGTTTAGGCCACATCCTCTCTGAGCTCCCTGCTCCTGGTGTATCCCTCATTTTCAGGCATCACTGTCTCAGACTCTGCCTCTAGGCGATCAAACCTGAGATAGCACTGATGCTCCTCCCCATCCCCCCATTCTCTGGGGGCAATATTCGCCCTTCAAATTTCAACTCAGCTATCTCCTTGTCTGTGAACATTTGTCCAGGCAGGATTCACTCACTCATCCAGCAGCCATCAGTCTGGCACTATTGTGCACCAGCCAGTGTGCTAAATGCTAGGATAAAGCACAAGGCTCTTTCCCTAGGAGCTCACAGATGTGTGGCCAAGACAAGTACATAAGCAGGTCTGATTGTCTGATAAAAGTTAACAGTAGAGATAAATAGATGAACAGGAACCCGACTCAGCATGGGAACAGAATCAAGGATACCTACAGAAAATGGTGCCCACACCCAGCTCTGAATGGTGAGTAGTGCTGGCCAGCCAAGATAAGTTAAGAGTTTGGGATTAAAATATACACATACTAGATAACTAGTTAGGATCTACTGTTTGGCACAGGGAACTCTACTCAATATTCTGTAATGGCCTATATGGGAAAAGAATCTACAAAAGAGTGGATATATGTACATGTATAACTGAGACACTTTGCTGTACACTTGAAGCTAACACAACATTGTAAATCAACTATACCCCAATAAAAATTTCAAAAATACACACTACTATATATAAAACAGATAACCAACAAGGATCTACTTGTATCACAGAGAATTATACTAACTATTCTATAATATACAGAATAACCATACTTGATATTCTATAATGGAAGAGAATGTAAGAAATATATATGTGTGTATATATCTATATACATATGTATGTATAACTGAATCACTTCACTATATACCTAAAACTAACACAACATTATAAGTCAATTATATTTCAATAAAAAGTAAAAGCAGAACAAACAACAAAAAAGAAGGAATGAGAGTAAGGAAAAGGGAATCCCAAAAAGACAGCATAGCCCAAGTCAAGGCCAAGAGGAGAGAAACAACCTCATAAATATGAGGAATTACAGCAATTTAATGATGCTGGAGCACAAAATGTGACCTCGGGGATGATGGGATACGAAGATGGAGAGATGGGAGGTTCTTGGACCATGGAGGGCCACGTATGTAATGTCCCATGAGATCAAGCTTGAAAGAGACTCATTCATTTTGCAAAAAAGTCACCAGTGATCTTAGTGAAAGAACTTCAGTAGCATGAAACCAGAGGTTAGACTGGAGAAGTTAAACAGCAGACAGGGGATATGGAAGCAAAGATGACTCCAGGAGTTTGGTAAGAAAAGGGAGGAGAGGGATTAGATAGAAGAGGGATTGGGTTGAACTGGGGTCAAGGTTTGTCTTAGAATAAATATGTTTATGGGTTGAAGAGAAGGACCTAAGACACGGGAGGGGGAGGAGATGACAGATGGGCAAGAGCCTGAGAAGGCAAGATAGAGATGGTGCAGGTGGGTAGTGGCCATGGAGGGGGAAGAGATGCCTCATTCTCTGGAACAAGGAGAGGAGGTGAAGATGACGTGGTGACGGGTCATTTCAGTGACAGGGTGGAGGAGGGAAGTGGAGGAGGGAGATCACATCTGGTAGGCACAATTCTCTCAATAAGAAGGCCCGGAGCTCAGGTGACATAGGTTCCATGTAGACCCAAAATACAGGTGCTCAAGGTCACCAAGAGACACAGAGGCCGAAAGGCCTCCCACCAGCCTTGACAACACACACGAATAAACGAAAGGCTGGGCGCCAAATGGCTCATGTGCGCCGGCTGGCGTTTCTCCACATTTCCTGTTCCCGGCTGCCAGGTGTCAAGCAGGAGGCGACACCTTGCGGAGGTCTTGTACCTGGATTACAGCTGAGAGGCTTCGAGAACCCGGGAAAGCAAGGCCTCGACATAAACAGGCTGGCTTGGCTTCTCCCATCTCTGAAGCCCCGTGAAGGCCGCCTCCATCCCTCCATCCCTGCCCTGTCTGTCCTTGCGAGCGAGAATGGAGGGAAGGTGGGAGGCCGAGGAAGGAAGGGGTCAGTAAGGAAGCAGTGCCTGACGGACAGAGGAGGCGGGCACAGAGGAGGAAGAGGAGGGCGCGGGGGTCAGAGTGGGGCTATTTGTTTCTAATCTGAGTATCAGAAATAAGGCCACAAACTTGCTTTTCAGTGGAGAGCTTTCCTTTAAACAGCTGGCCCGGACCTGCTGCCGCCTCTTCAGCTGCTCTGAGGTCCCCTCACAGCCCCCCACCTTGCTGCCCCTTTGGGTGTCCATGGACGATTCCTGGTCCTCCTTCTGGGCCTGGCCAATGGACACCTTCAGGGCCCAGCTCTCGGTCATCTCTTCCAGAAAGCCTTCCTTCTCCACCCCCACGTAGCTCAGGCAACCTGTTCTCTCATGACACCCACCTTCCCGCCCACACATCATATTTTTCCGGGATTTCACATCATGTTAAAGTTACCTGCAAACACGTCTGTCTCTCCTACCAGACCCTGAGTTCCCTTAGCACAGGAGCCCTGTTTGACTCATGTATCTACCCTCAGGGTTTGGCACAGGACAGACATCAATACAAGCCCGTCAAACACAACTGAGCCAGAGTGATGTTCAAAGGTCCTCGCTTCTCTGCTGCCCACAGGATGAGCAGTCAGTGATAAAGACACTGGCTCTGAGGGTCCTGAAAGCCTCGGCCTGGACCACTCAGGACCCGGCTGTGTTGAGCCTGGGCGAGATGGAGGACAGGGGCCGTGTCTGGAGCTCAGGCTGTGGACGGCTGATGCTCGGGCTGTGCAACACCCAGGAGAGGCTCCTCTCTCCTGTTCACCCCACACCCGGCCTGGTACACAAAGCATGTTTATTTCTAGTTTTCCTCGGCTTAGTAGATTTCCCCATATCCTCAGTACTGCAGGGAAAGAGAGTCACAGAGGGACCTGGCGTGCCAAGGAGTCCCTTCCAGGTCACCTCTGGTTTTGTGTGCACCAGCAGTGACCCGGCTCTGTTGCTGTGTTTTGCCTGGTGCTTGACTGTGCGCTGTCATTATGATGGCCATTATTCTTCTCAGGGAGAGATGGTGACTAATAATAACATCATGGGAAAAACAAATGCAAATCATTGAACAAGCAGATCCTGTAGTGCATGTTAATAATTCAAAGTAAATGCTAAATCTATTCCCCAGGCCCCCACAGGAAAGAACCTTCAAGCATCCTGAACTTGGTCTTCCTGTCAGAGACTGGAAAGCTATATACTCTGTTCCCAGCTTGGGCATCCTAGGACATCTGGGGACATAGAAAGGCAGGCCGTGGAAAGTGTCCCCTCACCCTGTTAATCAATTCCTTCTTGCTGCCCATGACTCTCTAATTACTCCTTGTTGTAGACCGAATGGTGTCCCCCCAAAAGACACACTGAAGTCTTAACCCCCAGGACATGTGAACGTGGTTTTGCTTGGAAATAGGGTCTTTGCAGATCTTAATCAAGTTAAGATCAGATCACGCTGTGAAAGGGTGGACCCTAAATCCAATGACGAATGGTCTTAAAAGGAGAGAGATTTGGCGCAGGGGGAAGAAGGTCATGAAAAGATGGAGGCAGAGACTGGAGGTATGAGGCCCCAGGGAAAGGGTCACCTACAACCACCAGATGCTGGGAGAAAGCCTGGAATAGATGCTTCCCTAGGGCCCCAGAAGGACCATGGCCCTGCCAACACCTTGGTTTCAGACTCCTGGTCTCCAGAGCTATAAGAGGGCAAATTTCTGCTGCTTTAGGCCACCTGGTCTATGATGCTTTGTGATGGGAGCCCTAATAACTAACATACTCTCCCGTCTTCATCTCTTTCTGAGGAGAAGAGACCAGCAGTGTGGTTCTCATGGCTCTTGACTTTAGCCATGAGTGCCTCTCAAGAGACATGTGCCTGGAAGGTGAGCTCACCCAAGGAGAGGGAAATGCCCAGTGAGAGTGGGGAATCAGCCTCTGGGGAGGAGAGAAGGGAGAGCAGAAAAAAAGAACAGGTGTTCATGAGGATCTGGTGTCCATATGTGAAGGTGACTGGGTCAGAAAACATAGGTAACCTCAGATGTCTACTTAACTAAACCTCGAGAGTGTGTAATGCAAGGCAGAAAATACAATTTCATAGTACACTGGATGAGACAGGGCTTACGAACAGCTTGCATTTTAAAAGAAGAGAACAACCTGAAAAGTAGAAAGGTGGAAGAGTGTTAAATGTCACAGAGAGAAGGAATGACATCAAAGTTTATAAATCTAAGGGTAAAAAAATATCCGAGGAGGAGCAAAGTACAAATAGGATGCAGCCACATGGACAAAATGATTGATGTCTTTGTTTTAACACAATTGATGAAAGTGAAGGAGAGAAGTTATTGTAATGAGTGACTTTGACTATCCAGACATCTGTTGGAAAACTTATGTGGCTAAAAGCAAAGCACCTGAAATATTCCTAACTTGTCCAGGTGGCAATTCAATCTTCCCAACTGCTGATGAAGTGACCAGCGGCAAAATGAAAGTCGTAGGAACCTTGGAAGAAAGGGCTTGTTATGTCATCTGTTTCCTTTATTTGACAAACGTTTTGAGTGTCATGGCATGCAGTATATTCATTTAACATAAAGATGGATTAGGTGTGGTTCCCACCCTCAAAGGGCCCACAATGAGTATTGAGTGAGCCAGACACAAACATCATGGAAAAATGCACTTCAATGACTGAGGGACCAACTGTTAGAAGGAAACATATAGGGAAACAGTAGGGGCTTTGGGTGAAATATCCAAGAAAGAGAAGAGGAATGTCCATCGTGAGACTTTCATCTTAGGTGCTAAAAAGGCACATTTTCCAGTAAACGTGAAAGAGAAGACAGTTTAAGAAGCAGATGGCTGGTGAGAGCCTGTTGTAAAGCCCAGGGGAAAAAAAAGGTACAATCTGTTTTTAGGACATATATTAAGTTAACCTTAAGAATGCATTTCAGTATACAGAGGGTACAGACAAATATGTGCTTCCCTAGTGGCTCAGTGGTAAAGAATCTGCCTGCCAATACAGAAGACTTGAGTTTGATCCCTGGGTGGCGAAGACCCCTGGAGAAGAGAATGGCAACCCTCC
Source organism: Oreotragus oreotragus (assembly GCA_006410675.1). Classification (NCBI taxonomy): domain Eukaryota; kingdom Metazoa; phylum Chordata; class Mammalia; order Artiodactyla; family Bovidae; genus Oreotragus; species Oreotragus oreotragus. The sequence goes on from SJYX01017432.1 coordinate 99,684, forward strand.
CCAGCATTTTGAGCTTCCTAGGTGGCTCAGTGGTAAAGAATCCACCTACAGTTCAGGAGCTGCAGGAGACACAGGTTCAATTCCTGAGTCAGGAAGATCCCCTGAAGGCAGAAATGGCGGCCCATTCCAGTATTCTTGCCTGGGAAATCCCACGGACAGAGGAGCCTGGCAAGCAACAGTCCATGGGATCGCAGAGAGTCAGAGACGACTGAGTGGCTAAGCTCAGAGACAAATACTATTTGATTCCACTTACATGAGGAACCTAGAACAGTCAAATTCATAGGGTCAGAAAGCACCCTGGTAGATGCCAGAGGCTGGGGTGGGGAGGAGATGGCGAATTAGTGTTTCATGGGACAGAGTTTAGGAAGGTGAAAAATTCGGGAGTGGAAAATGATGAGAGTCGCATGATGTGAATGCGCTTAGCGCCACTGAATTGTACAGTTTGTAGCATTAGTCGCCCACTCATGTCCGACCCTTCACAACCCCATAGACTGTGGCCCACCAGGCTCCTCTGTCCATGGGATTCTCCAGGCAAGAATCCTGGAGTGGGTTGCCATTTCCTACTCCAGAGGATCTTCCCGACCCAGTGATCGAACCTGTCTCCTCCATTGCAGGCAGATTCTTTACCGTATGAACTATAGGGAAGTCTCAAATTGTACAGTTAAGTATGTTTAAAATAGTATGTTTTATGTTATGTGACTTTTATGGCAATAAGAAAAAAGCTCATAAACCTCTGTTTGTCATAGAAGGGGGTTAAAGGAAAATCTAAGAAAGGAAAGATATCGGCAGAGCTGCCCAAGGAAGTCTTTAAGTCAGAATTTGAAAGGGAACATATACAAGAGCAAGAAGCACTTCCTTAGAGATGTATTACACCACAGACCTGGGAAGATAGTGTTAGAAGGCTGACATCCTAAGTCAGCTCCTCCAAAATGCTAAAGTGATGGCTTGTTAGTGTCCCACCTTCTACTTAGGGTGGGCCCTTGAAGAAGGGGTGGCTGGGCTCTTGCTGGGGCTGATGTCCACAGGCTGGACTTTGGAGTGCACAAAACTCCTCAACCCCTACCTGCTCCTGTCTTCAAGGTCAATGGACAGAAAATGTGGGAAAAAGTAAGATTATAAGGGAGCCCCTAAGTGATCCAAATGTGGGCAAGACTCTTGAACTCCCGGGTTCCCTGGGAACCAAAGGGAGGCTGGAAGAGGCAGAAGGAGGCCCAAGCAGACAAATGTTTTTATCTCAAAGAAGAGAAAGAGGGGCTTCTCTGATGGTCCGGTGGTTATGAATTCACCTGCCAATGCAGGAGACACGGGTTTGGTCCCTGGTCTGGAAAGATCCCACCTGCCGTGGGGCAGCTAAGCTCGTGAACCACAGGTACTGATCCCATGCATCCTAGGGCCTGTGCTCCGGAAGAAGAGAAGCCAGCTCGGTGAGCAACCCGTGCAACGCGACTGGGGGGTAGCCCCCACTCGCCACCACCAGAGAAAGCCTGCGCACAGCAGTGAAGACCCAGGGCAGCCAAGACCAAATGCAATACAAGGCAAGGTGAAGGTGAAGGTGAAGGTGAAGGTGAAGTCGCTCAGTCGTGTCCGACTCTTTGCGACCCCTTGGACTGTAGCCTACCAGGCTTCTCCATCCATGGGATTCTCCAGGCAAGAATACTGGAGTGGGTTACCATTTCCTTCTCCAGGGGATCTTCCCAACCCAGGGATCGAACCCGGGTCTACTCGCATTGGAGGCAGACACTTTAACCTCTGAGCCACCAGGGAAGCCCCAATACAAGGCAGAGAGATGGGTTAGACAACAGTACACTTGCAGATGCTAGCCTGTACTAGGCGTGCCTTCTCCTACATAGACAGCAACTGCCCGAGGCCACACGGCAGTAGGCGAGCCGGGACTCCATCAGGCTGTGCTGTCCACAGCACACTCTGCTGTGGCATGAAAGGCTGAGTTCCTAGAGCTGGCTCTGTCCCTAATACGGTGCCGGTGACCTGGGTATTTTCCTGTCTGAGGGCTCCATTCCTTATCTGTAAGATAAAGTGACAGGAAATCTGCAGGGCCCCTGCCTGCCCTGACAGCCTCCGCTGTTCCTTGGATCCTGGGCCTGCCTGGTTCAGCTGCAGCCTGGCTTGCTGGCCCGGGAGCCCTGTCCTCACATCCCCACGGCTCCCCGGCTGGGGCCCTGCACCCACTCACCAGCACCGTGTGCTTGTAGGCCCTGTGGATCACGATGCTGTAGCCCCACACGGTCACGTCCACCTGCTTGACCCACAGCGCCAGCGACGGATCTCGGTCCTCGTTCTTGGCTGTGACGACGAACTTGGGGAGCGTGTCTGAGTTCGGCCTGCTTCCTGCGGTGCAGAGGATGAGCGGGCAGCTGGTCTGGAAGTCAAAGGCGTAGCCGTCAAAGGTCAGGTAGTGGCCGTAGCCCGAGACAACGCAGGAGGCGTCGGTGCGGGCCTGGCAGTAGAAGAGGCCGCCCTCCTCCATGCAGTACTCGTCGTCCTTGCAGGGGATGCTCTCACAGTGGACGCTGTTGTCCGTGCCGTTGCAGTAGCAGAAGATCTGGCAGTCCAGGTCCACCCAGAAGGTCTCATTGGTGGCAAGCTGGTGCCCTTCAAAGTTGCAGCCACACTCACTCCGGGTGACGCACTGGCTGCCTTGCAGGGCATAGCCCTCGTCACACTGACACCCCTCGGAGCAGGTGTCCACACAGATGGGGCCCAGGGCCAGGGTCTCACAGGTCTCCGTACACGTCATGCACTCCTCGAAATGGCTGTTCTCCGGGCACTCCAGAGCTGAGGGCGGGCAAGGAGAAGAGGGGCTTGAGAAAGGGACAGAGGGTAGAGACAGAGTTTGTGTACACTCATCAGCATGCATGGTGTATGCACATGTATGTGCGTGTGTGTGCATGCATGGGTGTGTGCCATGCACGTGTGTGCCTGTGTGTGCATGTGTATATGCTGCATGTGACTCTTACTGGTCCAGCACAGTGGGCTCGGAGAATGCCATGTGAGCAGCAGGCCGCCAGCTGCACTGGGGGTGATCCATCCGAGACTCCATGAGCCTTTGTCATGTGCCCCTAGCGCACCTGATTTTTCACGTAGAAGATTCTGGGAGGACAGGCCTGTGCTGAGCACCTGCAACATGCCAGGCACTGTTCTAGGCATTTTAGTGTGATTTCCCCAACAATCTGGAAGGTAAGGAAAGTCGAATCACCCCTGTCTTACAGGTAAGGAAACTGAAGTTCAGTGACTTCACCCCGCTGGTAAGCACTAGAGAGAGATTTGAACCTGTGTCTCCTGAATCTAAGTCTCCAAACTCAAAGACTTTGGAAAGAGTGTCCTGGAAGGAACAAATGCTTTGAGGCCACAGAGACCTGGGGGTACCGTCTCTGAGCTTCAGTTTCTTCTTTTATTAAATAAGGACAATGCTTAACTAGGACCGCTGTTCTGAGGATTAATAACCCAATGTGCCAAGTCCACAGCAGCGTGGCAGTAAAGGCTGTGCTCTTCCCCCTCTTATACGTCCCTCCATTACAGACAGGCTTCAGGGAGCTGCCACCACTCTACAAACTGGACTCACCCTGGGTCTTTCGTCTCTCTGCTCCTGTGCCCTCTGACCCCTTCCGCCTCCTCACTGACTTCAGAAATGGTCACCCCCCCACCCCCTCTGTTCATGCCCTTGGCCCCACTGGCATAGCCCTCACCAAGCAAAATGCTACCCATCCCTCACCAAGCAAAATGCTACCCATCTTCCAACTTCACTTCAAGTTGTGTTTCTGTCTAGAAGCCTTCCTTGATGGATTAAGTCTCTGAGTCACTAAGCACAGCACGTAATAGAAAATCATACCTAGCTCACCGTGGGGTTCTGTGTAACCTTCCCATTTCTCTTTATTATTTTTGTTTGTCAGAATTTGATATGAGCCGGGGTGAGTCCAGGAGCAGAGAAGAAATCTACCTACAGGTCTGTGTTGTCTGAAGATGTGAGGGTCCTCACCCACCATCTCCTGGGAGTTTCAGATCTTGCCTTTAGGGCTCTCTTTAGGTATTATGTACACTATCACGCCTTAAGAGGGTTTTATAATCCAAGGGCACAAAGGACACTATAGAAAAAAAGCGCCTGACAGGAACAGATCTGCTGATGAGCACCAACTCAACAGCTCTGCACTGCGTGCTGAAAGCCAATCTTTCTCTTCCCTCTGGGCTAAGGGGTTGTCTCCACTTCCGTTCACTAGTTGAAGGCTAGTTCAGCACTGATAAAATATGTCTGTAGAGAGGGATTTTCACATTTGTCTCTAAATTATGAATGTTCTAACACTGACTGCAGGTTTATGGTGATAGCAAATAACATGACTTATTTAAATGGCTCCCGTTTTATGAATTATTGTGTTGTCTGAATGTGTCTGAAAGTCTGGCATATACAGAAGCGAAGTAATAAAACTTCTCCTGGCCCCCCAATGCCTCTGAAATTACTTAATTGGGCAGTCTGACTCTGCCAGTGAGCGCCGGTTAAAAAAATATCCGAGCACAGAAGCAGTGGTTGTTTGTCTCCAGGCCCAAAGGAGATTGTGTTCCTGATCTGCATTTGTCACGCAATCCAATCCCCACTCTGCAAGACCCCGGCCAGATTAACCTCTTAGTACTCAGAGACTTGATTATAAAGTGTGTGTGCTCTGGACTGCCTCACCAGACCCATCCATGCATTCTAGAGCATTCTCAAGTGTGTGCCGTGTGACCCTCCACCCAAGGAAGCCAGGCTCCATGTAGCTGCTCCTGTCCACGTGTCTCCCTCTAAAAGAGGTACTTAAAAGCACTTGCTCCAGCTCTGTAGGCCCTGATGAAGGATTCAGTTCAGTTCAGTTGCTCAGTCGTGTCCAAATCTTTGCGACCCCATGGACTGCAGCAAGCCAAGCTTCCCTGTCTATACCAATTCCCAGAGCATGTTCAAACTCATGTCCATCGAGTCAGTAATGCCATCCAACCATCTCATCCTTTGTCATCCCCTTGTTTTCCCCTTAAATCTTTCCCAGCATCAGGGTCTTTTCCAGTGAGTCAATTCTTTGCCTCAGGTGGCCAAAGTATTGGAGCTTCAGCATCAGTCCTTTCAACGAATATTCAGGACTGATTTCTTTTAGGATTGACTGGTTTGATCTCCTTGCAGTCCAAGGGACTCTCAAGAGTCTTCTCCAACACCAAGAACACCAAGTTCAAAAGCATCAATTCTTCGGTGCTCAGCTTTCTTTATAGTCCAGCTCTCACATCCATACATGACTACTGGAAAAACCATAGCTTTGACTAGATGGATCTTTGTTGGCAATGTAATGTCTCTGCTTTTTAATATGCTGTCTAGGTTGGTCACAGCTTTTCTTCCAAGGAACAAGCGTCCTTTAATTTCATGGCTTCTGTCACCATCTGCAGTGATTTTGGAGCCCAAGAAAATAAAGTCTCTCACTGTTTCCACTGTTTCCCCATCAATTTGCCAAGAGGTGATGTGACCGGATGCCATGATCTTAGTTTTTTGAATGCTGAGTTTTAAGCCAGCTTTTTCACTCTCATCTTTAACTTTCATCAAGAGACTCTTCAGTTCC
>SJYX01017432.1:106199-117525 GCA_006410675.1 Oreotragus oreotragus
TCATGATTATCTGGGTCGTGAAGATCTTTTCTGTACAGTTCTTCTGTGTATTCTTGCCACCTCTTCTTAATATCTTCTGCTTCTGTTAGGTCTGCACCATTCTGTCCTTTATTGTGCCCATTACTGCATGAAGTGTTCCCTTGGTATCTTTAATTTTCTTGAAGAGATCTTCAGCCTTTCCCATTCTATTTCTATTCTATTCTATATAGTCTTTCCCCATCTATTTCTTTGCATTGATCACTGAGGAAGGCTTTCTTATTTATCTCTCCTTGCTGTTCTTTGGAACTCTGTATTCAAATGGTATATCTTTCCTTTTGTCCTTGGCCGTTAGCTTCTCTTCTTTTCTCAGCTATTTGTAAGGCCTCCTCAGACAACCATTTTGCCTTTTTGCATTTCTTGCTCTTGGGGATGGTCTTGATCACCACCTCCTGTACAATGTCACAAACCTCTGTGCATAGTTAGTTCTTCAGGCACTCTGTCAGATCTAATCCCTTGAATCTATTTCTCACATCCACTGTATAATCATCAGGGATTTGATTTAGGTCATACCTGAATGGTCTAGTGGTTTTCCCTACTTTCTTCAATTTAAGTCTGAATTTGGCAATAAGGAGTTCATGATCTGAGCCACAGTCAGCTCCCGGTCTTGTTTTTTCTGACTGTATAGAGCTTCTCCNTCTATCAGATCTAGGCCCTTAAATCTATTTCTCACTTCCACTGTATAATCATAAGGGATTTGATTTAGGTCATACCTGAATGGTCTAGTGGTTTTCCCTACTTTCTTCAATTTAAGTCTGAATTTGGCAATAAGGAGTTCATGATCTGAGCCACAGTCAGCTCCCGGTCTTGTTTTTTCTGACTGTATAGAGCTTCTCCATCTTCAGCTGCAAAGAATATAATCAATCTGATTTCAGTATTGACCATCTGGTGATGTCCATGTGTAGAGTCTTCTCTTGTGTTGTTGGAAGAGGGTGTTTTCTATGAACAGTGTGTTCTCTTGGCAAAACTCTGTTAGCTTTTGCCCTGCTTCATTTTGTACTCCAAGGCCAAACTTGCCTATTATTCCAGGTACTCTTGATTTCCTACTTTTGCATTCCTGTTCTGTATGAGGAAAAGGGCATTTGTGTGTGTGTGTGTGTGTGTGTGTTAGTTCTAGGTCTTATAGGTCTTCATAGAACTATTGGTGAAGGATGAGGAGAAGCAATTCTCAGCAGGTACTGCAACCAGGAAAAGAAAGCATCATTTCCATGGTCCCACACTTACTTTGCATGAACAGTGCCACCAAACTGTGCTTGGCGCAGTACAATAACAATCCAGTGACAATTCCCGCTGGGTAGGATCTCATAGTCTAAGAGGATGACACAGATACAGTCTGGCAACAACATGGACTGGGTATGAGCAGACCCTGTAATCCTGTAACATGAATGAGTGCAGGGGGAGGGACGGAGATCATTGCAGACAAGCTAGAGGTAAGGCAGAAGAGGATGTGGGAGGTGGGTTAATAAGAAGGCCCTGGGAAGGCATTCTGAGGTCCCAGTAGGTGTGGTGGTCAGTAAAAATCTTGGAGCCTCCCTCCCTTTAGGTGAATTTCTGAAAAGAGCATTCCCAGAATTTCAGCTCCAGGACTGACAGCCTCTGCCATTAAACCCTCCCCAGTGCGGTCAGGGTCACTTGGGACAAAACCGCCTATCTCTGGGATGACACTCCTTTGGATTTTTGATGCTCAGAAACAAGGGCATTATTATAAAATAAAGGTGAGTGTGTGTGTGTGTCTTAGTTCTATGTAAGAATTTTCTACTGAAAGGGCTTAGAGGCAAAGTAAGGATACTCCAGTAGTGATAGGTAAGGCTCACCCAGACCTTGGTTTCTTCTTCTTTTTAATCTTTTGGCCCTGTTGCAATGCCTCTTAGTTTTCTGAGCAGGGATTGAATCCATGTCCCCTGCATTGGAAGCATGGAGTCTTAACCACTGGACCACCAGGGAAGTACCCAGACCTTAACTTCTAATAACATTCTCCACCAAAAGGAACCTGGGCTTCTTGGAGTAATGGTTGATTCTAGGCTGGGGAAGGGAAGGCTAAAAGATGATGTGGAGCATCTTGTTAATCTATAAAGTAAGAAAATGGGTGGGAGGGAGATTCAAGAAGGAGGGGACATATGTACACTTATGGCTGACCTATTTAATGTAAGGCAGAAACCAACACAGCATTGTAAAGCAATTATCCTCCAATTAAAATAAATCAATTTTTTAAAAAGAAAGAAAATGACAGAAGCCTATGAAAAGGAGGTAGGAGGCAACTTGAAGGGGCTCCCACGGGCCAAACTTGAAACAATTTTAATGCCAAAATAATTAACAAATGTAATATATCCCCAGTGGTTCAGTGGTAAAGAATCCGTTTGCCCAGCAGGAGGTGTGGGTTTGATCCCTGGGTCGGGAAGAGCCCTTGGAGGAGGAAATGGCAACCCACTGCAGTATTCTTGCCTGGGAAATACCATGGACAGAGGAGTCTGGCGTGCTACAGTCCATGAGGTCAAAAAGAGTCGGACACGACTTAGTGACTGCACATGAGCATGAGCAATAGGAAACACAAATAACTGAAAAAAAAAAAAACTCAGGAATCCACGTGTCCATATTGATAAGATAGATGAGGGACTTCCCTGGAGGTCCCGTGGTTAGGACTCCACGTTTCCAAAGCAGGGGGCATAGGTATGGCCGACTTCCCTGGAGGTCCCGCGGTTAGGACTCCACGTTTCCAAAGCAGGGGGCACAGGTATGACCCTTGGTCAGGGAACTAGATCCCACAAGCTGCAAGGTGTGCTCCCTCAAAAGACAGATGGATGATTGAGATAAATAAATAGGTGGACGGATGGATAAATGATGACGGGCAGACAGGAGAGAAGCGAGGGCTCAGTAAAATAACAGCTGCTGACGGGCACTAGTGGAGAGAGTACAGGAGCTGGAAACTGTCTGCCTGTAATCATCATGCTGAAGATCAATACGAGCATACGTCATCGGTGGGCGCTAAATCGAGGAGGGGGACTCTGAGGACAAGCAGGACACACATGGTCTTAAAGTATTTCCCCACACAGTGGTCATTAGTTGCACGGGAGAAACCCCATGATGACACAGAGTGAAGACTTTGACACCTCCTGACCGGGTATCAACATGCCCATCCCTAATGAGAGGAGGCTCTACACAGTACACTACCCCTGTGACCTGACACCAGGAGGGAGACAGGCATCTCCTAAGCAGGAAGCTTGGTGCAGTGTACAGTGTTACCCCCTCATGGGGATACACCCAACCCAAACGGGGGGCCATTCTATTTCAAAAGGGGGGAGACTCTATTCTCTAAAAATGACAAGATCATTAGAGACAAAGAAAGCTAAAGAATTGTTCCAGGTTTAAGGACACCAAAGGGACATGACAACTAAATGCCACGTGGGATCCTAAGACTAGATCTGTATTGAGAGAGGGCTAAACCCATAAAGGACATTACTGGGTCAACTGGCAAAATTGAAATACAAATGTCAAGTTATCACATCAATGTTAAGTTTCCTAAGATCAGTAACTGTATTATGCTATGAATCAGTGTCCTGATTCTAAGGAAATACAGACTTATGTATTTAGGGGCAAAGGGATATGATCTCTGCAACTTCTTCTCAAACAGAGAGACAGTGAGAGGGAATGACAAGGCCTGTGGGGTAAAATGCTAGAAGTAGATTCATCTGGATGAAAGCTATATAGATAGGCTTGTACCTTCCCTGTAGCTTTCAAGTTATTTCAAAGTAAAAAGTTAAATAGGAAGAAATACAATGGGAGAGAGATAATCAGACGTGAGGGATGGAATTCTCAATGGTGGAGCTGGTCTTTGTGAGGTCTGGCCCTCTTGGTAGGGAAGAGATACGGAGATGTAGTCCAGGTGGGTCAGTCCTGGTTCCAGGCCTGGGTCCTACCTCCTCAGCCACCTCTCCCTCTACCTTCCCACTCATTCCTCCCTCTGGGCTCCCCCATAGCCGAGAAGGTTCTCTAAATCCTCTTCCCAGCAATTATTCTAATTACTACCAGTAGTGCCAAGAGGGGTGAAATATTCTGGGGAAAAAATGAAAAAACCAGCTACATGGGGCTCTTCATAACCATTGTCAAGTTGTCCTTGGGAATAGGGCTAATCTCTACTTGGGAGAAGGTACCCTGACTGATCACATTCTTTTGAAATGAATGGGATCCTGCTGCCAAGAGAGAAGGCACCCACTGAGCTGTCACAAAGATTTCTGGTGCTTTGACATGATGTTTCTCCTCCACTAGATAAAACCAAGGATCAAGAGCTAACTGTTCTACAGCCAAGAGGGACTGTGTGATGAGACACAAAAATAAAGGTGAGAAACAGTCTGGTCTGGGGGAACAGGCCTTCCAGAGGATACCCAGGGAAAGTCTACAAGGTAATTAGATTGTCCTTGAGTGTGGGATTCCACCAGGAAGAGAAGAAGATCCAGTGGGATGTCTCAGCTCTTGCCCCGCCCATCATCCCGGCCGGCCTCCCCCACAACGCAGCCCCAACTCACGGCAGAAGTCGTGGGTTCTCCAGGGGCCCACCTCCACGTCGGCGTTCTTGCAGGCACTTGCGTACCGGGCCACCGAGTCGCACAGCTCCGACTCGTTGCCCCCGCTCTGACACAGGCGGAAGAGGCAGGTGCGGTAGTAGGCGGTGACGTTGACCACACTGTGACACTCCAGGAAGGAGCTGTTGGAGGGGTCATTGATGATGCCGCACCTGGAACGGCTGCGGTAGAACTTCAGCAGCTCCGAGTCATTGTTGCAGGCCTTCAGCAGGTCCCCGCACTCCCCATTGCAGATCTCCTCGAAAGTGGTCCAGCTCTCCAGGAACACGGCCAGGTTGTCCGTGCACTTGCCAGTGGGGAGACAGAACTCGTCGCTGGCATTGGCATTGAAGAAGCCGCACAAGCCCCCTGTGCAGTTAAAGTAGGCGGTGGAGAGTCGAATGTAGAGGAGACCCACGTCTGAGTACTGCACGGTCAGTACACCCTTGGACTCCACGGTCGTGCTGTTTTTGTTTCGATGGATTTCCAGCTTCCCCGAAGGATGGAAAAAAGGCAGTTCCACTTCCTGACCATTCACCTGAAAAATTAAATCACTGTCATTCATCCCAGATATGCACAGAGTGCCCACAGTTTCCTAGGCTGTGAATAAAGATGTGGTTCTGCCCCATGACTAGCCCTTGGAGAAATGTCGAGAAGCTGACAGTCTGTGGAAACCACACAGACGTCAACTGTTTTTTCATGGGCATCTTTGCTGCTTTTTTCCCAGGCTCCTCTGATCCAGCACATTTGCTGTGTGTATGTGTGTGTGTGAGACCCTGAGCTAGTTCCAAACACTGAAGTGTGAGCAAAAGTCATTGTAGACATGTGACTTACCTGTCCCTGAACTCCTATCTCCTTCCTCTCCCTTCCTTGCTCTTCAAATCTTACTCTTCCTGTGTCTCAGCCCCTTGGAAGCACACGGCATATATATCTAATTATCCAGCTGTCCATCTGTCCATCTGCCTATCTACCTAACACTAGTTCAATAAATTAATTTCTTCCAGTGGGAATAAAAACACAGCCCTTTCAGTTTGTGGATGGATGTTTTATTATACTGCACTGACTTTTGCTTTCTAGATTAGATGTTATGCTGCTGCTGCTGCTGCTAAGTCGCTTCAGTCGTGTCCGACTCTGTGCGACCCCATAGATGGCAGCCCACCAGGCTCCGCCATCCCTGGGATGTCATGTGATATTATGAAATGCATGTACTGCTCAAGGGAGGGTGCAGCGCCCCTGCCCCACCCTCGCGCATCTCAGTTCTGCCCCCACCCAGGCGTCAGGCCCAGGGCCCTCACTTAGCCTTTCTGGGATTCTCCTATGAAAATGAGGAGTTGCACTAGATGACTTCCAAAAATTCCTTCTAGAGCTAATTATCTATGAGCCTGTATGTGTAGTATTGGGTATTTTAGACCAGAACAGAGGGACGGGAGGCACCATGGCAGGCACCCTAGTGTCACATCGATTTCCATCTATAAATAGAAGATCCAGCATAGTACAGGGTGAAGAGCACAGACTCTGGAGCCAGCTGACCCAGCCTTGAATCTCATTTTAGAGCTGTGTGTCTTTGGGGAAGTCACTTAAACGTCTCTGTGCATCAGTTTTCTCATCTGTAAAATGAGAATAGTTATCTATGGCCTAGGATGAAATGCCATACTGTTTAGGATAGTGCTTGGTACATAGTAGGCGTCCTGTAAGTATTTGCTATTCTGGGGAGCTGGTCCTCCTCTCATTTGAGGAATCCCAGCTTCACTCCGTGTTTCCGCTTGATGCATACTTGGTGTTGACAGTCAGAAAGCTCTGGCATTTCAGACTCATTGGGGTCCTAGAATCCGCTCACGGTCAGAGGCATCGAGGCAAGCCCGAAGAACACGGCTCCACCGCGGGACTCATCAGAAAATTCTCCAAGGCCTCAGGAGTCTTACCTTGACCTCGGAAGCCCCGATGCCTCCTATCTTGACCTCTTGGTCGGCCACCAGGATCCGGACACCGCGCAGCCAGGCGGGCCCCGCCTCGGGCTTCCTCTTGTTGACGTCGATTTCCAAGTACTCCGGCCGCTCGGGGCAGGTCTTGAGGAGCGTGTAGGAGAACTCGGAAGCCCCGATGCCTCCTATCTTGACCTCTTGGTCGGCCACCAGGATCCGGACACCGCGCAGCCAGGCGGGCCCCGCCTCGGGCTTCCTCTTGTTGACGTCGATTTCCAAGTACTCCGGCCGCTCGGGGCAGGTCTTGAGGAGCGTGTAGGAGAACTCGGCGGGGAAGGCGTAGGCGGCGCCGTCGAAGGTGTGCAGCACCTGGCTCTGGCTGAGCAGACACACAGTCTCCCGCTGGGGGAAGCAGTCCTGATAGCCGTCCTCCACGGCGCACACCTCCCCGCCGCGGCACGTCTTGTTGAAGCAGTACACGTCGCCGCCCTCCTCGCACAGGCACTGTACCGTGCAGTTAGCCGTGGCCCAGAAGAACTCGCCCATGGCGTAGTAGTGGCCGTCGAAGTCACAGCCGCACTTGTGCAGCGGGACGCACTGGCTGGTGCTGAGCACAAAGCCTTCGTTGCACTCGCAGCCCTCCGTGCAGGGCGTGACGCAGTTCTGCGAGGCCGTCAGATCCGAGCACGTGTCCGGGCAGCTGCTGGTGCACACGGAGTAGTGGCTGAAGCTCGGGCACTGCACGGTGGACACTGACGTAGGGGAGAGGAGAGAGTGTGACAAGGTGAATGACCCGGGGGCTAACCGGCCAGATCCACCACGCACGGGGCGGGGGGCAGGGGGCGAAGGGCGTTGCCTGGAGGAAGAACGCACCTTCGGGACCAGTTGGTTCCTGGAGGTGGGTCTAGCCGGCACTCGCTGGCGGAAGGGAGACTGAGATTGTCTCTATAGTGAGGAGCTCAACTTCTTTGGTAATAACTACCGAGCAGCGAGATGGGTTAGAACCTCGTTTGATCATCTTGGAAGGAAAATGGAAGAAAGACTGGAAGAAAACTTCAGCTTACTATCCTAACTAGATTTCACGCATTATTCAATACAGGTTTAGTATTGAGTAATCTACAACCAGGGAGATGGTTTAAGATATTCACCTGATGGGCCTATAGGTTGGTCTGATTTTAAAGAGCATGCCCCATTCTTAGAAGGAAATCAACTTGCAGGAGAAATGAAAAAGGCAACTCTTAGAGGAGGAATTTGAAAAAGTGAATTTTCGAACAGGGACCAAAGGAGATGGAAAATGAATTCTCTGGGATTTGAAAAATAAGAAAGAACCTTGGCTATCTGAAAAGAACCTGTGTGCCCGTTCCCCTAGGAGACTAGATTGGAACTAGATGCCTTCCAAAGGCCCTTCTTGCCTTGGAAGCATTCAGTTCTTATTTTAAAAACATCTGTCTCTGGTTTGGGTCTGGTTGAATCCTACAGGTGGGTGCTCAAGAGCCTGGTAGACTAGTTCTCTGAATTAAATCTAATTCATCCCACTAAAGTGAAAGACAGAGAGAGAGAGTAATGTGGAGGGTAGGAAAGCAGTACCACCAGAAAAAATTAGCCATGATAGGCAAAACTTTAGGCAATTGGATGCTCTTAGGTTATACAAGGATGAAAGAGAAGTCATAGTCAGTCTTAGCTTGAATCAGCATTTGGATATTTCAGGAGTGATAGAGGCTGGCCAGTCCCCACAGCAAAAAAATAAAAAAACAAAACTTAAATATATTGTCTTTTAATAGCTTGATTAATTCTGAAAGAATTGATTCTGATGCATATTAATTTCTATGAAGCCAACCTAAACTGATAGAAAGAAAATTGCCCTCTGGCCTTGGAACTGAAAGAAACTTAAAAAATCTCACCTCCATAGCACTCTCAAATGCATGGGGCATAATTTTCTGTTTACTCTTGTGGAGAAAACCAAAGACCAGGAAAGAAACAAAATTCTAACAGGTGATTTGGTTTTTTTTGTTTGCTGGTTTTTTAACATTTACATGACTAGGAAGAGTAGCTATGGAGAGAAAGTTGCATAGGAGGAAACCATGAAACAGCTAAATGGTTCCAAACACTCAGTCCAAAAGTGTTGTGGCCGCGTCACACAGAGTGCAGTTGTCCACGCAGCCCAGGTCGCACTTCCACTCGGTGTGGTAGACCCGCCAGCTCTCTCCCAGGTCCAGGACTGACATGGCCGGCCTGCCGTCAGGGCGCAGGAAGTCATCCAGAGGATTTTTGTTGTAGTTCCCGCAGAGTCCGCACGTGGAGTTGATGTAGGAGCCTGGGATGGAGATGGAGGCGTAGTGCTGGCCGTCAAATGTCACTAAGAGCCCAAAATCCGTTTCCACGGCCGTAGACATGCCACTCTGGTAGATTTTCACTGCCCCCAGTTCTAAGGTGACGGGCAAAGAAGCCATTAGGTCATTAACCTGCCAACAACAGCAATAGTGAAAAGGCAGGTGAGCAGAGGCCAGGGTAGCGGGTCCAGCCAAGGTCAGGAAAAGGAGGAGGAGCAACTCAGCGCCCCAGAGTGCCTGGGCCCCAAGCTGCTCAGGCACCAGAGGGGGCGGCTTGCCTTCCAGGAAGGTGGAGGCCCCTGGGACCCTTGACAGCAGGCTGGCATTTGAGTTGTGACAGATATGCATTGCTTAGTGCCACTCTAGACCCCTCTGGGGACCAGGTGGTGGTCAACACTTCCTGCCTGGCTCTCAAGGGATGTGTGCATGCTCAGTCATGTCCAACTCTTTGCAACCCCGTGGACTATAGCCCACCAGGCTCCTCTGTCCCTGGGATTTTCCAGACAAGAATACTGGAGTGGGTTGCCATTTCCTCCTCCAGGGGATCTTCCAGACCCAGGGATCGAAACTGTATCTCCTGTATCTCCTGCATGGGTGGGCAGATTCTTTACCACTGTACCCCCTGGGAAGCCTGGCTCCCAGGCCAGCTTCAAGTCTTTTCTTGAAAGACTAGTTACCTGGCTTTTCCTCCTATCTCCTCTAAATCCATTCTTTTAAGTCTCAGCTCAAGTCATATACTTTCCATGATCCTTGCACTGCCCTTGGCACCCCTGGACACTCCTCCCAGCAGGCAGGGGCACTATAAACCATCCCACACCATCAAGCTTTGAGGCTGCCCTGGTGTTATTCTCTGAGTATTTCACCCTGTCACTTCCTGATTCCAGGACTTTGTCACGTCATCATTCAACACAACAAATTTGAACACCTACTAGGTACCAAGCACTATGTTAGGTGTTGAGAAAAAATAATTTAAAAAAAGCAATTGTCCCTGCCTTGGATAAATTCTTGGTCTGAGGAAGACAGACACAAATATCAATTATTTTAATGTACCAGTTAAAATATGCATTCATAGGTGATGCAGTGATTCAGTGGGAGAAGGGTACCTGACTACTGATCCAGGCTGGGGAAGGGGCATTCATATCAGCTTTTTAGGGGCAATCAAGTCTGACCTGAGTCTTCAGAGATAAACAGAAGTGGCTGAAGGAAGAGTAGGGGTCAGAGAATTCCAGGAAAAGAGAATGAAGTTGCACAGTTAGATAGGGCTACATGAATATGAGGATTGTCATCGGGTGTTGCTGGACTGCAGAGGGAAGGGGTGGCTGGAGAGGAAGGTGGAGACACAAGCAGGGTCCATTCATTCAACAGATGTCAACAATGTAGCCCTTTCTGTGTGTCCAGCTCTGTTCTAAGAGTTGGGGACAAAAATGTGCTTCCTGGAACATCTGTTTCCCTTCAGGAGACCAACAACAAACAAAACCAATAAGGAAAACAGATAACACCACCAGGAAACTGTTCTGCAGGAAAATAAAGCTGGGAATGTGGGTCCAAAGTGCTAGAGAGTTTTCGATTTTAAATAGGGTCAGGGAAGGCTCCACAGGGAAGACCTTTGAGATGAGGAGGAATCCATGCCATTACCTGGGGTGAGAGTGGCTTGGGCAGAGAGTACAGCCAGGCCCTGGGGTGGGGCGTGCTGGGCACACTGGGGACACATGGCCATGTGGCCGGAGTAGGGAGCCAGGAGAGGGCAGTGGTCAGTGAGGTCAGAAAGATAAGGGCAGCCAGAACAGAGAGGGCCTTGTCAGCCACTGTAAACTTTGGCTGTGACTCTGAGGGAAGCCGAGAGGGCGCACAGAGCACAAGATGGACAAGATCTGACTTCCGTTTTGAGAGAATTGCTTTGGCTTCTGTGTTGGGAACAGATCTCAGAAAAAAGTCTGTTTTTAAGACAAAATGAAACCCCACTAAAACAAAAAATAACTTGTATTTCTCTTCTATAGCAAGAGCTCTGAAAAGTTTTAAGCAAGGGAATGACATGGTCAGACTTGCGTTTGAGGAGGTCCATTCTGGCCAGTGGGAAGGATGTATTGAAGTAGGTAGAGATGGCGTGCTTGCTCAGTCGCTCAGTTGAGTCCTCCTCTTTGTGACCCAGTGGACTGTAGCCCACCAGGCTCCTCTGTCCATGGGATTTTCCAGGCAAGAATGCTGGAGTGGGTTGCCATTTCCTTCTCCAGGGGATCTTCCCAACCCAGGGATTGAGCCCACGTCTCTTGCAGGTGGATTCTTTACCATTGAGCCACCTGGGAAGCCCAAGTGGAGATTTAAAACAGAGAAATCAGGCAGGTAACTGGTGTTGGAGGCCAGGGGCAACGGAAGGCAAGGCCCGACCTGCCCACAGACATGGAGAAGAGCCAGCTGGTGGAGGATACTCCACAGGGCTTGGGGCTTTTTGCAGGGTGTGGGTGGGGGTGGGCAGCGTGGGGTG
>SJYX01017432.1:117681-147133 GCA_006410675.1 Oreotragus oreotragus
AGATGCGTATAAGAGACAGCTCCACAGGGCTTGGGGCTTTGTGCAGGGTGTGGGTGGTGGTGGGCAGCGTGGGGTGGGTGAGAAATGGGCAAAGAATCAAGAGTGAATCCCATGAGTAAGTGGCTTGATAAGCCTTCAACAGAGTTCTTCTTTCTCACACTTGCCCTGCCTGGCACCTCTGGCCATCACCTTTTGAGGGCCGGGATAGATGGTTAGTCCTAGAGCGGTCCTGGGTGGGCTGACTGTAACTGCTTGTCCAGGCTGCCCTGACCCGCCCTGATTGCCGGCACATGGAAACATCAGGGCCTTTAGTGCCTCCCTGGCCGCTTCTCTCTGGATTGTCTAGGATGTGCGACAACAAACTGATTGAGCGTTGCTCCCAAAGTTTACCATGCCAATGCCAACTGCAATTCTCTGTCCTTAGAGATTAGTAAGATTTAATGGGGGGAGGGGACCAAAAAAAGCCTTGATATGAAAGCTATCCGAAGAGAGTTAGAAATAGGAAAAAAATCCCCTAGAGTTGACTGATTCATCCTTATCTCCCAGGTAGCAAGTTAGCCTGCAAAGATGAGAAGAGCCATGCTCTAAGGGAGGTCACCCAGCAAGAGCGCTGGGTGATTATTGCATATTGTTCTGTGCTGAGATGTAGGGAGGAACATCTTCTCCAAGGTGGTATAATTGTAAATGCCAAATACCTCCCTTGCTGAATGTCCTCCTCTCCTCTCACTCAGTTCCTGCTAAAAAAAGGACAGTTGTTGCGTCTCAGAGCAGAAGCCACAGAGCGGGGCCTGTCCCTGGATGCTGCTACTGCCCCCTTGTTTCTCTGCAGCTGATCTTATCCCACTCAGAATGCCTGTGTCCCTGTGGTGACCATCATTGTTGCCCAAGGTATTTCTCCTGACATAGTGGTCATTGTGCCCCCTTCCTCTCTCATACTTGCCTCAGTTTCAACCACATGTTAGAGTCCTATGCTTGTACCCCACAGAGCTTGGGGTAGGAGCTCCAGGGACTCTTACCATCACAAGGCTTCTTATTTCATTCCTGGTGTTCCAGTCCTCAGCTTCCGATGAGCTGATGTTGATGAGTCTCCCTGTTTGTGTCTCTTCCTCTCCCTGTGTTCCAGGTAGCCCTCCCCCACAGCCATATTTCTCCCAGAAGAGGAGTGAGAAGTAGCATCATAGAAGGACAGGTCTTAGAATGAGAGAAGATTTTGGTGGGAGTGGCAGTGTGGGAACAAGTGTGTATTGAGCGCCTACTGTGTGCCAGGCTCTGTACCAGCTGTCACACATGTGGCTGTCCTGTTTCATCCTCAGAAAAGTCTAATAAGGTCTTTATAATCTCCCCGCTTTGCAGATGGAGAAACTGAGGTTCGAGGCTTGTATAATTCGCGGGTGACAGGACGCTCCCACTTTCCACTGTTCCCTGCTGCCTCTGTCTGGGGCCAAATAGAGGGAGTCAAGTCCAAACTATAGCCAAGAGCCCTGCCTTCCAGACAGAACACAATGACCCCATTTTATAGATGGACATAGTGAGGTTCCAGGAGGCCTCTCAGCTGGCGTGGTGGCACAGGGCTTGGGTAGATCTGACCTCCGAGTCTGATTTCTTTGTCACCCTGAGCTATTTGGCACTGGCCCTCTTTTCCCTGGTGCCCCCTAAACTACTCAGTTTTATCTGAGGGAAAAAGATGAAAACAGGTAAGTATTAGGTAGAAGGAGACATTTTCTATATATGGGTGCTAGCTGGGTTTTTTGTGTGGTTTTTTGCCCCTATTAACTTATACAATCCTAAATTGTTTATTTTGTCACTTAAGAACATTTCAAAGGGGAAAAATGCACTTTCAGAACTCAGTTCCTAACCCCAGCATAGGGAGAAAGGTGATCCGTTCCTAAGATCTGTTTGCCGGCCTGGCATGTCTGGAAGTCGGCTGCCTCACAGGCAAATCAGGCTCCTTCTTGCCTCACACCCCCTCCTCGCCTGTCCCCACGTCACCCTGGGTGGGGGCTCTGCCATCCACGGAGCCGCCCTCCCCCGGCAAAGCAGGTGTATTCAGAGACACTTGGAAGCCATTTGGCAAAAGGAAAAGGGAGCCATTGTTCGCTTGCAGTTGGAATCACATAACCTTTTCTTTCTGAAACATTTACATTCACATCCACACCTCCCTGTCGCTACAGAAAATTGAGGAATCCGTGCCCTCCGCTTGGACGATGGAATAGAGCCACGCAAAATTAGCAGAGCTGCTGGGCCTGAAAGCACTGGGGGTGCCCCTTTCCTTCTAAAAAAAAAAAAGAGTCTGACTGTGAGGGGAAAAGAATTTTTAATCAAAATGGAAAATAGGAATAAAGCATGAAGCTTTCTTTGTCAACTACAGATATATTGTACACATGACCCTCACAAGACAAGGGGGTAGGGGAGAGCTAGTGAGCATTTTTCTAGCTGGAAATGTTAGCATCTATCCGCAAGGACAAATGTCCTGCTCGACAGCACAAGAGAAATTTAAAAGGGAAAAACTCCAAACTTCCGCAGCTGAATTCTTACCTTTGATTTGATTTACAGAGCTGTCTCTAGGGAGACTAACCAAATAACAAGCAAATTGGCATTTCAACCACAGTAATAGCCCACTTTTCTAATTATGACACTGATACGCTGCACAGACCTAGGAAGGGCAGAGCCAGAAAAAGTGGAATTAGTTCCTCGGTCCTGCCTTTTGTTGGCCACACTGCACCAATTAAAACTACAAAACGTATTTTAAAATAAAAAGAAAGACCTCCCTGTGTTGGCATCTGTTCTGGTTTGTAATCTCTGTGATGACCTCCGTGCTTGGGGATTAAGGACTCCATGGGGTTGCAGCAATCAGCCCATTGTGGTCCTGGTTATTACTGCTTGAATAAATGCACGGCTGCCACAGGGTCTTCATTAACAGCATGAAAACTGGGGCCTCCACAAATTGAGTAATTGCTAGTGGCTTTTTATTCTCTCTCTTTTGTCAGTGCTCTGTCCTGATATCCAGGTGGATGGGGACGAGAATCATTTGCATAGGTTAAACGAACCAAACCGAACCGAACCAAACCATAGAGATCCGTGTTCTCTCACGTTCCAAGCAGGAATGGGTGGGGGGAGGGTTGTGTTAAAGGAGGATTTGGGCAGTTACTGTAACTTTCCATCCAGGTTTCACTAAAGAAGTCACCCAGCCCACTCTAGCTGCTTGGACACACAGTGCTTATGGACACATCAATCAATTTAGGGGGTTCTCTGAGAATGAAGCCACAGCTCTTTGGCAAACAGAATGAGTGGGTGGGGTGAGGATTATTAATCAAAGACTATAGTGAATTATGGGTTTGTATGTTGTGTTTACGTTGACTCCAGGGCATGGCCATGTGGCTACCATCACTGTTTCAAGCTAGGTCTATGAGAAACTAAAGTTACCTCTGTTCCCAGTTACTTCTGAGCTTGGATGTACGTGTGTGTGTGTGTGTGTGTGTGTGTGTATGAGGGAACTAAGAACCTAAATGTACATTAAGATACCCAGCAGATAGATGTGTCAAAGAGAAAGCTTAACTCTTGCACAAACAGACTTTAGCCTCATGAACAATTTTACAAGGCATGTGCAAGGTGGGAAGAGCCATGCAAGTCTTTGGTATCAACAGCAAACAGCAGAACTAGGAGATCTGGGAAGGTCTTCCCCAGGAAGAAGCATCTCCAGCTTCCCCGTCTCCCCATGGAGGATGGCGAGGGTCTCACCTTGACTTTTCCATAGCTTCCTTTGGGGATGAGAATCTTGTAGCCGTTCACCTCCACCGAGAGCTCCTTCACCCAGGAGACGGCGGAGCCCCCCCGGTGCTCGTTCTTGGCCTCCACGCTGAAGAAGGGGAGGCTGGAGGTCTGCAAACACTGTCGGGCCAAGAGGTAGGCACAAGAGCCTTGGAAGTGGAAGAGGAAGCCATCAAACGTGTGGTAGTGCGGCTCCCCGAACACCACACACGTGCTGGTCTCCACCGGGCTGCAGGAGAAGAATTTGCCTTTGGGTTCGCACACCTCGTAGGGGCTGCAGGAGGCGTCCTGGCAGTAGATCTCATTGTTGAAATCCAGACAGCGGCACTTGATGGTGCAGTTCAGGTCCTCCCAGAACACCTCCCCTCGCCGAAGGAACTGTCCTGGGGAGTAAGGACAGCAGAGCTGACATTTATTGAACATTTACCTTCTGTGCCGGGCATCGGGCTAAAAGCTTTACTTGCCTTATACCATTTAACCCACAACAGAAACCCCTGTTAGATACGAAGTGCTGCCTTCTGTTGTCAAGTGAGGAAACTGAGGCTGAAGACTAGTTAGAGGATTCATCTCAATCACTTAGCAACTCAATGGCGAAGCTGGGATTCCAAGCCAAATGTGTGTGAATCCAGGCTAAGCTCTTGGCAACACTGTCTCCTCTGCTGGTGAGCACACTCTGTTCAAGGAAAGACACGTTGTTTCACTCCACTGACATTAAGAGGAAGGGTATTCAGAAAGAAGGCCCCTCAGGTAACTCGGCAACCCTCTCGGTTCATTTGCCGATGTGTTCTTTCATTCACTCATCCGCTCATTCAACAAGCAGCAGCTGGGGCTCAGTATGGAACGGAGCGGAACCCTGTGGTCCTTGCCCCCAGTCCACCATGTCTCCTGCCTGCCTTTTGCCTGTGGGAAACTGCAGTCAAAGAGTGAGTTTAATCAGAGAAGTGAGAAATGTGGAAACAAAGGAAAACAGGCAAAGGAGACTAAGTAATAATAACGTAGTCATTAAGCATCGTCAGAGACCTTTAGTTCTTTCTCAAGGGCTATAGACAATATTCCGAGTCCTATCCTGTGAGTTGTCTTATAGATACTAAAACAGCAAGTGGAAAAGTTAACTCCATGATGACCAGATTGTACCAGGACATGAGTTGCGACAATTCCAAGAACTGACCACAAAGAAATGGGAACAAATGGACCCTGGAGCTGAAGATTTACCGTACCTAAAACAATCAAGATGATGCTGGTCAGACCACTGATGACCAATCTGAAGATGACTCTTAGGATGACTGCTGTTTCTACATGTAACTGCCCCCCCTCCCCCCCGCCCCGCCACCTACGACAGACTCTGTCATTAAGAGCTCTCACCCCCTGCTTGTCGGCAGCAGGGAGGTGGGGTATCAGCCTTTGGACAGATGTCCGCCATCCTCCCCGCTCTCCCCAGTTGCTGGCATCCGAAATAAAGCAAACTTTCCTTTCTACCAACCTGGCCTGTCTATTGGCTTTCGAGCAGCGGGCAGCCAGACATACATAGACATACCTTTCGGTAACAAGTAGGTGCCAGAAAAGAATCAGGAGGCAGACCCGCAAAATTAAATCCCAGACTCCCTGGGAAGATGTTGGAAAGGGCTGACCTCTGACTTGGCACCATCGTGGGCTCACTAATCCTGCAGACACTACTCAAGCAGAACTTACACCTACATGAGTTATCTTCTCCCCTCTGCTTTTTGCTCCATACTCGGTCGTGCACCTCTCTTTGCAACCCATGGACTGTAGCCCACCAGGCTCCTCTGTCCATGGGATTTCCAAGACTGGAGTGGGTTGCCATTTCCTTCTCTAGAAGATCTTCCTGACCCACCCTAGGCCCTGTCTAAGTCTAGCCTTCCTCACTCTTTACCCACTGGACAGAATTTCTTGACAAAATCTGAGTCAGGAGGAGAATGAGGTGGGAGGGGAATGGTCCTAAGCAATGTGCCAATTTATTTTTCTAGTTTTTTAAAAAAAATTAATAAACTTTATTTTTAGAGCAGTTTTAAGTTCACAGAAAAATTGAGTGCAAAGTACTGAGAGTTTCCGTATACTTCCCATCCTGACACAAGTGGGAAGTGCTAATTTTTAAAACACTTATTTCTCTTTATTTGGAAGGTGCTCAGTCTTTAAAACTATTTCCCTAAATGAATGATTTCCCCCCACCAAAACCCTTGAAATCTGCAAGTTCTTCATAGCAACCCTCAGTGGACAGGGGAGCTGGGCTGGGGGTTGTGATCCAGTCTTTGGTCAGGGGTCGGAGTCAAGAGAACCAAGCAGCAGTCACAGGTCTGCCATCCACTGCCAAGACCGCCGCCCTAACTTCCTCCTGTCTCAGTGCTCCACCCTGGAGGAAGTGGACAAGACTATGTTCTGAGCTCTGCCTCCTGGGGAACAGAGACACTAGAAAAAACCGGCCCAGGTTGATAAGGTAGAAGCATCTGTACACTGAGAATGTCTGAAAAGGAAAATATCAAAGATGCAGTGTTAAGTGTAAACAATATCATATGCCAGGAATAACTATAGCTTGAAACTGTAGTTGGAAAAGATTTTTCAAATTCTTATAAAACTGAATACCTAGGGACTTCACTGGTGGGTCAATGGTTAAGAATCCATCTTCAAATGCAGGGGACATGGGTTCAACCCCTGGTTGGTAAGCGAAGATCCCACATGCTGCAGAGCAACTGAGCCGGTGCAGCTAAACTAGAGAGAAGGTCGTAAAGTGCAGTGAAAGATTCCACAATCTGCAACTGAGACCTGACTCGGTCCAAAATAAATAGATAAATTAATTTTAAAAAAAACCCAAATACCTAATCAAATGCACAAGGCTGCCAGATGAGCCGAGGCAGAGGGCAGGGCTGCCTTGGTGACAGTCCTTTCAATATCTGCCCAACAGGAACAATTAAGTCTCAGTGGGCAGTTCTGTTTCATACCTGTTGGGAATAGGGCCCCCGAATGACATAATACAGGTATTCACACTCCCAGTAGGTCACATGCATCAGCCTTGAAAACAGGCCCTTCCAACCTCAGTGCTCTTTGGCACTAACCCAGGCTGCATATATTGTAACAGCCTCCACTCGGCATAATTTCCAGTTTCTGCTTTCTCAGCCTTCCAATAAATGAGGGGGGGAACGCCTTTGAATAGAGGAGTTTTGGCCCAAAAGGTAGACTCTCTGAGATAATTTTGTTTGCAAAATGATGATATAATAAACCCGCTCTATGCAACACTTCCCCTGTTATCACCCAGGCCAAATCCCCATCTCATTAGATTGATATATGTCCAGTGGCACATTAAAATGCACAGCAGTCTGTATAAGGAGATTGGATTTGTCCTGTAGATGAAACCCACAGCCATCACTCAGTGGGAGAAAGAATGAAGTCAAAGTGAAGACTTTGTGCATGGCTGGCATCTGGCCAGCCCCACAGCTCTGTGAGTCTGTAGTTTTTCATTATCACAGCATTTCACTCCTGGGACCCAAGGAGAGGCTGTCACCCGGCCCTTAGGTAGCGTGGCCATAGCCAGTCAGCTCTGTGACACTTGGACAAAGGGGAGAGGCATTGGGGAGAGCCCAGGCCACAAAAGGGAGAGAGAGAATGGGGCAGTGGTTTGGTGTCTTTCACAGGCCTCAGATGAAGCTGTGTTTATATTGTGTAAGGGAGGAAATTGCAGTCTTTGAAATCCTGGTGAGCTTTGAAGCTAGGTTCTTTTCTGTCCAGTTTAATACTGGCTTAGCTCTAAGCATTTATTTGCTATTCAGAATATGGAGGACTTGACAGCATCCACAGAGGCAAGGATGTCCAAGAAGGCCACCTTCATCAACCACCTTCCCTCGGAGCAAAGGCAAAGGTCTGATAAGTGTGACTGCAGCACAGGAGCGGGGGCAGAGGGTGTGGGCATTCCAGGCCAGGTGAATATGAGTGTGCAAGTGCAAGTCACTCAGTCGTGTCTGACTCTGCGACCCCACGGACTATACAGTTCCTGGATTCTCTAGGCCAGAATCCTGGAGTGGGTAGCTGTTCCCTTCTCCAGGGGAACCTACCAACCCAGGGATTGAACTGAGGTCTCCTGAACTGCAGGAGGATTCTTTATCATCAGAGCTACAGGGAAGCCCAGGAACACTGGAGTGGGTAGCCTACCCCTTCTCCAGTGGATCTTCCCAACCCAGGAATTGAGCTGGGGTCTCTTGGGAAATAGATGGGGAAACAGTGGAAATAGTGTCAGACTTTATTCTTCTGGGCTCCAAAATCACTGCAGATAGTGACTGCAGCCATGAAAATAAAAGACGCTTACTCCTTGGAAGGAAAGTGATGACCAACCTAGATAGCATATTCAAAAGCAGAGACATTACTTTGCTAACAAAGGTCTGTCTAGTCAAGGCTATGGTTTTTCCAGTGGTCACATATGGATGTGAGATTTGGACTATAAAGAAAGCTGAGCACCGAAGAATTGATGATTTTGAACTGTGGTGTTGGAGAAGACTCTTGAGAGTCCCTTGGACTGCAAGGAGATCCAACCAGTCCATTCTAAAGGAGATCAGTCTTGGGTGTTCATTGGAAGGAATGATGCTAAAGCTGAAACTCCAGTACTTTGGCCACCTCATGCGAAGAGTTGACTCATTGGAAAAGACCCTGATGATGGGAGGGATTTTGGGCAGGAGGAGAAGGGGACGACAGAAGATGAGATGGCTGGATGGCATCACTAACTCGGTGGACATGAGTTTGGGTAAACTCCGGGAGTTGGTGATGGACAGGGAGGCCTGGCGTACTGCAATTCATGGGGTCACAAAGAGTCGGACATGACTGAGCGATTGAACTGACTGACTCCTGCATTGCAGGAGGATTCTTTACCAGCTGAGCTACCAAGAAAGGTGACTATGGCTCTTCTGATTATTACACAAATTGAAGCCCCCAGGGCTGCCGAGACACACAGGTCCCCAGGCCATGCTTTCAGTGGAAGGACAGAAAGAGACCTCCTGGAAGTTCCATTCCAAATCATAACTGGACGCATTTCCCTGGATCATCTGTGCTTACACAGCACCCTGCACCCACATCTCTTGTGATAGGGTTTGCACTGTTTCATCACCAAGCCCACAGCTGTCTTCTCTACTGTAGGGCCAGAGGAGTCCAGAGCAACTTCATCTTCAGCACCTAAAAGAATGGCTAGTGTCTCATTTGGAAAGATGTAGTGGTTTGATGACTGAATGGATGGATGGGTAGTTGGGTGGATAGGTGAGTGGGTGAGTGGATGGGTAGAGAGATGGATGGCTGATTTACTAATTCTGGTTGCTATAGCCTCCACTTCTAGAAGCAGAAATATGAACAGAAATCTTTTTTCTGAATACTTTTAGACATATAAGAAGCAGGAATCTATAAACCAGGATGTTCCTGTGAGAGTCCTGGACTGTCTTGCACATCCAAAGAGGTTTTGATACTTCAGAGAAGGCTCCAAACTTTGGATGCCAATGTAAAGGAAACTCACCGAGGTTCACTTATAGCTTATTCACACAGATGTAAAACCAGCTTTGATTCTCCCTACAATCCTGCATGTTTTGCCACTGCTTCGAGGATTTTAGGAGAAGCTACCCTAAAGACTATGACATTTTCCCCCCTTTGTTTCTAATCATACTAGGGAGCACTGATTTACTCTCGTAGAGACTTGGCGATGCTTCAAGTTCGCCCACTCCCGTGGATCTACAAAGTGCAGATGGCAGAGCAAGAGTAAAAATGAGACAGAAAATTTAAAGGGGGAAATGGCAACAACAACAACAACAACAAAAATAATGTTAAACAGGAGGGCTCCCTTCTGTCCCTCTGGCTGAGAAATCATGCAAGAGCCTCATGCACTTTGCAGTAGTTCCCAATGGGGAGCTGTGTTCACACCCCAGGCAAAGACTTCAGAAGTCGCAGTATGGCCAATGCAGGCTTCAGCTCCTGGAGTGATGAATGTGCATGCTAAAATTACCTTGATCTCCATTATCCAGCCGAGCAGTGTCAAAAGAGTAAGGCATCAGCAATGAGTCCGCCCCCGTGGCTTAAAAGCCTGCCTGTCAATCTAAACTAAACAAACCCTGCGCTGCCTCAGAGAAGAGGAAATGCCTTTACCTCTGGAGGTGCAGCCATTGGCTGGGTCAATTTCCTTCCCGTCAACTTTAAATGCCCAGCGACCTGGCACATTGACGTTTGTTGTCTCTTGGATGTTCACAATATCAGGCGTTCTTGACCCCGGCAGGCTGAAGAAATTGGTGAGGTTTCCACCATTAAATCCCGCCTAGAACACAAAAGAAAGAGCAGGCTTCTGAGCACACACACCGTCCCCATTTGGTTTATTTGTCCAACACCTTATTCTCAGAGCCCAGCACAGCCCGAAAGCAAGAGACAAACTTCTAACTTTTCCTGGAGCCCCTGGGGCCACCATTCCAGGTGACAAAGGCCCACTAGCTCATGCCACACCTGGATCGAGGTAGCAAAGAAAGGCGAGACTAGTCCCTCGGTCCCCTGCTGGACCAGATGTGCTTCTCCAATTCAAAGCAAGATCCCCCCCGGGGATGCTGAGAGTGTAGGCAGAGAGTGCAGTGCTTCAGAAGCACATAGGAGAATGACCCGGAGTACCACCTACCTGCGCCATCACTCCCCCAAGGCCCGTCAGGGGATCGCCACCACTCGCGGTGCCAGTGGTCCAGTTGATCTCGTAATAATTGAAGAGCGTGAATGTGTAGGAGCCATCAGATACCAGGACGGCCTGGAAGGTATTCACCTACAGGATGAGAACGGGTGGGTGCGGGGATCTCATGACTCGCATTCCCCATCATTTTCCCAGTAGTAGCTTCCTTTACCCTGCCCTCTCCCCACCCCCGAGCTGCCCAGAGCTGCTCCCAGGCCACCTCTCGCTCTGCCTTCTCTCCGAATATGTTCTCACCTCCAGTGGGAAAAGCAAGTCATGTGGGGTTGTGCATCCAGAAGAGAAATTGCCCGAGAATTACCTACAGGCTGACTCAGCGCCCCTCTTAACATCTCTGAATGGTACCAGAAGGGAAAGTCAGAGGCTGGCTCAGCATGCGATAATCCTGAGCACCTATAGATGGCAGCGTGAGAATAAACTATAGGAAGCTGTCAGGTCGGGGAGAGGGCTGTGAGCACCTGTTCCCAGAACTGCGGGGTGGGGTAGGGGAGGCGGAACAGGGCACGCAAATGCCCGTCGGTGTGACTCCAGTGGTGGCGTGGGCCTGCTCTCTGGCTTCCTAGAAAACACGGCTAACCTCGGTGAGATGTCTTCCCCTCTCTTAGGTGAAGCTACCTTGGTGAGATGTCGTCCCCTCTCTTAGGTGAAGCCTGGAACGTGCTTTTGAAAAAGCCCGTTGTGGGGAGAAACTGCTCCTCTAATGGAGCACTCATGCATCACTTTATATCTGCAAGTTCTCTCCGTGCTCCCCTCCCATCTGTACCAGTGTTAAGATGGGCAATTTTTTGGCCCATTCACATCTCAGAAGCTAAGAAAACTGAGGACTGGGACTTCCCTTGTGGTCCAGTGGCTAAGAATCGACCTTCCAAGGCAGGGGACCCGGCTGGCATCTAAGATCCCACATGTCGCAGGGCAACGAAGCCCTGGAGCTACAATTACTGAGCCTGTGCATGCTGCAATGAAGACCCAGAACAGCCAAAATAAAATTTTTTTTAAAGAAGGAAAACTGAGGGCTAAAGGAAACAGATTGCTGGACATGCCACAATGATCCAACAGAAAATGGGACTGGAGCCAGAGCTCCCAGTCTGATCCCTGAGTGTACTGTCATTATACACTATCTTAATTTTCATTTTTTAAGGACAGAGATGTTATACAAATTCAAACCAGCCCTGCAAACAGTTTCCAGAAAGAAGCTGTAGCAAACTCTGTCCTTTACTCTTTTCCTTTGCTAATCCCTACCCCTTGATGCGTGTTTTCAGGAAATTCAAGTAAAACCAGAGTTAAAAGGAGAGACTGCTTTGACCTTTCCTGTTCAAACCCAGCATTTTCCCAGCTGCCTGATACCATCCTGGTTAACATTCTGTCAGACGCAGAGGAACACCCACATCCTTATCCTGTGTAATCAAATTGGGCTAGAGGATCTTGGAAGCCCCAAATCTCCCATCCTAGACAGTCCCAGGGAGGGAGAAGAGGTGCAAGTAAAGAAAAGCCCTTTTTGTAACCAAGAACTTCCTCCCAGGCTCTGCACTTGCCACGGCCGATGGCGTTTACGATAGAGCCGCCCAGGTATATGCCTCCTTCTCTGGCCTCACGCAACAAAAGAACAAAGTGGGACAGAGCGGGGACCAAGAAGTCAGCCTCATGGCCGCTGTGGGGTCAGGTTCAAGAGACAGGCATAAAATCAAAGGTCATGCAAGGACCAAGGCTAAACCCTCCTGCAGACCAGGATGCTCCTTCAGGATGTGAATTCCTTTTGAGATGAATTTGGAAATATCTTTGATCCAAGCAGATCTTGAAAGCAATGCATGTCTGACCCCAGAAGTCAGCTCATAACCAACTAATCATCCTTAAGAACATTCCAGAAGCTGGCTCACTCTCAGGCAACTTCTCACTTACTTTCACACATACCCCTCCCCTCAACACACACACTTAGGTAATTCTACAACTTGAGTTTAAGACTCCTCTGGATTTGTTTTTGTAAAACCATGTTCTCAATTCTTGAAAAGCCCTTCTGTGCTATTTCGTGCTCCTGCTAAGTCGCTTCAGTCGTGTCCGACTCTTTGCGACCCCATGGACTGTAGCCCGCCAGGCTCCTCTGTCCATGGGATTTTCCAGGCAAGAATGCTAGAGTGGGTTGCCATTTCCTCCTCCAGGGGATCTTCCTGACCCAGGGATTGAACCTGCCTCTCCTGCATTGGCAGGCAGATGCTTTACCACTGAGTCACCAGGAAAGCCCCTTATAAGACTTCAGAGGACTTTCACAGCTACCTAGCAGGGGCAGCAGCACCCCACTCCAGAACTCTTGCCTGGAGAATCCCATGGACAGGGGAGCCTGGTAGGCTGCAGTCCATGGGGTCTCGAACAGTCGGACACGACTGAGCGACTTCACTTTCACTTTTCTCTTTCATGCATTGGAGAAGGAAATGGCAGCCTACTCCAGTGTTCTTGCCTGGAGAATCCCAGGGACGGGGGAGCCTGGTGGGCTGCCGTCTGTGGGGTCGCACAGAGTTGGACACGACTGAAGTGACCTAGTAGTAGTAGCGGGGGCAGCAGAGGAAAGAGGTTAGGATTCAGAGATAGGAGGCTTGGTCTGCATCCTGCTCTGCCTCGTGTAAGGTTCGAGTCCCTTTTCTTGACCCTTGGATAAGTTACTTAACCTCTTTGGGCCTGTTCCCTCACTTTTAAAGTGGAAGGCGAGCTTCCACGGGTCAACGATTTGCAGAGACAGGGCTAACTGATGTGCAGATATAGCCTAATACAGCTCAGGGCTCATGGTCAGCCGCAATAAATATCAGTGTTCCTTCCTTAAAGTAAACAGGTTCCCATCCCCTTGGCTTTCTATTGGACTTCTAAAGGATCTCTCATGCCCTATGTTTAATTGGCCTGTTGATATGTGTTCTTCTAAAGAAGCGGAGGCCTGGGATAAGGGTAAACGGGAGAGGGGGCAGATTTCAAAGACAAGGATGGATAGACACTCCTGCAGCTCTGCAGGATTTTTATCATCTTTCTCTCCCAGGAGCTCAAAGCACTTAGATGTTACCTCATTCATCCTCATGGAAAGAGTCCTCACCTAGTCTAGAAATTTACTCCAAAGTACAAACCAGAAAGTATCTAAATTATCTTGCCATTTTTACTGCCAATGGAAGTTTTTTGTTTTTTAAAAAAAGGTGGTCAGCATTTGATGGGCATTTTTTTCTCTTTTTTTTCTCCCACTGACACTAAAATTTATTGATCGCTGGCATCCTGCATTCTAACACTGTAAGGTGTGAGACTTGAGGACATAAAACATCACCCGAGGAGTTGTTAGCAATCCATAACATGACAGAGGGAAATGTATGCTTCTTTAGAGGTTATTTCCAGCCAATGCATCCTGTGTTTAAACTTGTTTCTTTCTGTGGTCCAGGACACCTTAGTGATACAGTGCGTCTCGATGCTCCGGTCAGGAGGTGCAAAGAGACAGGGTGCTCACTGTCTGGCAGCTACAAACTGCAGACACAGCACTTTTTCACCTCTCTCTCTCTCTCTCTCTCTCTCTCCCCCAACTCAGTAGTTTCTTTTCCACCCTTAAACAACTGACTCATCGCCAAGGAAATGGGAAAACAGATGGAATTGGAAACAATCCTAAGAAAGAGAAGGGCAGATTTTTGAGTGTCTTTGCTTACTGGAAATTATACATCGAAGACCCATCTGCTACTTCAAAGATCTCCATTGCCAAAGTCACCCAAACAAATGGCAAGCTTTCCTGAAAACTCTGTTCTGTCCTTTTATATAGAAAGTTGATTATCTCTATAATAATGCCAGTGATCATCCTTCTTATTTGACTTTTATTTGATTGCTCATTTGGGATTTCTGAGCAGATGTCGAAACTTTATTCATGAAAACACTTTAACTGCCCACTCCAATTAGCATCAAAGATGAATAATTCTAGCCCCGGTCATAATTTTTTTTTTTTAAAAAGGTCATAACATAATAAAATGAGCCAGATCATTTGGCCCAAAACTGGCACCCCATTTTCCTTTCCCTATCAGGTTTTGTGAAAAAAGGGTAGAAAAAGGAAATTAGCTGATGGAGAGAGGCTTTCATGCCTCTGGTAAGAGAAAGGGACCTTCGGTTTCCTGATTGTCCCCTAATCATCAGGGGTCTCAGTGGCTCAATCACTCTCCTGCAAAACAGAAATGCTACACACTGCAAGAAAAGTGAGGAGGGCTTCTTTCTAGACATTTGTGATGATTCGTGACAGAGATGACACAGCTTCTGAAATATTATTACAGCTGACCAGACTGGTTAGGTGTGATAGCTCCCTCTGTTCCCTAGAAAGTGAATTGGCAAGACTCCTCAGTTAACTCAAGGAAACCGACATTCTTCAGCTCTGACAATTAGGCCCCTTCAGAGTAGTGAAGATGGATAAGAACTGGATGTCAGGATATGAGGTGGAAAATGGAAAATATGAGTGATTACAGGCGTGGTGCTGCTCCCTCCGTAAAATGTGACTTCCTCCCAGGTCACAATGAAAACCCAAGTGGCAGAGAAGGTTGCCATGTCTTTGAAGTACTTCCTGATGTCCTTGGTGGCTCTTTTCAAGATGACAGGGTCCATGGTCTCTCTGTAATAGATCTCGCCTCTAATCCCATTGTGCACATCTGCCCAAAACGGAGCAATGAAGGCCCTCCCATCCGTCAGGGGAAAAGATTCAGGTGTGAACTGGCTCACGAGCACGTTGAAGGAAACAACTCCGTTGTTATTGACCTACAAAGATAGGAGAGGTTTTGCACAGTGGATCTGAGACTGACAATTTCAGAGTCATAAACCAAAACAGACGTTCACCTAATCATATGAATGGAAACAACTTTTAAACCACTGAATTAGAACCTCCAGACGGCAGCTTCCATTGCTCAACTAGGAGGTTCGTTTGCTTCCAGACAAACTCATCAGTTTCCTTTCACTTTCAATTTGTAGTCAGCATCATTTCTTAAATAATCAGGCTCATTTCCATGTTCTCTATCCTGTCTTTGTTTGCACTTATCAAACGCTACTGGATTATGTGTGTGTGTGTGTGTGTGTGTGTGTGTGTATGTGTTGAGTTAGGCAGTGGCTTATGTGAACAATAAAGAAGGTCTAGAGTTACAGATGCAAAATAGAAAAAAACCAATGTGGAAGCAAAAAGTTAAATTAAAAAATTAAGGAACTCTGTATTAGACCTTGATTCCTATTATATGATGAGAGAGGAGTGTCAATAAAAGATAGATCAAATACTCCATCATCAAACTCAGATCTCAGATGAACCACATACCACTCTGAGACATTTAAAGGATTTCTATTGATGTCACAACCACTCTGTACCCAGAAAAGGGACAAGGTAATAATCTACAGATGAGCCCAATTCCATTATAGCTCTTGTAGTCTGGGGACTTCTTTGTGTAATCTCTGCACAAAACGGAGACATGAAAGCTTTACATTGAATATGTAAATGACTTCTTACAATGATTTCTTCATGATTTGTAAATGGCTTAGTAAGCTTACTAAATTACTCAACCTTATGCAAGTAACAAGCCGATATGCATACTCATAAACCGGATCTGTAAAAAATTTGCCTCTCTCTGTGTCTGCAGCTCAATAAGTTGGCCCATGAAGCTCATTTAACTCTAGGGCTTGTACAGTTTCAACAGCAGGAATGTCAGTGATGGGAATCCTTCCAATTCCTCAATACAGAAATATTCTGTTGTTAGGTTCACATTAATTAGAAATATGGACATTAATGGTGATCCAGATCCCAGAGGTTAGTTATCAGTATCTGAGCCATGGGTACATCACCCTATTTTGGAAGCAAGGGTGTGTGGTTTGAAAAGGAAGCTAGAGACCTAACTACAAAGACATTGAGAGTCTACTGTCTGCAAGTCAGTGAACAACCCAGAATCTTGAGCAAGACTATATGACTCTGGAAACTCAGGGAACAATTTGCCCTCAAATAAGTCTGCCCCAAATTAAGGACCCTCCTTCTGCAAAAGCAAGACTTTTTCAGAATCCATGTCACCCAATACAGTGAAAGAGAAACAGGAGCTTAACTAAATACACATGTTTTGGCTAGTGGTCTAGGAGACCAAGGCTTCCAGGATGGAAGCCCTGAGAATACTCTCATCTCCAAAATCAGGTCATTATATTCAGAAACTTATCATCACCTGTTACAGACCAAGGAGGCTATACTATAAGTAGAGCATAAAGGGCATTTCAAGATGCCAGAGGAATGTGTTTTCTAGGAAATAACGGTGTAATTAAAACACACAAACTAGCAGAGGAAGTTTATGATGACTCAGATGTGTTTTGATTATCTTCTATAGTTAAAGGCAGTGGTTCTCAAACTTTTGTGGGCATCAGAATCCCCTGGAGGGCTAATTAAAACACAGATTGCTGCCCGCCTCCCAGATTCCATAGGTCTGGGGTGGGGCCTGATAAGTGACATTTCTAGCAAGTGCCCAGGTGGTGCTAGAGCTGCAAGTTCAAGCACCATGGGTGATGTAATGGAAGAGGAAACTGTTTTCTGGTGGGACTCAGCCCTGAGCTATCAATAAAAAGCAGAGAAGACAGAGGTCCCAGACATAGAGATGACCAAAGATAGAGGTGTTCAGAGTTTGATTTCTTCCTACGGGGCTGCTGCTGCTGCTGCTAACTCGCTTCATTCGTGTCCGACTCTGTGCGACCCCATGCAACCCCATAGACGGCAGCCCACCAGGCTCCCCGGTCCCTGGGATTCTCCAGGCAAGAACACTGGAGTGGGTTGCCATTTCCTTCTCCAATGCATGAAAGTGAAAAGTGAAAGTGAAATCGCTCAGTTGTGTCCGACTCTTTGCAACCCCATGGACTGCAGCCCACCAGGCTCCCCCATCCCTGGGATTCTCCAGGCAAGAACACTGGAGTGGGTTGCCATTTCCTTCTCCAATGCATGAAAGTGAAAAGTGAAAGTGAAATCGCTCAGTTGTGTCCGACTCTTCGCAACCCCATGGACTGCAGCCCACCAGGCTCATCCATCCATGGGATTCTCCAGGCACGAGTACTGGAGTGGACAGAACATAAGAAAAATTGGAATCTAATATAATCTTCATTTTCTTCATTCAATCCTTTAAGGCCAAAGAAAAAGACAGGTTTGATTGCTCCAAACCTTTTCGTCAATGCGCAGTAGTCTCACTAGCAGCAATTCCAATGGTAAAAAATAAAAAATAACCTGAGAACACAGGCCCAAGGGAGCTCTGACAGCAAATGATAACATTTCTTTATGCAGCTTTGACAATGAGACCCTATGGCGGATCTCAGACCCTTTGAGGGTGGCTGATTCTGCAAACAACGTGTAAATAATAGCTGATTACCCCTCTTCTCTGCTCTGACTCTGCTCCAAATTGGTAGGAAGTCTAAGAAGAGCAGATGCCTAAACTCTTCACACCCCCAGAAGGGAAAGAAAAATGAGATTATTCCTATTGGTGGTTCACTGTATCTTTTTATCTTGTCTAGTGGCAGGAATAATGTTCCTGGCATTGGGGCCTCTGCTTCTCTTCGGTGTTTAATCACCCACAAAAGCAATTTATTGCCCTGTATACTCCTCTACTATGAACATTAGCCATTAAATATACCTTTGACTTCCTTAATCATAAAACCTATCAGCTCATGAAATCTCAGAACTCGTCATCTGGGCTGCCAATAAATCCTCCATTCCCAGAGCCCTGGAAAAAGGTATTTAAAATACTTCTCCTTAATGACAAACAAGGGGGGAAGAGCCATAGCGGAACAGCTAAGTTGTTTCTCACTTACATAGACGGTACGGTAAGGAACGCCGAAGAAGAAGACGGGAATGGCTAGCTTAATCTCAGATGAGCTTCCATCGTCCACCTTAGGGGTTTTGGTGTCATTCTGCCAAAATGNTCCCTGGGATTCTCCAGGCAAGAACACTGGAGTGGGTTGCCATTTCCTTCTCCAATGCATGAAAGTGAAAAGTGAAAGTGAAATCGCTCAGTTGTGTCCGACTCTTCGCAACCCCATGGACTGCAGCCCACCAGGCTCATCCATCCATGGGATTCTCCAGGCACGAGTACTGGAGTGGACAGAACATAAGAAAAATTGGAATCTAATATAATCTTCATTTTCTTCATTCAATTCTTTAAGGCCAAAGAAAAAGACAGGTTTGATTGCTCCAAACCTTTTCGTCAATGCGCAGTAGTCTCACTAGCAGCAATTCCAATGGTAAAAAATAAAAAATAACCTGAGAACACAGGCCCAAGGGAGCTCTGACAGCAAATGATAACATTTCTTTATGCAGCTTTGACAATGAGACCCTATGGCGGATCTCAGACCCTTTGAGGGTGGCTGATTCTGCAAACAACGTGTAAATAATAGCTGATTACCCCTCTTCTCTGCTCTGACTCTGCTCCAAATTGGTAGGAAGTCTAAGAAGAGCAGATGCCTAAACTCTTCACACCCCCAGAAGGGAAAGAAAAATGAGATTATTCCTATTGGTGGTTCACTGTATCTTTTTATCTTGTCTAGTGGCAGGAATAATGTTCCTGGCATTGGGGCCTCTGCTTCTCTTCGGTGTTTAATCACCCACAAAAGCAATTTATTGCCCTGTATACTCCTCTACTATGAACATTAGCCATTAAATATACCTTTGACTTCCTTAATCATAAAACCTATCAGCTCATGAAATCTCAGAACTCGTCATCTGGGCTGCCAATAAATCCTCCATTCCCAGAGCCCTGGAAAAAGGTATTTAAAATACTTTTCCTTAATGACAAACAAGGGGGGAAGAGCCATAGCGGAACAGCTAAGTTGTTTCTCACTTACATAGACGGTACGGTAAGGAACGCCGAAGAAGAAGACGGGAATGGCTAGCTTAATCTCAGATGAGCTTCCATCGTCCACTTTAGGGGTTTTGGTGTCATTCTGCCAAAATGGATACATGAGTTCCCTGGGCTGAACTGTCAAGAGAGAGGGTGGTTAGGTAGACAGCAGATCCCCGCTCCGTTAGGCAAGCTGCTTCCTTCCCACCCACTAGAGCCAGCTTCTTCCAGTAAGTTACAAATGGCACAGACATCAGGTGGGCTTTTTATTCATCCTAAACCTCAGCTGGACACAGTGCGTGATCTTCTGCCTCCGGAAAGAGGGGCATGGAAGTGATGTTTCTCCTTAAGAGAAATCACTTCCTGCTTCATTCTGTATTTTCATACATTTAGGAGACAGCCATGGTCATCATTGGCTGCAAGGCTGTGAAACTGACCCTGCTTGGAGCTCTCAGAGCACTGAGAGGGGCTTCTGGGTCTGGCGGGGCTTAGCCAGCTTGATCCTGGATCAGAAGGCAGCGTACAGAGAATGTGGCCGGTGGCTCTGAAATTCTCTCCTAGGTCAAGAATTCTACTATCAGGGCTTTTCCTGAAAGGAGTCGCCTTCTTCCCACTGCACAATAGGAGAAAATAGCAGATCCCAGAGGGAACAGACAATGGTTGGATCTGGGACAAGGGTGGGAGGAGAGGGTTTGTAGTAAGTGGCCCGTGAATGACCTTGATTGAGCTCCAGCCCCGTGAGAAGGCTCCCTGCCCAGCTCCTGTTTACAAAGCCCGACACGGGATACTCTGGGGCACAGGAGGTTGGGCTTCCGTGAGTTCTTTGGAGAGGAGACTGGGGGATCTGACTTATCACCCTGGTCAAAGGTGAGAGTCATCACACAGACACGTACACCTCACCTCCTACAACCCTGTCACCACCTCTCCTGGCAACTTGGCTTATTTCTCAAGTTTTTCATCCAAACTCTTGCAAAGGGTGGCCCAGTTCATAGAAATTAGACAGTTTCTCTAGGGTCTTCCTTACCAACGATCAGGTCCAGTGGCTTGTGTGAACTAATCTACATTTGGGGATTACATTACATTAATTAATTACATTCCACTAATACTTTTTCTCTGCCTGGATGAAAATAGAGCAATAGGACATCATCTTTTCTTCCATGTTCTAAAACTGTGTGTTAGTTTCCAGGGACAGCAATGCATCCATTCGGGGCTTCTGCTGACAGTTCATGAGGTACTTGATTGCCACAATCCAGAGACTGACACCCCATCCTCAGGTTGGGTGAAGCAGGGCCCTCCTTGGAAAAGTCTCTGCTCTGTGTTGATAGAGTCGATAGGCTAAAGAGCAATTGGCCAATGGTTGCCCTGCTCCTCTGGGAGTCTTTTAGTGAGCAGATAGCAGTTCACGGAAGAGAGAAACAGAGTGACCAGAAAGCCACTCAGCAGGGCCAGGTGCCAGCTTCTCTCCTCCGGAAGAAGGGAATTCCAGGAGGTCTGCCTGGAGGAAGAGCTCCTCTGGTACCAAGGATTAATATACGAGGAAACCGGGGAAAAGGAGTCTGGTTTTTAGTGAACAAGCCAGCCTGCAGAAGTCGCTGCAAAGCTAGCCAAAGGAAGGAGCTTTCAGAGGTGCTATAATTAATTTCATCACAGGAGCTCTCAGCCCACGTGCTTTATTTGGTGTCACAATCAGTAGACAAGAAAGGATTCTTTTCTAACAGTCATAATTACATAGACATAACAAACTCTAAATTCCTAGAAGGGAGGAATTTTTTAAAAATTTCTTTGTGATCCTTATCATAGAATTCTATATAGGTACTTATTAAATTTGAAGGGTAATGAGCTTTCTCAAATTAATAATAATAATAAATCAAATCTTGCTATGGATTTATTCTTCATGGGGAACTTTTTAGGAGTGATGCCAAAGTGTAAATAAGGGCCTGATTCATGCTGAATTGTAATCATTTGAATGGAAAGAGTAATTTGTATTCAGGGCAGCACTGGCTGAGCTGCCAAGGAAATGGAAACTCCTCACCCCTCTTGGAGGAGACAGAAAACTATGGTCAGAGAGACTGTCTCTAACCTCTCTCTGCTCCAAAGGCAATGCAAATTTGCAAGAGTCCTCTCTTCATGAGTGAGCCTAACTAGTTCATGATTTTGGACAGGAAAAGAATGGACAATTAAAATTTTTCAATATAAGAATACAAAGAATCAGGATATCTAATATTGCAAGTACATAGCAAATACTTGTTGAATGAAAAAAAAAGATGTTTAATAAAAGATAAAAGAGAGTAGGTTTAAACTACAGTAATTTCCACTTTAAAGTCATTACCATTATAAAAATATGACTTGTTAACAGCATGGCTTATTGATAGCATCAGAGTTAATAAAAGAAAACTCCTTATTCGTGCTGATCTTAAGCAGGGAATTTACAGTAAACATAACTATGTTTCCAGGAGTTTTTTTCCCCCAACAAATAAGACATACTTTCTTAGTGTAGCAGTAGGTGAGGGGCAGAGGGACTCATTATTGTGGGGTTTCACACCATGGCCTGCCTGACATAGCTGCTTAAGTTTATCCAACCCTAGAAAAATGGTAGGGCTCCACCCGCCTCATACACCTGTTCCCTCAGACTTGTGGTCATGTGTCCATTCAACTAGACAAACAAAACCAAGACAGATGCTCTAGAATTTTAGTCAGGAACGTTTCAAATCAATGTAAACTTTCCTACATTTCTTGTTTAAAATTCAAAAACTATAGAAAGAAATCCATGCAATCTTTTACCTACTCCAGGCAATGCTACATAGAGAAAAAAGAGAAATCACGGAGGGGAATAATTTTCTTATTTCACTTGCAGTTTTAGATTTTGGCCATCGTAAATGGTCACTGAGACTCAAGTCACTGACATTAATGTCATTGAACTTTTCTGATTTTGGCTTAAATAAGTGTATTTTTTTTTTAAGTTTGTGTCACCAGTTCAATGCCTTCCTTGGAATCAGTCCTCAGGGACAGGGTGCACATGCACCAACCCTGTATACTTTTAATGAAAATAATTTGCATTATCTTAAAGACCAACTCCATTTACATGGGGCAACCTGGTATAAGCAAATTGTGTTCCAAGTAAAATAAGAAAAAGTAGCTATGTAAGTGAACATCATTCAAAGTTAATATATTTTGCCCTTGACAACAGAATTTAATTTACATTTTTCTTGTTATAACTGTAGACACATGTACACCTGCCCTGACAATTATGGCTCCAACAAAAGCGTCTCTTTATAAATTCAAGAGAGTGCTAATCACGAGCTTTATGGAATTTTGTAGTACTCACCTTGGTGCCATACAAGTGCGAAGATGAAAGAGACCCAAATTCTAAGTAATGATGAATAATTCATCCTGGAATTTTAAAAAGAAAAAGAAAAAAAATCCCCAGCTTGCCAGAGTAAACAGAACACCAGGTGCATTTGGTGGCAAATCCCAAGACACATCACAACCGTCATAGAGCATTCACATAACAGCAGCAACAGTTCTGAGTCAGGCTGAAGAGCCCTGGATGCTGGTGGGGCCTCTTCAGTTCAATACTTTGTGGACAAATGAGATTCCCCAATGAGAAGTGTAATGAATCACTTAAATTGTCAGGAAATTACATAGAATCAATGAGCAAACAACCAGTAAGGAAAGGCATCTCCGCTCCAGCTACTAGAGCCCTGAAAACCAGCACCTCACTCTAAAGATGCCTGGTGTGTCTCTAGAACAGACATCCATCCTCTGTGAGACCAGGCTGTCTAATTTTCACAACAGCTTTCATTCAAGATCCAATAAAAGTCAGGTAAAGCACAGGTGGTCCTACAGGTAGGAGGATTTAGTCTGCTGTCCCCTCCTCTAAGGGTGGCTCAGTGGTAAAGGAGCCACCTGCCAGTGCAAGAGACGCCGCAGACTTGGGTTCGACCCCTGGGTTGGGAAGATCCCCTGGAGGAGAAAATGGCAACCCACTCCAGTATTNCCTACAGGTAGGAGGATTTAGTCTGCTGTCCCCTCCTCTAAGGGTGGCTCAGTGGTAAAGGAGCCACCTGCCAGTGCAAGAGACGCCGCAGACTTGGGTTCGACCCCTGGGTTGGGAAGATCCCCTGGAGGAGAAAATGGCAACCCACTCCAGTATTCTTGCCTGGAAAATTCCACGGACAGAGGCGCCTGGAGAGCTACAGTCCGTGGGGTTGCAAAGAATTGGACACAGCTAAGCGTGCACACACACCCCCTTCTCTAAAGTATGGAGCCAGTCCATCATTTTGAAGTGCTGACCAGAGTCACGGGCAGTATAAGACTCTGTCCACTGACCATCCAAATGCGAA
The DNA here is from genome assembly GCA_006410675.1 of Oreotragus oreotragus. Classification (NCBI taxonomy): domain Eukaryota; kingdom Metazoa; phylum Chordata; class Mammalia; order Artiodactyla; family Bovidae; genus Oreotragus; species Oreotragus oreotragus. Next base: position 141,315 of record SJYX01017432.1, read on the forward strand.
ATAAATAACAGACACATGACAAAAAAGAGTCATGTCAGGATTGCCCTTTGAAATTACGATAAAAATAGAATCCAGTACCAAAGCAAGTCATTAGTCGTAGCAAATTAGTTAGAGAAAGAACATCATAGAAGTGAACTTGTTTTCATTTTAGTTACAATCCGCTGAACCGGTGGCTTTACCCTTGGACAGTCTGTGCCACTCTGTAGAGCTAAAATGCAAGCTCCCAGTTATACATACACCTGGAACCGAAGCGAGTGCAGAGGAAACCCTGAAGCTTGCTCCCGGCAGCATTCTTAAAAACAAAAACCCTTCCCTTATTATTGGGAGCTATCACAATTCATCAGCCAAACTTCCAAGGAAAAATCAGTGAACCTCCTCTGTTTTATTGTAAATCTTCAGCTGTCAAGCACATGCATTGAAATCTCAAGCACACCATAAATATTCGTCAGATTTGCTGAAAACGTGACTAAGACTTCAGCAGAGATCACACACAGTTTTTAGCAGAAGGAGATGTCAGGCAGGTTTAAGACTGAAGTCCTTAGGGAAAGAGTTCAGAGAGCAGGAAGGAGGATTCATTTAAATATTTGTATTTATGAAAAATGTCACTAACCTGTTCGGCAGGGACTGGAGGAATTGAGTCGGAAATATTAAGCCAAATCTTGGTAAACCCGGAAAAAATTAGGTAAAACAAGAATTTATGTCAGTTCTCCCCCATTTGCTGCCAATTATTTCTGATTCCTGAAATGATGTCTGAATCCCCTACTCTTAAAACCAAAAATTCAGTTAGTCCTGTGCTAGAGTCAGATAAGTGTTGAGTTGCAATCAAGTTTTTTTTTCCTATTGATTAAGGAAAAGTAAATCTAAAGATCAGTTTCAGGATTGCGTAGAGAGGTTCTTTTCCTGAAAAACTAGACCTTTTTCTGGCCCCCTCCCCACTCCCACCCCTTTAAAAAAAAGTAGATTCAGATGGAAATGTCAGTTACTTGGAGCTGAAACCTTGGTCCTTTCTGATCAGAATCACTTTGCACTGAAAACACAAAAGAAACCCCCGCTTCTACCTTTGTACCCAGAAAAAAGGGAACTGTATAATGTTACAGAATTAGCATCCACCAGCATGATATTAAAACTCCAAACAAAGCTGCTGCCTCCATCATTTAAATGAAGCTGGTTTGCTACTAAAGGCTTTTTTTGTCTCTCTGGTTTTGAACAGTTGCCACTGATCGACTCTACTCTGTGTTTTCACAGGTATGCATGAAGTATTTAAAGAAATGCTGTCTACATTTTCTAGGCTTTATTCCTGCCACTTTCTCTCTGATTCACCCCAGGGCAGAGGATTAGACAGGGAATAGGTAAGCAGCGTGAGGCATGATCTTTCACAAGGGAAAAGTCAAAGGCTCTGAAAACCTCCAGAGACGCCCAGGGAGGGTCCTCGGAGGGTGTGGGGGAGATAGAACCCCTCCTGATGAAATTTTGCTCTCGGTATTTAAACACCATGAACAAGGCTAAAACCGTTTCCCGTTCTGCCGATGCAGAATGAGAAACATTGGCTAAGGCAGAAACGAAATTTATTATCCAAAATTATTAAAGTGAGACTTGTTTTTAAAAAAGGAAATCATTTGAATGTAGCAGGGAAAAACTCTCTGTAAATTAATAGAAATTTAAAATTGCTCCAAATTTATCTCTGACCAGACACTTAAATGCCAACTGTGTCAAAAGAAATAACTCCAGTTTTCGGTACGTTGTCCTAAAATGGACAAGAGGTTTGGGGAACTGATTTTTCAGTCTAAATTAGTCAATATATATTTTTTCCAATATCCTGTGGTAATTCAGTAAGGTTTTAACCCTACTCTCCATATATATTTACTTTCAGATGTGTCAAATAACTATCTATCTTTCTTTAAAAGACACGTATTTATATAACAGAGAGTCTGACTTTGGGGGTGTCTGTTCCCAGGAAAATTAACTCAAATCCAAGACTCACCTTGAAAAGCATTTTCCTTGGCCAGTCTTTATTAAGGTGTTAGTCCTGTAGTCAGCCTAAATGTCATGAAGCAAAATAGTTGGTTCTACTTTAGCAACTCCTAGTGGCTTAACTGTTTTGGTCTTCTCTCTTCGTGCACCCAGAGGCATTTGTGTTTAGCCTTTTGATCCATATTAAATGCTTCGTCCTTCTCGAGGCAGGACAGCTCCTGGGTTTAACCAGATATGCAAGATGGCAGCATGCATGGCTCAGAATGGCTGGCTCTGGGTGTGAGCAAGTCAGGTGCCTGAGAGTAGACAGGGCTGATATATCACTGGTTGGGCTGGGGAGCCAGTCAGTGAGTGTGTATTTCAAGTGTACACTCAGTGGTCACAGAAGGGGGGAAAAATGACAAAAATCTCTTTTTATGCCATGTCGGCAGGGGAACTTATTTTGTTGAAGGGTTGAAGTGAGCCAAGATTCGACAAGATTTAGACCTAAGGTGGTGTGGGCGTGGCTTGGAGCCAGTAACCCAAGACACTTTGTTTTTTTACAAAGAAGGCATGGATGGATGCTGCTTTTTAGGCAGGAGGAAAGACAGTTCAAACAAAACACAAAACAAAACATCTAATTCTGTAAAAACAGAGTCGCCTGTTTGTTATGTGCTGACTGTTTTTGTTTCGTTGTCTTAAGTTTCTTACACCTTTTGTGAAAGAAATAGATTCGAGCTAGTTTGAAATGATGCAGTGAGAAGTGTGGCAGGCTGCAAGCCTCAAGCTGGGAGCTCCTTCAGCCTCAGCCTCACTGCTGGAGCCACGGGAGACCTGCCAGTGACTAGACCACATGGTAGGGTGGCAGCCTCGTCACTTTGCACCCAAAGCAGGACTCCGCTAATGGGCAATTTTTGCTCCAGAGAACCTAGGTAAGGTGACAGACAATATCAAGTCTTCGACTGAGGCAGCTCTATTATGCCAAAATCAGGGTCTAATTGGGAAAACCTTGTACTTGTGTACACAATTTTATGTATTAGGATTTTATATATAAATAACTGGGCTTCCCTGGTGGCTCAGATGGTACAGAATCTGCCTGCAGTGCAGGAGACCCAGGTTCAATCCCTGGGTCAGGAACATCCTCAGTAGAAGGGAATGGCTACCCACTCCAGTATTTTTGCCTGGAAAATTCCATGGACAGAGAAGCCTAGTGTCCATGGGATCCCAAAGAGTCGGACATGACTGAGCAACAAGAATTCATATCCATCCATCCATCCATATATATATTATACACATATAGATATGTGTACATATATGTACACATATGTATACACACATATGTATACATACAGGTATGTATACACATATGTGTATACACAGATATGTATACACACATATGTGTACACAAATGTATATATACATATATATATATATATATATACACAGAGAGAGAGAGAGGTTGAAATGCCCAAATTACTGGGACAGATGGCAGAAGGAATTAAAAGCCTCAGAAGAATGAACATGTTGGATGTCCACAGGCATAGAATTCCAGGTAAAACAGCATCTGACTAGAGAACCTACTTTATGAAAAAAGGGATGTGACAGTGTGTGCCCCAAATTACAGCAGGAGCCACAGGTTGGGGCAGCGCCCCAAGAGGAGGAATCCATGGGTCCAGGTACCAAGGTGTGGAAGCAGGAGTAGCCCCACTTGTGATCACTCCCACGGATTCTTGGCTCCCAAAGCCGCATCTCCAGGTTGCGCGGAGTGTGAAATCCTGGTTCCCAAGAGGGCATACTCTCACCAGAAGACAGGACAAGAGTCCTGCTGAACTGCAAGCTGCGGCTGTGACGCTGTCTGGGTACTCCAGCTTCCCTGTGACCGCGACTAGCAGGAGAGACGAGCCAGCGTCCCATCAGGAATCCCCAATCAGGAGGAGGAGGGGCTGCTGTCGAGTGACAGGTCCAAGGGGTAAGGTGTGCGGAACTCAGGTGATACATTATGTCAGCTCTTGATACTCCCTTAGCTGCTTGTGACTGTGATGGACAAGCACAGCAACCTAAGCCTGCGCGGCATACGGCTACCAGGGATTCAGACTCCTCAGGAATTGGAGTTTGGGAGAAGCCACAAGGGAACCCACTGAGGCCTGCAGAGGCGATAGAATGGATGGTGGAAGAGGAGATGACGGGTTCCGGCCATGGGCCTGAAGCCAACTGCAGGGGCCACAGTCCACTTGCCGGACCTCCCCTTTCTGAGGTCCCCTCAGGAAGAGAAGCCCACCAGAGCCCTGGCAGAGCTGGCCCTGACCACGGATGGAGAAGTGCACCTGCACACGGCATGGGGTGGGCCGTGGCCTGCACAGATGTGCACCGCTCAGATCCACCTTGTAGAAAAGGATGCTCTGAAGCCACAGTGTGGTTAGCTGACAGCTTCCAATGGCTGGCTCCTCTGGTGTCTGCATCCACGCTCAAGCTCAGGTTATGTTCTTGTGTTCCTCCATCCATGACTGAGAAAAGCTTTGGTATAAAGGACCTGAGTGAGACTCATAGGCAATCTTTGCTCCAGAGCATCGTACTGGGCTTGCAGACCTTGTCAGGTCCATGGCACAATTTGATGCCCTCTGCTGCCGCATCCTTCTTTCCCACTTTTCCTTCACGGGTGTAATTCCCCAGGAAGCCTTCTGCACTCCTCCCTGCACTTTAGCATCTGCTTCCCAGACAGCTGAATCTGTGACATTGATGTCTTGGATAAATATACCAGCCCTCTGCAACTGATCATTCTGCAGTCTCCATATGCCATGGAGATTCCACATATTTCTGTAGTGCATTTGTTTCTACCACTTATCTATCAGTTGATTAATGTTCAGCCTCCTGGATCTAGCTTGACAAAGTGATTACATCCAAGGTTATTCGTTTATTCAGCTGGGTCGGGTCCTAGTTGTGGCACGCGGGCTTAGTTGCTCCTTGGCACGTAGGAATCTTAGTTCCCTGACCAGGGACTGAACCTGCATCCCCCGCATTACAAGGCAGAGGCTTAACCACTGGACAAGCAGGGAAGTCTCTTCATCTAATGTTATGCTTAACATTCTCCCCGAAAATGGTGGTTAGTCACAGCAGAGTCCTTGAAACGGAGGAGCTGATTCATGAGCAATTATGCTCGTGACGACCCCCTAAATAGTAAAGATGTTCACAATGGAAAGTTCTCAAGAGCGCTGCATCTCGAAGTTCGTTTCTCTCACTGTCTTGGAATCTTTGCTCTTATACGCCTGAGTCAACTTTCGTAAAATTGGCTCTCATGCAGTCTGTTAGTTTTTCCATCTCAAGAGCAAAACGTTTAAAAACCTGATGTCATATTTCTAAAATTTTTCATATGTAGTAGTATCATGGTAATCATTTTGTAACAGTAAGCTGGAAGCATTCAGTTCAGTTCAGTTCAGTTCCGTCGCTCAGTCGCGTCCGACTCTTTGCAACCCCATGAATCGCAGCATGCCAGGCCTCCCAGTGCATCACCATCTCTCAGAGTTCACTCACATTCACGTTCATCGAGTCTGTGATGCCATCCAGCCATCTCATCCTCTGTCGTCCCCTTCTCCTCCTGCCCCCAATCCCTCCCAGCATCAGAGTCTTTTCCAATGAGTCAACTCTTCACATGAGGTGGCCAAAGTACTGGAGTTTCAGCTTTAGCATCATTCCTTCCAAAGAAATCCCAGGCTTGATCTCCTTCAGAATGGACTGGTTGGATCTCCTTGCAGTCCAAGGGACTCTCAAGAGTCTTCTCCAACACCACAGTTCAAAAGCATCAATTCTTCGGCGCTCAGCTTTCTTCACAGTCCAACTTTCACATCCATACATGACCACAGGAAAAACCATAG